>OZ020549.1:887881-1083435 GCA_963971435.1 Lasius platythorax
GAGGAGACTTTAATCGCAAAACGATTTCATCAGCCGAAGAGAACTGCGATTCATTATCTCGCGCGAATAATCCTTTTTGCGCGCGGATCGAACTGCGCGACGTCATATCCGCCGTAATCGCAGGAAGAAAATGTAAATACGTCTTTCCTCGCCCCGTCAACCGGCGAGACGATTAAATCCGGGGGGAGGGGGGGGGGAGGGTGACGACAAATTAGCAATCAGCTTGGCTCTCGCGCGAGAATTTTCCTTCGTTCAAATGATTCAAGAAGATGGGCGAATTAATAAGACAGCCAAGGATTATCTGTAATCGCGCAAAATTAATTTCTAAACATTCCGACCCGAGGTAAAGTTAAATGAAATCGTTTGCCTCTTTATTCCTCTCTTCTCTTTCCGAATGCTCTTTGTTTTATTTTAATTTCTGACTTACCTCTCATTGTCCGCGCTTATATAAAGCGGCAGCTCGCGAAAGGAAGGCTAGCTCGTTTTCGCGTGTAAAGACTAGGGATGGGATGAAGTTTAATATGTAATTAAAAATACGAGTCGAATCCAATAATCAAGTTTCATTTTCTAGGATTCGAATAATACTCATTCACCTACCCCCACAATTTCTCATAAAAGTACTCATAAAAGATTTCGAACATACTTGATCAAGGTTCGAATGTACTTGGAAGTACTGTTTTTTTTTTTCCCCCGATGTAATCATAGAGAGTTCGAAAGCATGCAAACAAATTCGAGCCTACTTGTCAGACACTTAGTCCCATCGCTAGTAAAGACATTGGACGGTTGCTTGCATTTCGCAAACAGGCCGAGGAGCGGACTCGTTTCGGTTACTGCGTCCCGCCGAGAACGCACGAGGCTGCAGGTCCGCGTCGCGTGACTGTTTAATCATGCCGCATTGTCTCCATATGGCGCGCGGTCATGCAACATGCATGCAACACGCGCGTCGCTCCATTCGGCTGTCATAAACGTCACAATGTTGCCTTCGGCCGTTCCGCCGTCTCTCGTATGTTACATCTACCTGGCGCTATATATCCGCCTCGGTGGCAACACAACACACGCACGGGGGGGTGGCAAGGGAGGAACGGATGGCCCAGGACGCGGCCACTAATTGGAGCGACTGGTTTGCGGGACAATTTCGCGAAATTTCCCCGTGAGACATATTCCTCCCCTCTCCCTCCCCCCACCCCCTCCCCCTCTCCCCCTCGGCTCGCTTTCGTGAGAAACGTGCACAGGGAGCGCGCATCTGTAACAAACGCGATTACGCAACCGGAATTCGGAATTATCGCGCGTCCCGGTTTAACGACCCCGTCGATGAAACTCACCCTCTTAGAACCGCATGACTGACAGTAAGGCATCGATAGCGAATTAAGACAGAATTGAGACAGCCAGCTCGCGCACACGCATATCGATAGTATTTCCTATTATTATTAATAGTACTCTTATTACTATTATTATTATTATTATTATTGCCATTACTATTTATTATATTATGAATATTAAAATCTTCTCTCCTACTGAATTGCTGGTAGAAAAGTCCTTTTTTTAATTTGAAATGACGCAAAAATATAATAAAGATGTGTACTTTCTCGTCGAGCGTTTTCATCTCTGTTTGAGAATAATAAATTTTTTCCCACTTTCGCCCATCGAATGGTACCCTTTTTGGTATCAAGGTACAAGTACGAGGATGCAGTCTCCGACCGCGTCAGAAAACCACCGGGTGAAGCTAATACTCGACATTCTTATTGCATTCCAGGGCGCAGCTTTGTTTTAATAACTGCGTCGCTGACACGACTGCCGCTTCTCGACACGCGGGTGTTAATTAAATTTAATAATCCGACCTCTTGTGCGCGCGGATCCTCGGAATTCGCGAGCTCTTCTCGTTCTCTCCCGCTAAGTTCGTTCTCTCTCCTCTCTCTCGTTTCCGCTTTCCGAACGTGTGCGCGCTTGTAAGTTAATACGAACCCTTATCTCAAGACAATGGGCGTCATCAATTCTGTCAAGAACGCGGTATTTCGACTCGCTCTTAAGCGACACTAAAATTAACCCCAGTAGAGTAACGTCGTGTCGCTCGATTCCATTTGAGCCGACATTTTGTAAATTCTACAAAAAAATACGACAACGTTTCAATTTAGTCCGTCTAAAATATCCGTATAAAATTGAGAAATAAAAAATGGAGAAAAATAAATAATGGAAAATGAATGGAAAATTATAAAGAAATAAATTTTTAATCCTTTTATTTCGTTCATAACTGTCCATATATGCTTTCAATATTTATCTTCATTTCTTTATGGATACAGTTAAAAGCGTTACACATTTCCGGGGAAAATTATATCCCCTTTTATTCATATATCAATTATATTTCTCTGAACATTAAAATCGATTTTAAACCTTATGTTTTTGTTTACGTAAATGTTAAAATTCATTATATGCAACGACAGTACTAATATCTCACATTTCATTTAATATTATTATTATTATTGTTATTATTCAATATTTCGCCAATTTTATTCGCCAATTGTATGTCGTTTATTGTGCTTTATTTCCGAAATAACTCGGGAATTTCTAGCTCCCTTTTACATGCTACTCCTCTTTATTTTTCTTCCTTTCGGAAGATTTCTATAAACGACACACCGTGTGCGCCCGAGAGAGGAGAAGAGGAAGGAGGGGCGGTTATTGTTGAAATAAATCTTACTCCGTATCTTGGTCTCCCTCGTCCTGTCCCGACTCTCCCTTCGGTCCTTGCGGCTTAACTCAATTTCCCTGCGCCGGTGTAAACCACCCCCGGGCGCGGGGCTCGCCGCTGATATAAAGTCTACTTTACACGAAACAACGACGTTCGGCCCGCACGAGCGAGATGTACAGGCGGCGGCGAATCTCCCGACCACTAATTAAGAGACGCGCCGCGCGGCTGGTTCGCGCTCGGGGAATTCGGGGTAGTTTCTCTCTCTCTCTCTCTCTTTCTCTCTTTCTCTCTCTCGCCCACCTTGAGAGACGAATGCGCTCGTTTCGCGAACGCGTACTCTTCGGGGAGTCCATTACGCCACCCGACATACATTCCTCAGCAGCAACGTTACAACGGACAGCGGATTCCCGTTACTCGTCTCGCGGAAAAGTCGTCAGATCTGGATGGTTCAATTTTTGCAGCATTTTTCTCAATTTAAAGAGACCGAATCTACCCATTTGTTTACTGCTTAATATATTTCTGAGACTGATTATGCATAATTACCGTATATTCTTGTTTTGAAACATATTGTTCTCAAAAACTTCAAATCAGTGTGTTCGTTTCATTTCATTTCTAATATTAAAAAAAAAAAAATCTCGATATAAAATTTCTAAAAGTTCACCTTTTATTGTCTCTCCGAGATATCATCATGATGCAAAATAAAATCGTAATTGATGAAGCGCGAAATGAAAAGTGCCGGATTGAAGTGCGGAAGTTTTCTCGCAAGATTTTCGCTCTCGGGGCAAAAAAAATCTTCCAAGATTCAAGACACATGGATCGAAGCAACGACGGCGACGCCTCGGAGAGAATCTGTGGGCCCCGAGAATCCAATTATCCCGTGCAGAATAAAATTGCGACGGCACGAATCGTCCATACGGGTTGCATATCCCGGGCCTGGGGAGTAATTTCGCCCCGTAATGCCCCGACGTATGTTGTCGAGCCGTGCTGTGTGGTTTCGCCATGTTTACCGTGGCGATGCGCCGTGACGGCGCATCGCCGGGAAAATTGAGTTACGGGAGATAAAACGAGAGAGAGAGAGAGAGAGAGAGAGAGTGTGTGTGGTTCTATGTCGCGAGCTGCATCGTTGCATCCGACAGGGCTGAAAAGCTCCGGAAGAGCCGTGGCATTGCCAGTCGAATATTCGCGTACTGCCTTATACAAGGTGTGTGCTCGGCAACCTTCGACATTGGAATCCGTATATCCTACTCACAATCAGCTGATCCGAGCGTTGACGTTTCCGAGCCCCGAATCCGCTCTCGATTCACAAAATCTCCAAAGTTTCGACGTTTATCTTTACAACGGCTTTCTTAATATATTTCTTTTTTTTTCCTCCAATTTTAGCAAAAATCAAATCTCCCTTTTTTTAATTTTAATATTTTTTTAAATTATTTTACAACGCTACGCTGCTTAATTATTTTCGACTTACCGAGACACCCTATTCTGCGCTATTCTCCCGTGGCTGGGTAACGTCATGTTGCTGTCGCTTTTCGACCAAGTGACAGAGTTCTTGGCGTCGGGTAGATCGACCTTGCCCAGATAAGCCTCGCAGTAGAGCCTCGCTCTACCTCCCAGAGGTACCAACTTTGAAGCTGGTTTGTAAGTGGGCAGAGGTTTCCCTGTGTAGACACCGGATTCTTCATCTGCAATTCAAATTGCACATCTATGTTGAATATAAATTACAATACTCGCGCGTACAAATATGTATAATAAATAAATAATTACAATACATAATTAATTTATATATAATTATATATCGGCGCGCGCGCGCGCGCGCGTGTTATAATTCCTGCATTCTTCAGACTAGATAGATAGAAATTTTAGAAGACAGCCCCCGCCTTCGGCGATATTTAATGGCGTTCGATGATTAATGCCGTCCCTTAATGTAGAGAATATAATGAATCGTACGAAAAATGTGAAAATCATTTTAATATCACTTCGCATTACCGCGGTCTCGGCACATCGCCATGAATTACGACTGGCCCGCATTACCATGAAATACTACCCCGCCGTTTATTGTGCCACGTTTCATCCCCCGTGTTCATATTTAATGCGAAAACACTTTTCGGCAGTGTTTTCCCATCTCGCACCGAAGAGGTGATAAAAACCACCTATTTGTCACGCGAGTATTTTCAAATCCTCTCTGGAATCATCATAAAGTCATTCCTTCCAGAGTCTCTCTCTCTTGCAATATAAAACCGTCAATCTTCCTAATTATTATATTAAATATTGAATATTATACGAATAATTGAGATATCGTCGAATACTAAAATTTCGACTGATCTTTAAGACTTGAACAATATAAAATTATTATTCCTCACATATCTTTGTATTAAAATATTATATTAATTGATGTATTAAATATTTGTAAATTTATATTCTAATTAGTTGAAATCCTCTTTGTGGCACACGCTTTACAAGCATTATTGTTTTTATTATTTTCATCAAAGTATGATAGCCGTCGAATTAATTAATTAGTTAAATCTATCGGGGTTTGAAGTACGCTGTAGAGAGTGCGGTATCGAAGTGCACGGAAGTGTGTAGACATCGGGGGCATCAAATGAAAGAAGCCGGTGGATAGTGAATGGTAGATGGCGAAAGGTCATAGGTCGTTGGGCCGGAAGGTCCGAGAGAGAGAGAGAGAGAGAGAGAGAGAGAGAGAGAGAGAGAGAGAGAAGAGTGAGAGAGAGAAGAAATGGAGACGGTGCGGGTAATTCAATCACAGAGCATTGATGTACGAAAAACGCAAAATCAAACAGCCGTCCTGTTAATCGAAAACGTACGCGTGCACGTAATAAAGTACGTGGCGCACTTATCATCCGTCACCGATCGAGATTGACCAACGCGAAGTCAATCAACATGAGATTTTCCACTTAAACTATTTCTTTCTCTTTTTTATTCGATCCTATCACGAGCGAGTGTCGCAAAATTGAAAGGCAATTAATATGCGGTTAATATGCATCATAAAAACGCACAGCATATTCGCGACAAAATTTCCCGCGAAGCGTGCGACATCGTTAAGTTTAAATTTAGATGCGAGATAGACGCACACGAAAATGATCTCCGTGTCTATTTTCAACGACGGAATTGCGTCAACCAACGGCGGTCTAATTTCTGCGACCTGAAGAAGCGCCGACCGGAAATCCAAACTTCGCGAAACTCAAACTTCAATTCCGTGTGTCCCAGTTTCATTAACTCGCTTATAAACGTCTTCCGTTTTATTCGCAGATCCTCGATATACTTTATTTCTCCGCGAGGTTGCGGATCGTCGAAACGCGCACGCGGGGAAGTTTCTTCGTCCTCGAAACTTCGAAAAGAAAAAAATGCAGCGCATCCAAACTATTCGCCGCACGGTTAGCATCCGGCGCGTTTCACCGCATCCGGTAAATACGGCATCCGGCCGGCCGGATATTTGGGTGCAAACAAACTGCTAACTAACCCAGGACCGTCGGAATTATGATACATAGGTTGCGCATCTACCATCCACCGCCATTTAAGCTCGAGCATCGGGGGGGAGGGAAGGAGGGGGAAAGGGCTTAGAGTTGGATTGCGTCGGGTTGGGTTAGTTTGGGGTTGATATGACGATCCTGAGAGAGACGCGCGACCTGGAATGCGTCCAGTCGTTTCTTCCGACGCTGCAGGATAATTCATAAAATGGATCTTTCATCGCGAAATTCTTTTCAAGTACTATTTCGAACCTTGCAGGTACTCGATCTAAAATTCGAATATAATGTTCTAGATTCGATTACTTCGCAAATACAAAATATATGAAATATTATTTCTTATGAGTATTATTCGAATCTTAGAAAATGAAACTTGATTATTGGATTCGACTCGAATTTTGAAGTACATATTGAACTTGATCCCGTCCCTATTTTAGATATAAAACTATCTTAAAATTCTTCGAGAACAAATTAATTCCAAATTGATCGAACTCGGTGGATAAGAGAAGACGAAGATAACTTGGGATCGCGCTTCGTATTTTACGGCGTCGCAAAGTAAGCGAGTTATTCATTTTCGTCAAAGAGCGCAAGACGAGTCCCATTAATTGGCAAGTAAAGGACGCTCGAACGCGCTCGCTTAAGGCTCGCAATTAATATCGCGTAATCGAATCACGACGATGGGCTTGGCTAGACTTGAGCGCCGCTAAATTCGGAGAATTGCCATCAAAGCGCCTTCAAAGCGGCCGTCATTTTAATTCGAGGACTGAAAGCTCGCGGCGAGTTAGCTGCCGTAACGATTTAATTACACCCCGCGTTAGATAGGTAAGTAGATAATTTCGCAAGAGGCTAGATGGTGTAAGGTGTTACAGCCAGTCGGATCGCGGAACACGACATATTCGCGACGGCGAAGACCTACGAGCGGGACGATTAATCTCGCTTAAGCTCTCACGTAGCTTCACGTATCCCGCGTCGATATTTATCGGAAACCGGCCAATTTGTGCTCGCCTAACAGCCTCGTCGTCGTTCCCAGCCTAAGCCTCTACCGTTCCATTTAGGTCATCCAGATAAAATATTGACGGAACCTAATCTATAACCGATATATAACGGCGTCTTGGGAGAAACACGACGATGAATCGGCGATCGTTCAACGGTAAAGTACCAACATGAAATTACTCGCAAATATAGCTCCAGAGAGTTTCGACAAATTATTAAGCATTGACGATGTAAACGGATAACAAAAGCTTCCTCTTCTTCTCAGATATAAACCTTCCGAGGTATCTTTTTCTCGAGATGTATACATCCCCTTTAAAAATCAAACAGCCGCGAGGAAAATGTCTAAGTCCGCAGGCGTGTTCTTCGACCAATTGGAAATCGATTTTCCCCTTAACGAATATTTGATTGAAGACCGACGTAGACCGCTGGTAACACACACTATATCAAGTTTTCATACAATTTCGACGCCATTATTGCAAAAGCCGTTACGAGATATATCGGAAATTAATGCAACGATTTCAAGCAAATGAGAAATGCGCGCGCCCGGCCTTTGATATTCAATATACAAATACCGGGTGTCTTATTGCGCCGTAATACATTTATGTAACTCGACGTTACAAAACTACCGCGCCGATATTTAAAGATCAAATAACATTTACCCCGATTTCTCCCCCTCCCCTTCCGTTGCGCGCTTAAAAGCTACCTTTGAACGCTTCGCTTCTCGATTTATGACATTTCTACTTCGCAAGACGTCACGATATCGTCGTCGCTACGTGATCCTGTTAAGGTCCCGGGGTCCTTTAAAGTAACTTCGACCCCGCATCTCAGCGGACGAGAGCAAGCGCGAAATTAACGCAAGGCGAATCGCGTTCCGCACGGAGAAACGACGTAACGATGCACGTAACTGCGGACCGATAATCGAATGCAGCCGGCGCTTGATTAAATCACTCTCCTCGCGTCCCTACACGCTATACGAAGTAAAACTCCCCCCGCCTCTCCCTTCAGATATTAGTTATTTCATGTTCTCTATATCTCTTCTCTGCGTTTACGTAAGCAACATGCATGCTCCGGAAGCGGAGAGATTCTATCCCGCGCGCAGTATCCTTTCATCTGCGAATCGGATATCGAGTGGGAAATAATATTGAAACGAATAAATCGAAATTATTGAAAATCGAGGACTTAGAAAGACTGATAACGTGACGGAACAACGGAAGACGAGAATTTTAATGATCGCGCTGTCATTCTCTTTCTTGATGACGCAAAATAAAATATCGAGAAATTAAAAACAAACTAAATATATATAATTAATTAAAAAAAAAAAAACAATTTGAATTTAAAACGAAAGCTCTAATTTAACGAGAGCATTTTACTTCAGCAATACATTGCATTTAGAATTCGATATATGTATGTCATATTAAAAAATTTAGAAAAAAATCTAGAAACAATTTTAGAAAATTTTAATACATCGTAAAGTTTAAGAGAAAATGATTCTCACAGAATTGTCAATAATCGCTTGAAAATTAAGTTAGCGAATAATTAAAGATCGTTTTTCCGATTTTGTTTAAGCTACAGATATACAAAATCATGCAAATTTTACTAAAGAGAAAAAGTCGCAGAACACAGGGTGTCTACTCAAATCTTGTAAAAAAAATTCCCTGAGAATTCCCTGATCTTCCAAAGTATTTTCATTTCAAAATCTAGATAAAATAAGGAAATTTGTAGATGCAGCTTTTTAAAATAAATTTCCTTATTGTATGCGCTTTCTAATATTTTCTATTTATATGATTACAAAAAAAGTTACCAAGAATGCAGTTTTTCTAGCATTTAATATTAATTTAGTAAAATTAATTTGGACAATAACAAAGTGCAATATATCTAAATGCTAAAGATATATTCAAAAATATAAAATAAAAATATAAAACAAAAAATAATTTATTATAAACGTCTTAAGGAGTATTAATTTATTTAAATATTGTTAAAAAATTGAACAATTTTCTATGAAACTTACATAAGATCTCAATACTAAAAAGAGATCGTCAAAATAAAATGATCAAAGACACAATTTTTGAAAAAATTCCCCGAGTCTCAATAAAATTCCATGAGAATTCCCGGATTTTTCAAGGTAAAAGAAAAAATCCCTGACAATCAACAGGGAGTAGACACCCTGGGAACATGTTGCGCAGATTTTCTTTTTCGAGATTCTAAATATCCGGTCAATTTGTCAACTGTCACAGAGGACAGTTAAATGCTGTTTGAAGCGGCACGGCGGAAATCACGTTACACGTTCTGGCGTCGGTACTTCTGACGCCCCGAGTGCAGTTACAGAGTTGTGGATTACGGTAAAAGTGTTATACCGCGAAAAGAGCGCGGGCGACGAGTCAAAAAGCACTCTCTCCCGAGGACCCGTCCTATCATCTATCTCCGGATATGTCTATTGCATACAATGTCCGGCTGGGATCTCGCGGTTGGCCGGGACAGGGCTCGTAATTTAGCGTGAAATACGTTTTCCAGAGCTGCCTGCTGCATCGCGGCCGCGTCATCCCGCGCGCAGCATCCAGGATCCGGAAAGAGAGAGAGAGAGAGAGAGAGAGAGAGAGAGAGAGAGAGAGAGAGAGAGAGAGAGAGAGAGAGAAAGAGAGAGAAAGAGAGAGAGATCCTTGCCGTTCTTGAGCGTTTCTCTCGGCGATATGCGTGGCACGTTCCATAATCTGCGGCGAGATAATACGGAGAGGCCGGCTATCAAAGACGGACGGCTCCTCCTCTCTTCTCTCTGTCCGACGTCGTCGGATTATGGCATCCGGCGGATCCGAGCGGAAAATTTAGAGAGTACACCCGGACGGAACTAAAGTAGAAGTGACCCAATTCTCCGCCTTGATTAAAATAGAACTTCACTTTACCATGGTTAAGGCTAAATTTATAATAAAGACAAAGACGAAAGTGTGTATTATCAGAAGAGAAACGTGTCGAGATTATACGATCTTTTTGATGATAATTTGATAGTAAACAAAAATATATATTCTAAAAAGCAAATTTTTTTTATTTATCCAATTATTGTAACGTGTCAGTAAGAAACGTTTACATCGTTCTTTATAGCAAGCTTCTTCCAACAAAAAAATTAAAAATTAAAAGAACAAGGATAAAAATGAAAAATTCGACGGAAAAATTCCCGCGAAATTCCCAGTGGAGTAAAAATAAAGTTCGAATAAAGAGATCATCCGGATATTTTATGGGACGAAATTTTCGCTGAAAAAAAAACTCGTTAAAAATTCGTCGGATGTAGAGAGCCGCGACTACTTTCGCAAGTGCCGTTACCTATGTATGTATCCAATCTATCGATCGCAAGAGTTGATCCATCTGCGTAACCCCCAAACTACCCGATCGCCAAAGTCATTTCGCGTATACTTGCAAGCTTAATATCGAAGCGATGCGATCGATGCGGACAGTTTCGTCCCGCCGAGCGCGGCGCAACTTATTGATCAGAGCAACATTGTGTTCGCCTGGCAACATGAACGGACAAAGCCCCTCTCTCATACGTCATGATGCATGTGAGAGAGTGTCACGTGCCGGCGAATTCGCCGATACACTTTGTTGCAAAGCAACCATGGAACCCTCCCCCTTCGAGTCGGGGGTGCGAGGGTGTGCAACCGCAAAAAAAAAAAAAGAAAAGGAAAAAAAGAAAGAATCGCCTGCACGAAACGTCCGTCGTCGTTGCTATACCTACGTTGCAATTTCTACGTTAAAATACTGGAAAATACGATACGTATTTTCCCCGACGGACGTCGAGTCGACTTTTCCTCCGCGGGAATTTAACAGGTGCTTCAGTTTCCTCACTCTAAGGAAATGTAATTTTATTTTCTTAGTATTCCTTAGAATCTCTTTCTCTCTCTCTCACACTTTTTCAGACTCAAATATGAAGCACATTAAAGTTCATTAAAGAAAGTATACTATATCTGATATAAAGAAATATATCTTTTCATTATTAATTAACTGGAAGATAAAATTTATTCTTATTAAAATAATAATAATAAGAAAAAATATATATTTCGTTTTCTGAAAATTTTGCTCATTTTTTATAATAAAAAATTATGTATTTTTTATATAAAATTTTATATTTCCGCGAAATTATATTAAATTTTTATATAAAATTTAATAATATAATTACTATTATATAACCTATATAACATCGAAATGTAAGCTAAGAGATTACGCTGACTTCGGTGGCTAATTTCTACATGAATGACGCATCTTAAACGGCATTGATGGAGCCTTAATGCCGTCCGAGAAGTTGCTAATCCACTCGAGTTACGCGCGAAGGAAAGAGACGAAAGAAAGGAGGAACAGACACGGAATTTCGATCGCGCTTTTCCAACCCTTCCAGAGTCACCCCTCCCAACGGAAGTTCCGGCTCGGGGGCACCAGTAGACAATGCAAACCGAAGTGACTCTAAAACCGTCGACCAGGAAAGTCTCTTCGCGCGCAGTTGATCCGAAAGTTTCTCCAGACCGCGGCCGCCGCGCCGCAAACTATCGACGGGGAAAAACAGACGGTCGAACAAGCCAAGTTTCCGCCAATAAAACTGTCGTCGCTCGGGAAATCCGGGCGAGCTTCCGTTTCGTATCGCTTGTGTTTCTCACGAAATGCGCGAGCAGTGTAGAGCAAGGTGGATAGGGGTGCCTTCGCAACGAAAAACGAAAGGAGACTTTGAACAACGGCTTTAACCCCGTATAAGTTACTAAAAGACGTACTTATTTCTAGGTGTTACGTGTGCTGTACCTCTATCCTACGTAGAAATATTTATTTTCTTCTTATATTTTCACAAATCGTTCTTTCTTTTATGTAAATAATTTTTAAGAAATATTTTATTATGTATATATTGTATATATATATTGTATGTATATATTGTATATATATTGTATATATGTATACATATATATACATAATAAAATATTTTTTTAAAAAATTATTTTTATTTTTTTTTTATACATTTTAATCTATAATCTAAGATATATATAGAAAAATGATTTGTGAAAATATAAGAAGAAAATAAATATTTATACGTAAGATATATACATCTATATCTCTTCGATTGTAGATTAAAATGTATAAAAAAAAAATGATAATTTTTAAGAAATATTTTTATGATTCTTGTAGAGCTTGCAACTATGAATTTAGATTTATGTTTCACAGATTATTTTAGTTTCAGCACAAACCGTGAACCATTGATTTTTAGAAACAATTTATCAAGTAATATACCTTATATTCTATTGTATAAAAATATATAATGTGCTTTAATATATTTAAATTTCTCATATTTCTCAAAATAAACTGAGTAGCGGCATTTTCTCTTATATTGACCCTTTTATAAGCATCGCATAGGACCCGAGAAAGAAAACAAGAAACCGCCATTAATGGTGTTTCTTGTGCAAGGAAGAAAAACAAAAGCTATTTACGTAGGATGCCATAAGGAGGAAATTTCGATGAAGGCAACGGTTGCAAGAATGTGGAAAAATGCGGAGGATACGCCAGAAACCAAGAAGCTTATAGCTTGTGAACACAAGATACCGCGAGAATCGTGCATGTTATTCATAAGTTCCTACAGACTGTGTCCCAGAAAGTGCACTTTTCAGAGCTTTTATCGGCTGCAAATTCTTTCCCGAGCCCAAGTTAAACCCTTTTAACACCAATCGAAGAGAATATCTGGCGTGATTTATGCAAACGCTTAACCGTAAAAGGGTGTCGTTCAAAATTAGAATTTCTCATCGAAATTGATATTCAATTCTCTTGAAATTTCTTCGAGAAAATAATAAGCTTCGATGTATCAGAGCTCATAAAAAAAATCAGAAAACTTTTGGAGAAAAGTTTTCCATCGCAAGATTTCCGGAGATTAAAATGAAATATATAAATGAATTTATTTCATTTATTTCATTTTAATCTCCGTTTTAATCGCAAGATTAATGTAATCAAACATCACGCGCCCGTATCGACGTGCGATCACGTAAGATATCTTTGTTTAGACAATTTGACTCTCTCTCTGTGTGAAATTGCCGCAATGGAATCTGCTCCCTCGAAAGGGCGATTGGGAAAGCCGATTTGTGCTACAGTCTGATCACGTTCTCGTACCGCCAGGATCAAGGGAAGAGGTAACACGTCGCGACGCGGTATCTTGAGGATTACAGCTCGACCTGGACACCTGGAGCGCGCGGGAATGATAGGTGGACAGGTGTGCATTGTGCAAGGTGTGCACGCAAGGTTGACAGCAAATATAACGTGAATATTCCTCGAGAATTCGCATCCAACTTTCCGCCGGATTTTCGCAAAAATCCATTTCAGCACGCCATTTATATTCGACACATTCTCGATTTATGATTCCGTGCCGAAAGGATACGAAAATTGTATTTAAAAAAAAAAAACGAAAACTCAATATTCCTATTATTTGCGCGCGATCGTGTAAAATAAAATGTCTAAATAATTTAAATTATTTCATTCGAATCTCGATTCAATTAATTTTTCTAAATTACTTTTTATTTGCATATTTAAATTTCAACGGGCTAGAAAGAGTCAAACGCGGATGGTAGTGCGTTAATTTCAAAGGAAAAATTAATTTTCATTAAAACTAATTGGTTGTGCACAAAGCACAAATTTTCCTTGGTACGATACCAAGTAATTAAATCAATAAAAGTTAAATCATCGAGTAATTAAATAAATCTCAATTCGAGATTTTATTTTTAATAAACCCCTCTGTCCCCTAATTAGTTTCAATTAATTTTTCCTTGAAACTGACGCACTATCCGCCTCTCTGACTCTTTCCAGCCCGTTGAAATTTAAATATGTACTTCACATCGTGAGCCTTACTAAAGTATTAGTTGTTATTTTTTATTTGATTAATTATTCCTAATATTTTCCAAAAATTATTTCGACAAGTTTTGAAATTAAATTTTTTAATTCAATTCAAAGTATTATTTGCCGAATATATTTCCCGTGAACAAGAGATGTGTTACGTTCAACCGCTCAAAATTCATTAAATGTCGAGGTTAATTTTTCAGATTAAATTTGAAGAGTTCAATGAAGAGGATCGAGAAAAGTCCGCAGGGTCAAGTCGTATCTAAAGTGGGCCCTTACTGAATTATGGACACTTTATTCGCGGCGACTCGTGTCACGCTATCACAACCATCTCGCTTCGTTTGGCGAAAAGTCGTTTTGTTAGATGTATCGAAGCGGCACGAGAGGATCCTCTCGACGAGGGCGAGGTTAACGACCAATGGCGCCTCACGGGGACGTTAATCAATTAACCGCAGCGGTGCGATGTAACAAGGAAAGACGGGCGTCCGTCGGTATTCCCTGGTATACAGTATCCTTCGGTAATCCGACACAGGAACCTTGCTCGGAATTTCCACCGCGCGTTTTCCCGATGCAAAATGCATTGCGACCAATCGACCAACCGAACGTCATTCGTGCGATATTGCTCTCCGAAATTAAATAAATGAAATTTCGCATCAATGTAACGATGCCGCGATCACAATTGCAACGACAGTTGCGATAACAATTAGAGAAGCACCGGCGCGCGACGGCCGTTGTAATGACAATCATAATCAATTCCAATACGATATGTTATATTTAATTAAATATCGAGCGAAATATTCTCTCGATATGTAATTAAATTCCGAATTCGAGATAGAATAAAACACGTTTGAAACTGATCGTGGATCAGTTTAAACTTGGTTGCTAATTTATTTGTCTAGAGCGTGATTTTCGCGAAATATTTTTGAACGATGATATTTTCAAGCTATACATTTCATCTGTCATTGTTATCTTCTTCCACAAGCACATTTCTCCCATAAGAATTTTCCATAAACATATATTTCACAGAATTTTGTATATTTGTAAATGATTCACATTTTCTGTACACAATTTATTTGTTAATAATATTACTCAATGCATTACTCATTTCGAATTTTTTTATATACAGGGTGTCTACTCAAATCTTGTAAAAAAATTTCATGAGAATTCCCTGATCTTCCAGGTATTTTCGTTTAAAATTTCAGGTAAAATAAGAAAATTTGTACATGCAGCTTTTCAAAATAAAAGTTTCTTTATTGTATGTGCTTTCCAATGTTTTTTATTCATACGATTAAAAAAGAAAGTCCAAGAAAGTTTTTCCAATGTTTAATATTGATTTATTAATCGTAAAATTAACTTGGACAATAACAAAGTGCGATATATCATTATATCTAAACACTAAAGATATATGCAAAAATATATATAAAATAAAAATATAAAACAAAAAATAATTTATTATAAACGTCTTAAGTACTAATTTATTTGTAAATATTATTAAAAAATTGAACAATTTTCTATGAAACTTACATAAGACCTTGATTCTAAAAAGAGATTGTCAATAAAATTATCAGACACAATTTTTGATAAAATTCCTTAAGCCTCAATAAAATTCCATGAGAATTCCCAAATTTTTCAAGGTAAAAAAAAATCCCTGATTTTCCTGATTTTTCCAGGAAGTAGACACCCTGTATATATTTTTTAGAATTCCGTTTTCAGACTAATTTTTTTCGACTAATCTTTCTAATAATTTGTAAAATTCCCTGTGCGAACAGTGCGTCCCTGATATAGGATTCGTTCGCGGAATTTTCGAGCAATTCCCCTCGCTCGAATCGTCGGCGCCGACGCTTATCGGCGCTTCCTGCGAGAAGCGGGCCGATTAGCCGGCCCAGGCCTTTATTGTCGCACGGCGCCGTCAAAGTTTATCTCGCGACAATGGTACGTTATCGCGGAACCATTCCGCGCAGCTGAGCGCGGTCCAAACTGCAGTACCGAACCGTGCATGTGCATGTGCATGCACATATGACCCGTGTTCTGGATATAGCAAAGGCCCGGCCCGATAAGAAACATCCCGGCGCTTCTCTGTAAAGATTGCAGCGCTGATGCACTCTCCGAATCTTTTAGTTTTCTTCATCTCGCGGAAGCTCGAACGCGAATAGCAATTTTATATCGAATTGCGAAAAGTGCACAAGGATACAGTTTAAACGAAAGGATTAATAGATAAGAGAAAGAGAGAGAGAGAAAGAGAAAGAGGAGGGAAAATATGTATACTCTTCTTGTATATATCGAAAATTAAAAAAAATATCTTTGAGAATTATATAGTTATTGCGTATATTATACAAAAAAAGAAAAATTAAATTTAAATATTTTAATTTAAGAAATTATATCGATCTCAATAAATTGAGAAAATATTATCTGTGCGTATAAAATGAATGTAAAAATATAAAAGAGCACATGTAATCTTAAAACACAATTGTATGTACAATCTCTACATTTTTACTTCAATTTTGTTCCGATCTACCTTTATTTTTCTTCTCGCCTCTCTGTCCCAAAGCTTGGCTTATAAATTTCATTCACGATTCTCGATTTTTCGACTCTCTCAACTCTCTTTATAAAGACTCGCTACTAAAGGAGGATTAAAGGAACTCTCGGCAGTCGATGGATCCTTCTTACGATCGTCGCAGCCCGCGTCGACGAAGGAAAAACGTCGCGGATAAATTCGCGTGAAAGCGTCGCGGTAAAAAGAGAAAGGACGGGAAAATATCGCGCGTGTAAAAACTGCGGATATACGTGTGTTTATATATACGAAGGTATACACGACGAAGGGGTGAAAGAGCGCGCGTGGTCGTCAGTCGGTGGTAATTCCCGTAGTAACCTTCGCCGAAGAAATATATCGTCCTGAGAGATAGAAATTGCGACGGAGAGACGAAAGAAACGGAAGGGACTCGCGCCTTCCCGCGAGTCACCCTTGTATCTGCAATTCGTAATCCGTCATTCGTAAATTAAAACCGTGAATATACCGAGTGTACTAATGAAAACCGTATCCAACGTACTTTTGAAATAATCAATATAAAAGGATATTCTTCTTGAGACAAAATTTTGCAAAAAAATCTTGTGTTTTCTTGAAATTGAGGTCTTTTTTAACAATTACAGTCGATTCTTTTCCGTAGCAAAAACTCGTCATTTTTGTCATGCGTTTTTAATTTTTTATATTATAATGCAATTATCTAAATAGAAAAGTGTATTTAGTTAACAACTAAGACGCTCAAGGTATTTAGTTAACAACTAAGACGCTTAGTAAGGCGCTCAATGTGAAATACATATTTAAATTTCAACGGGCTAAAAAGAGCCAGACGCGATAGTGCGTCAGTTTCAAGGAAAAATTAATTATTTTTTAGAGATTTATTAAAAATAAAATCTCGACTTGAGATTTATTTAATTATTTAGTATCGTACCAAAGAAAATTTGTGCCTTGTGCACAGTGTTGGGTAGTATCTAGATACATGTATCTAGATACAATATCTAGATACATTTTGTGTATCTGAACCTGTATCTGAGATACATTCGAATTGGAGTATCTGTATCTGTATCTAGATACAAAACATAGTATCTGAACTGCTTTTCAGATACATTTTCACGTATTTTTTACCACGAATATTGCAAAAACTTGCTTATTACAGAAGCAAAAAAATGTGCGTATTTAAAAAATGAAACCAGAATATCTTCTGATGGCTCTTCAGCGTCTTCCGTGGAAGATGACCAATTCTTTAAATTTTTAAAGGATCAAGACCACGTAGAAACAACACAGTGCTATCGACATGAGGTTCTCTTTTATTTGTCAGACAAGCAAAAAGATATCGCATCAATAGCACGTTTTCTTCATATGAAACATTTGTTTTTAAAGTTCAACACAATTATATCGTCAACACAATTATATCGTCATCAGCACTGATGATTGAGCGATTATTTAGCACTGGTGGTCAAATTTTAGTACTACGGCAAAATAGATTGAGTGACGATATCTTTGAGGCATTTTTGATGTGTAAGACTAACGAATGAAGTCGTAATGTAAACAAAAAAATATTAATAAATAATAAAAGATTTATTCAGTATATTTTGTGCATATTACCATTATTACAATAAAATATAATTTAAAAGTATCTGATATGTATCTGAGATATTTTTAAAGTATCTGAGAATCTGTATCTATATACATTTTAATTTGTGTATTTGTATCTGTATCTAGATACATTTTTTCACATGTATTTGTATCTGTATCGAGATACATTTTAAATGTATCTTACCCATCACTGCTTGTGCACGACTAATCAGTTTCAATGAAAATTAATTACATTTAAATATGTATTCGATTAAATTTCTGTTAAGCTGAAAATCAGCATTCAAAAATTAATTTAAAAAGTAAATAGAACTTACAATTTCTATAGTTTTGTAATAGATTTTGCTCTCTAATTTATGAATACGATACATTTCGACCAATAAAAATATTGCAATTAATTAATATAATTTCATAGAACAAATCTTCATAATTATGTTAAAGTCCCTGAAGCTTCTCACCTTATAATATGAATTTAAAATTAATTATATTTAAAAAAATGTAATATCCATAATACCTACAATCTACATCTAAATGCAGCACAATGCATCACGTTTGCTCGGATCCGTAGAATTTTTCGCAGAGATTCCGGATTGATCTCGAGCGCGCACGCAATTAGCGTCTTTAGCTCTTCTTGCATGGAGAACTCCCTTGCAAAGCGAGGTTAGGTTTCGCCGTGTGCAGAAATAGCCCGAGACGATGGTTCGATGCACACGGCGATGCGCTACTAATTGCATTGCTCGCAGCATCATCATCATCGTCGTCGTCGTCGTCGTCGTCGTCCTCCGCGGCGGATCGCACGCGCTCGATGCAATTAGGCTTGAGATATTGCCTCTAGTTCCCTCGCTTCCTCGACTCCCCTCCTTCTCCCCGATCCCCTCTAAATTGACGTATGGGTATTAATGTGGGTTATTAGAGCGATAAGCCTCGGGATTACTCCGACGGCTCCTCGCATCGTTGCATCCTGCAACGAGATCGCGTGATTTCGAAACTTTCGCATCCTGCGTATTTTTAGAACATATATGCAGGGTGTCTATTCAAATCTTGTGAAAAGATTCCCTGAGAATTCCCTGATCTTCCAGGAATTTTCGTTTAAAATTGAAAATTTGTAGATGCAGCTTTATAAAATAAATTTCTTTGTTGTATGCGCTTTCTAACGTTTTCTATTCATACGATTACAAAGAAAGTTACCAAGAGTGCAGGTTTTCTAGCATTTAATATTGATTTATTAATCGTAAAATTAATTTGGACAATAAAGTGCAATATATCGAAACGCTAAAGATATATGAAAAAATATAAAATAAAAATATAAAACAAAAAATAATTTATCATAAACGTCTTATGGAATACTAATTTATTTAAGTATTATTAAAAAATTGAACAATTCTCTATAAAACTTACATAAGATACCTTGATACTAAAAAGAGATCGTTAATAAAACACAAAAACACAATTTAAAAAAAAATTTCCTGAGTTTCAATAAATTTTCATAAGAATTCCCGGATTTTTCAAGGTAAAAAAAATCACGGTTTTCCCGGTTTTTCCAGGGAGTAGACACCCTGCATATATAAGTATACAATCGAGATATTTTTATCTCGAAATCTGATCTTTCTTTTCCTTAAAGAAAATAGGCACAATTTTAGAACCAATTTTAGTTACGAGTTCATATCTTTTTGTCTCTAATACAATTTTTAAGATATTTCTAATTTCGAGGTATACGGATTCTTCTTGATTGCCGTTTCCTTTCAACTTCTTTTCTGACATATATTTTATACGTTTATCTCTTTCGCTCTCATATTTACTCACATTTGCATATCTATATACACAGTTATGTAGTTATTACCAAATAATGATCTTGCGACAGAAGGCGTTTCGATGTAACGGAATTATTTATCTTACGATAAAGTCTCGGACTTTATGGCAAGATAACGAGAGATTGTAACAGTAAGCAACATCATCTCTTAAGGTATCGTACGATCTCGAGTATCGTAAATCGACTACCCAAAAGGGCTGGGCGGCGATAAAACGTACGACATTGATGAGCTGCAAGCTCCCGAAGCAGAGGGTGAAAATAACGATTGCGAATGGGGTGTGAACGGAGGAAAGAATCGGCGCGACGTGACACAGGAGGGGGAGGAGGAGGGGGGGAGGAAGAGGGGAAAGAAGGAGAACGAGAGAAGTTGATGCTCGGTGGAACGAGAAAGAAATTAGGAGAAGTGCCGGGAGCGACTCTCGAAGTGATCGCATAAAAATTTATCGGAGATAGTATGTCGTCGGTGTGTCAACAGGGGTGCTTAACTCTCCGAGGGTTGCTCGCGCTTTCAGAAATCTCTTCCTTCCCTCGAAATCCTTTAATATCGTCAACCTTGCGACACTACGCTTTTCTCCTCTATTGCCTTTTAGCTGTATTAAATCCTATCTTCTTTATCACCACAATATTTTTTCACCAGCTTTTAGCATTAGTATTAATTATCCATTTTTTTTAAATCAATCATATACGCTCAAACTATATATGTATATAAAAAAATAATTAAAATTATATATATATATATAAAATAATCATTAAAATTAAATAAAATAATAATTAAAATTATATTTTTTAAATTTCAACGTGCTAGAAAGAGCCAGACGGATGGTATTTGCGTTAGTTTCAAGGAAAAATTAATGTTCATTGAAACCGTTAGCGACTTCGCCCCGATGTTTTTCTCGTCTACGTTTCTTTAGAAAGGTTTATTAAAAATAAAATCTCGTATTGAAATTTATTTAATTACTTGATATCGTACTAAGGAGAATTTGTGCTCTGTGCACAACTAATCAGTTTCAATGAAAATTAATTTTTCCTTGAAACTGACGCACTACCATCCGCGTTTGACTCTTTCTAGCCCGTTGAAATTTAAATATGTATTTCACAATGAGAGCCTTAGTAAAAGTCTCGGTTGTTATAATATATTTTGATACATAGAAAACATCGGTTAATATTTGTTTAATACTTTCCAGTATTTTCAAGATTTGTAATACGGAATGTAACCGCGATGGATGCGTTAATATTTCGAATTTACAAAAACTGCCCTCCCGCTTTTCCCGCTGAACGCATCCATCGGATAATAAGCGCGTCGACCGCGGCATTATGATCAGCGATGCGCTTCCACGAAGGGAATTGATCGTGGATTCGCGGAACATCATCTATCCACCTACCTACGCGCACCTCGTGCGCAAAACGCGGGATTAAATCGACCCAATTCCCCGACGCTGTAATTTACTGCCTGTAATTCATGAATCCGTCTCTCGAACCCCCCGCAATATCGCGCACCGCCCACCAGATTGTTACGTACGTATTATTCGCGCTTCGTTTCATCCTGTGATTTTTTTTTCTCCTTATACCTTCGAGCAAAAAAGAAAAAAAAGACAATTCTAGGAAGTCTCTGTTAAGATTGCGAATTTTGCGCTACAAGAAACCCCCCCGAATGGAGAGAGACCGGCGAAATTATCCGAAACAATAAAGCGATTCGATCCACGTGTTCTTTATTACGAAACGTTAAACGAGATTTTCTCTCCATCAATTAAGGTAGTTGTATCGCGACAGTATTAGTTAAAAATAATGGTTATTGCATACGGTGCAATGAACGAAAAACTCTATTTGTCTAAAGCATTTAACTGAGCTTGTACTATTATCAATTTATCCTGTACAGTACTAACAATTTGCAATTTGGCATTCATTTCATGCATATTACGTTTCTATAATATTTCAAAAGTTTGCATCTGCGCTTTGCGTCAACTTCTAGAGCGTCATAACAATGCGGTATTTGTGTGTAACAACTCATTGTGAATTTATTCTTTCCAACATCAGACATAGCAAAATCGTTCATCCTTTATTTAATAATATCTTTAAATTTAGATGGGAAACGGCTTTAAAAATTTTTGGAGATGTTTTGTTAGATATTGCTTTATTTTAAAATCATTTTTTATTAAAATCGTAAAAAGCGTTTTTTTTTACAGGCAAAAGTGTGAGTTGATTGACACCATCCTATTACGAACCAGTGCATAAAATTCAAAATTCAAAAGCCATTATCTCCTGTTTTATGTGGTTAATAATTTTTTAATTTTTGCCGTTGTCTTCAGAAAACAACTACCTTAAGTAATAAAATAATAAAATATTGATAATTTGAAGCATTATTCATCTTATTGTTAGCCACTCGATTGAAAAAAATTTGCAATGTCGTAAATATTTACATTTTCTTCTTATTTTATCACAAATAATATAATTTTGCTATGTACGATTTTACGGAAATAGTTTTGCGGACCAGCTTTCGGATGCTGCGCGCGTCTAGACGGCCTTTGTAACGACGACAAAGAGAGCCTGGCGGCGATTGCAACAACGCTTCACCAGTCCGGCCGGTTCGGAGCGAATCGCAATTTGGCGAAAATAGTAAATCGAATTCATGGTCAAAGCAATCCGAGTTTCGAGATGCGTTTCGCCGAATAATAACTTCGAGCGCGCGCGCGCGCGCGTCCGCCCATGACATATAGACGTGGATTTATGTGGAAGTCGGAATGAACTGTAAATACTTGGGGGGATGGAAGGGAGAAAAATTGCTACGTCGATCTCGACGCTGTTTTGCATTTCGCGGAACGAGCGAAAACGCTCGTCCGCGCTAAAATTGCGACAATTTGATTTGTCGGTAGGATGCTACAACGTTGTTGTTGATCAATGGAATGCCAGCGAAAATTAGCCGCGTACGCGATAATGCACGACAATAAAAAGCGAACCGAAAAGCTATTCGCGACCGTTATTCGTTGCTAAATATTTCGCGTCTAGACATAATTGCGTTTAATCAAATAAATGGGACGTTTGAAAAAGGAAAATCTCGTCAACATGGTTTTGTTTTTTCTGCGAATAATTATTCTTATGTGAAATGTGTCGAAATAAAATTGAGCAAATACAGTAATAGCGACAAGTATGATTAATAAAAATTAAAAGAGAATTATAATAAAAAATAAATTTAAAAATTCAAGTGACACATTTAAGATTATTTGTAGCAAACTAGAAAATAGTATTAAATAAGAAATGCATCGAGTGTTTCAAGAAATCTATTAAATTTATATATTTCCAAAAAATCTCTCTCCATTAAACTCTTGGAATTCATTCATAAAATTCTATGAAATTTAATGCTGCAGAATTTATATGAAAATTTCTTGCGGGAGATTAAAGGAAAATTTATGGATTTAAAGTCTTTAAAGAAATTTATGGATACAGACTTCCCGGTAGAAAATGTACCGAAAATATTCTGAGCTGCAATCATAATTGCACATTTCGCAATGAGAGACAATGCACCGAGACGACGATAATCCGTAACATTTATGGTTGCTGATACGGTTGAGCACGAACGTCAAACGCGCGCGGTGCCGCTTTTGTTTCAAAGAACCTCGATTAAAGTTTCCCCGAACGCGTTCTCGTAATTTAACGACGCCTTTAAACGGCACCCACCTCGAAAAATAGGACAGACGAAATGGTCGCTGTAATAATATACAGTGATATACTCCGTCCCGAGAAATGACCGATAAGCAAATGAAGCATGATTAGAACGAAATTGCTGACGATCCCATCAATTGTCGGCATTTCATCAACAAACTAATTCAGCAACCATAATTTGTAATCATGATAGATGACTGAAATCTATTCTAAATTAAAGATGCACATATAAAAAAAATACAAACAAATATTTTATTCCTCTTTTTGAGCCTCTTTGGACAAACTTTTTAATTTAATCGAATTTTACTTTATTTTTATGCAAAACTACGTATATATATTATAAATATAATATATATAATGACAAAAAATAATAAATGTGTATATGTAATACATTCTCGATTACATACATCATTTTTTCGAATCTTTTTTCATAAATCCAAAAATTTTCTTGCGAAGATATTCTTTTTGTTTAAAGTAGTTTTATCGCAATAGGCACTTTCTTATGATAATTTTTACATTTTTAGTAATTATTATTTAAAGTTTTCTGAAGACAACGGCAAAAATTTAAAAAATATTAACCAGGAGAATTATAGAACAGGAGATAATGGCTTTTGAATGTTGGATTTTATACACTGGTTCGTAATAGGATGGTGTCAACTCACACTTTCGCCTGTAAAAAAAAAAACGCTTTTTACGATTTTAATAAAAAATGATTTTAAAATAAAGCAATATCTAACAAAACATCTCCCAAAATTTTTAAAGCCGTTTCCCATCTAAATTTAAAGATATTACTAAATAAAGGATGAACGATTGCCATGTCTGATGTTGGGAAGAATAAATTCACAATGAGACAACACCGCATTGTTATGACGCTCTAGAAATTGACGCAAAGCGCAGATGCAATCTTTTTAAATATTACAGAAACATAATATGCACGAAATGAATGCCGGATTGATAATACCGTACAGGATAGATTGATAATAATACAAACTCAGTCAAATGTTTTAGACAAATAAATAGAGTTTTCCGTTCATTGAACCGTATGCGGTGACCATTATTTTTAACTAATACTGTCGCGATCAGTGTTGGGTAGTATCTAGATACATGTATCTAGATACAGTATCTAGATACATTTTGTGTATCTGAGCCTGTATCTGAGATACGTTCGAATTGGAGTATCTGTATCTGTATCTAGATACAAAACATAGTATCTGAACTGCTTTTCAGATACATTTTCACGTATTTTTTACCACGAATATTGCAAAAACTTGCTTATTACAGAAGCAAAAAAATGTGCGTATTTAAAAAATAAAACCAAAATATCTTCTGATGGCTCTTCAGCGTCTTCCGTGGAAGATAACCAATTCTTTAAATTTTTAAAAGATCAAGACCACGTAGAAACAACACAGTGCTATCGACATGGGGTTCTCTTTTATTTGTTAGACAAGCAAAAAGATATCGCATCAATAGCACGTTTTCTTCATATGAAACATTTGTTTTTAAAGTTCAACACAATTATATCGTCAACACAATTATATCGTCATCAGCACCGATGATTGAGCGATTATTTAGCACTGGTGGTCAAATTTTAGTACTACGGCAAAATAGATTGAGTGACGATATCTTTGAGGCATTTTTGATGTGTAAGACTAACGAATGAAGTCGTAATGTAAATAAAAAATATTAATAAATAATAAAAGATTTATTCAGTATATTTTGTGCATATTACCATTATTACGATAAAATATAATTTAAAAGTATCTGATATGTATCTGAGATATTTTTAAAGTATCTGAGTATCTGTATCTATATACATTTTAATTTGTGTATTTGTATCTGTATCTAGATACATTTTTTCACATGTATTTGTATCTGTATCGAGATACATTTTAAATGTATCTTACCCATCACTGGTCGCGATATACAACTACTTTAAAAGGAAGAGAGCTACCCTTCGATATTTTGAAGATGCAAAGACGACGGATTGCAGAGATTATACGATCTTTCTCTTTGCGGCTTCTGTGAGGATAATTTGCGGCGTTCTCTTGAAAGTCAAAGTGCAACGCACATGTGGCGCATCAGCAGCGACCGGAGTGATGCATCCCGTGGCGAGTGCACTTTCTACGAAGGAGATTCGATTGGCAGTTCGCGGAACCTTCTACCTACGCACCTCGCATAATGTGTAGGAAGGAGAGAGAAAGATAGAAAGGGAGAGAGAAAGATAGAAGGAGGATTGGATCGTATCAATTTTACCGTT
The DNA here is from genome assembly GCA_963971435.1 of Lasius platythorax. NCBI lineage: Eukaryota > Metazoa > Arthropoda > Insecta > Hymenoptera > Formicidae > Lasius > Lasius platythorax. Next base: position 913,712 of record OZ020549.1, read on the forward strand.
TCGCAATTTTCCGCGAAGAAGACGAGCGCCGATTACTTTCTCGACCGTGTAAGGAATTTATTCATTAATTTGCCTGGCGGGAAGATTTACGCGAGGAAAACAAGCGTCCACGCACTCTCGATTATCTCGTTCGCCTTACATGTACGATTTTTATCCATCCATTTTACAGAAATTATACTCTACACAAACATATACAATCAATATAATGTAGATATATTTTAATACTCAATTTTTGACAAATTTAGAATCAAAACTTTTCATGATATATGTATATTTATAAATTATCGTGACTGAAAAATATTTTAATGCCAAATTCTTTAATTTTCATGAAATAATGTTCGATTTAAACGATTGATCGATAACCGAAAAGCGTTTTGGCGGCAGATAGAGTAAGAAGATAAAGGATTCAGCGGCGAAGGAACGTTTAACGTGTGCGGAAAGGGGTTAAACGTCGTCGGCTCGGAATTCCCTCGAACGACTTCCGGCAAATTGCTGGGCGAACTGGAAGTCGGTTATATCGACAGACAGAACGAGGAAGAGAGCGCGGCACGAATGCGCGCTAAATCGAGGGGTTTAGGAGCCGTAGACGGCCGGAAGCGCGGTCGCTTCCCCGATGAATATTAACTCGCTCTCATCGTCCGAAAAGACGTTCCGGCGAATTTTCCAAAATGCGGCGCGATCCAACTGAATCCTAACATGCCACTATGACGATTCTCTCCGCGATTGCATTGCTCGAGAAAATTTAATCTTCCTACTTTTTTACGGGGGAAATAAAAGCGAGTGATTTTACACCTCTTATTATCATTATATAATTTTTATAGTAATAATGCAAAATTTTTTATTTATAATAAAGACATTAATCTCTTATATTACATTTATCTTTTGTATCGAATAATAATTTAATAAAAATGTATTTTACTATTTTTTTATATCATAGAATTTATATGGCTATTGAAAGAAATACACAACAATAGCAAAAACTAAATAGATTAAGAAATGTGTGAAATAATTGATAATAATTAAATGATTGCTTCAATAAATTTAAAGCAATAAACGTGTTTCTCTCTCTTTCGATTTTTCTATTAAAGTCGAAAAATTTGATAACGGCGAAATATGATTCATGTCTCCGGCCGGGAAACACTGGTACGGCGTCATAAAAATCGAGGTAGATCGTGCACAACACTTTTATCCGGTTTTCCGCCGGGACCAAAAGCTCGCGTCGGAAAAGCGACCAACTGTCCGGAACCGATCAGATCCGACAGCGGCGGGCTTTAATTGAAATTCCGGATCGATAACGTTTTGCGGACGTTCGATATACCCTCAGCTCTGTTATCTCGAGTCGGGGTGCACGTGTCCGCTACGACGACTTTCGAGAAGAAGTTATCGGTTTCGCCGAATAAACGACAAAATTTTTCGCTTGAAACGCAAATAAGATAGCAGTGCATTTTTGAGAATATTTATACTTCAAGGTATCTTGTTTCTAAATATTTTGTTATCTCTTATTATATCTTGATGGATATTATGCTCGATATTTTCACAGTGCGTGATTCATGTATTTTTATATTTATATATTATAATTTTTATATATTTATATTATATACATATATATTATTTATATTATATATTTATATTTTTATATTATAATTTTTATTCGCATATTTTATATTTATCGAAAATATCTCTGTATAGAATAAATAATATGAAAATTGTGGCAAAAGCGGTTAAATAATTAAATATCACACGCATTTGCAAAGTATAATTAAATAAATATAAAATATCTATATATATATATATATTTGAAAATTTTTATCCAAATTTTTATATTATGCGGCAAAAACAAATTGCATAAAATATTATCCAGGATAATAAAAAACTTTGGTACGCTAAAAAAATTCAGAAAGAGAAGATCGTCGAGGTATCTTCCATCATATCCTATACAGGATCTCGGCACTTGACAGTATCATGACGAGGCTCTTTGACGACGGCGATCGAAAGCGAGTACCGTTTTGTCAGCGTCAGCGATTGACGTTTTGCAACGTTTTTTGCGACAACTCATCCCCTGATCGAGCATTTGTCCCCTCCTATGTCCTCGCTTTTATTTTGAATGGGAAGCTTCAAAGGCGAGTCTCTTTCGCGAAATCATTCGAGTTTTTATTTCTCTCGCAGCGACAGCAAGCGGATTGAATCGGACGAGCACGGCTTTTCGATTGATGCATTTTTTTCTTTTTATTTTCGTTATCGCGAATGTTTCAAAAGATTTAATTGTTTCCTCGCTCTTATTCTACAAAATTTTTCAAGCAAGTAAAATTTCTCGATATACAGATAACACAAGAACTTTAGAGAAGTAAATTTCACATAAAGATATTTCTATTATAAATTGTGTAAATTAAATTCTCATATTAATTGTATAATTAATTAATAAAATTACAATCACATGTGTAAACGTATAAATTAGTTTACAGTTATAGCGAGAAAAGTATCTTTTATATGCATTATATATCATATTCTAAACGACCAAATCCAATCTCAATCTCGTTATTAATATTCGCTGTTATCTTGTTATCATTATCTTGTTATTAAACGTCGAATGGAGACATGATGGGATGCCTTTTGAGCTTCTAATATAAAGCTGATGCATGAATCCCATCAGCTTTATTCCAGAATATCCTACTTACCGAGTACGGCGAGAGTGATGTCGTCTTCCAAAGTGGTTGTGTCATTACGTGCCTGACAGGAGTATCGTCCCGCATCCGAGGCTCTCATCTCCTGCGTGTAGATCGTTTGATTCGCGCTCTCGGGATACAGGATAAAGTGGCTCTCTCCGCCCGGCCAAGGATACGCCCTATTATCCTTGTACCTGGTGACAAAAAAAAGTAACTTAAATGTATCACAAATACGAATAAGCGAGCTCATTTTCGAGAGAAATATTAAAAATAACATTCACTCGACATCGCGTGCGAATTGAAAAAAAAAAAGTATATTTCTCATTGGAATTTACTCATCTTCGAGAAAAAGAATTTTTAAATACAAGATTTTACCTTCTTTTTTTAGTCTTATTATTTTTTCCTTATTCCTAAAGATTTAATGTTTTTTCTCACAAGAGAGTTATACTTTTTCCTTGTTATGAGAAATATTATTTCCTTAGTTTTCTGTAGATTTTCTACGAAAATTTTTTCGGATAACAAGAGAGAAAGTGCACTTATAGAGATTGTGAAAACGAAATAAAAGGAGAGCGAGGTTATTTTTCATGGAAACGATAAATTATCGCGACCGATCGTCGTGAAACACGTCGCACTTAAGAACAAGCCCGATATTTCCGGGACGAGAATATCGATGGTTGTTCTTGAGAGCATTCGTTCCGCCGTAAAGATAAAAGTCGAGAGAACGAGCGCTCCTCGACAAACACTCGAAGTAAGGGAAGAATCAGGAGCATTGAACCGTTCGCGAAAATAAATCGTCCGTACTATAGTGCCGCCACAATCACTTCGTTAATTTATCGTTGCTGCACTGTGTCTTCCTACATTATGATGCTGCATCAGACCGTTAATAGCAATCCTGATATAAAATATTTATTACAAGAGGGCCAGGATAGTTTAATGATGATATAATTATAGCATAGCACAATGATATGTAATAATAATACTCGCACATAAATAATAAATACCTACATAATGAAATATAAAAATGAAGTATAATAATTTAACATAATAATGTAATCGTTAAGGTAATTACATTCCTATTGTTATGCAATTTTATTTTATGATTATTTAAATTTTACTTTGCAACAAACGCACAAAAATAATTTTTCTCTATTTTTGTCCCTAATTTTTTGTGAGGATTGTATTTTTAATTCCTCCGTGTTGAACGATCCTCTTACATGAGCAAGCCTTCTTTTGTACTACGTACAAGGATCAAATAATCGACAGCGCTCTCTCTCTCTCTCTCTCTCTCACACGAAAGAGAAAGAAAACCTCTCCACGTAATTCAATTTCTAGTGCACTACGCAAATTCACTTTCGTTTTGCTGGCGGATCAAAGAGACATCCGCGCATGGATCCTGCAAACTGAGGCTGCTCGGAATCTTGGAACTTTTCATTTCTGCCTTTTCCGAATGTAGCAGTGCGAAAAGGATCTTTCATTTCCTAATTCTTCCAGAACTTCACAAACGAGATGATTTTATTTTATAATCTTCGTATTCGTAATCTATATCATTAAATGATCTGACATTAAAAATCTCAGATAATAAATCTTAGATACTTCGTGGACTTTTAGATTAAAAATCGAATCTCAGATTAAAAATTGAGTTCATTGATGGTAAATATTTAATATCCAGATATCGATTACTTAAGTATTCATATACTTTTTCGCTAAATTTTTGGAAATCTCATATTTTATCTACGATAATTGATTTGATCAATAACATCTTAATAAAGTTATTTTGTTGCGACACAGATTTTCGGTCTTCATCTTTACGTAAGAGAAAATCTTTAATCGATCATATTGATAAAATTTTTAGGCGACAATTCTCGCGACTTTTCCATCGTCGCAACGTTGTAAATAAAAAATTTTTAATAAGTCGAACGATTCGTCTTTCTAAAGCAACTACAGAAGAGACGATCGGCAATCTCACCGCCGCGATTAAGAATTCCTTTATTAAAGATCTTCTTGCATCGGACTTCTTTTACGAGCTTCTGTTACCAGAGTACTTTGAATAAGAATTTTTAATAAAGAGAGCTATCCTCCCTCACTCCCCTTTCTATCCGCTCATCCGCGACCGCTTGTCTCTTCTTGCCAGGATAATTCCGAACTGGTTCGGATTCTAACAAAGATTCCGCTTACGTAGCAAACTTCCGAAGACTAATAAAGACACCGAAACATTCGAGTATCCGAGGACACGAGGAAAGTTCAGGACTTGCGAGATGGAAAGACGTCAGTATATGAAAGGAGGATGTCCTTGAATTTTGAGAGGATGAATCAACAAAACATAAAAATTGTGTAATACAAGAGTTTTAAAAGAGAGATAGATGAGAGAAAGATGTCATGACGGAAACAGATCCCACTTGAAATTCTTAAATTTCTAAGTTCTAATTTAGATTTAGAAATCTAATAATAAATTAAATTTCGAATTTCGAACTTTAAACTAATTTTTCTACAATTATGTTTATCTTCAACTTAAAATAACCGAATAAAAATTTCTATCAATAAACTAATCGAAAAAAAAAAGGAAGGAAAAAGGGATTTGGTCGAGATTCTCCGAAAAGAGAATCGCTGGAGCGCTCGATCATAATTCGCAGTGGGCGATTTGCAAAAATGACCGTTTAATTATTATTGTACTCGTATGCGCGCGCTGTGTTATCGGATTGCGAATTATACTCGATTTAAATTAAACCCCAGTTCCAATATGGAACGCGCATTCTGAAAATGTTCAGGGATCACTGACTGTCCTTAATAGCCTGAAACACGGTCGGCTCGCGTAATTAACGTCAATTTTATTTCGATGAATATTTGTCTGCCGTATTTGCTAAATAATTGCTGGCTTCTCTTCCGCATTTTGAAATCATTTAACGAATTAATTAACAATTCATTATCAATAATAAATGAACAAACGATTTCATTAAAAGTATAATAATTAATAAAAACACTAATAGAACTCAATCAAATAAATCGCGATAGAAATGGAAATTAAACAATCAAATAGCGATCGGAATGTAATCTAATTAAACAGTAATTAGATTAAAAGAATGAATAGATTCGAATTTAAATAAATGAGAATTTTGATGTTACCAACTTCTTTTCTCAATCAAAACAAGTATAACTATATGAAAAATAAAAACAAAAATAAAAAAAACGTACTAAATAAATTAATTCGATTTATTCTTGATTTATTTAAAGTTTCAATTTGTGTATCTAGGTAATATTACGTATCTTGTGTTTTCTTCTGCTCCTAAAATATTATGTTTAATATAACATGTACATAATCGTTATTATATTTCGTTTTTGATCTCCTAAAATATTATTTCTAATTATATGCAAATCTTGAGTTTTATATCTTGCATTCTAAAATATAATATAGCTTCATTTAAATGTATTAAGTAATATTACATCTCTGTCATATTTTATAGTTTGCAAAATACTTATAACGCAGATGTATCTTACGTTTGTATTTTAACATAAAAAAAATTCCACATTACAAAATCGCGATGGCGCGCGTTCGTTTGCTGAATAATTGCTCGTTATTCTCATCGCATAAAAATCACGTCGGCGAAACGGCTTCCATTCGTTTGATCGTAACTCTCGAAACGGTATCCAACTTTTTCGCCGACTGATTCATTGTTACGATATAATTGCCTGTTATCCTTTGTCCTCTCCCAGATACAAAAAAAAGAAGACAGTCAAGCAAAGTCTGCCATTGCGCGTTTAATTATTTATTTACACCGAGCCGAGCAAAGTTCATTTTTTTAGCGAGACATAAAGTGGACTTTACGACAGTTTACATTCGTGATTACGAGTCGAATTAATTCACCGAAAATTCGCCGACAAACTGTCATAAATAAATCAACCGGTTACATCAGGCGTGTCTCGGTCACGCGCGAAAAACGTTTTAACAAAAGATTCGCTTATAATTTTCGCGAAACTCTCTGATAATCTGAGTTTCGCGATAGACGCTAGATTCGCGCAAAAGCGTTTTAATGAGGCGTGGAAATTTTGCGCGCCGAAAATACACCCGCCGTATAATTCATAAACCTCCTCGCCGTCGAGATAAATCGCATAAAACGCGGCTCGTTAATTTGGTCCGATGTATTTAGCCCGAAACGGGCGAGCGAAACGTAAAATCGCAAATTACGAATTGCATAAATTAACCATCGAGCAAAACGGACGCCGCGCCAAATGATTCAAACAGCATCTTCAAACGAGCCGATTCGCGATTCGCAAAAGCAAACGCGGAACGCGAAGTCGAGTTCTTGAGAGCACGATTGTGAATTATTTTCAGAATCTCCCCTCCCTCCCGTGCCGTGCGGATGAGAGATAATTGATGAGTTAATCGACTCGGTCACGAGTCAAATAACCGAAAGGAAGTATAAGGAGGATTAATTCTTTTTCTAAGAATAAAGAGAGAAAAATGTAGTTCGTTGAAATACTGGGCAACAATTGGCGGATTAATTGAATCTGTCACGGTTGGCGCTTAAAAGAAATATCTTTGTTATTAATTAACTTGTCTATTATATAAATTATAAAAATAAATATCACGCACACACACACACACACACACACACCAAACACGATTGGAAAATTAATGGAATCGCTCATAATTAACTCTAAAAAGGAAATAAAAGGAAAACCATGGAAGAAAGTGTCTTCATCATTAATTATCATCGCGCATCGACTGAATATTAATTAGAGAAATAAATGCCGAAGATTACAAATGTCAGAAACATAGAGGATAATTACGATAATAATTGAAATGCTCATGTTATTCAATCAATAAGTTTAGTATAAAAAACAAATGTCTCCAAAAAAAGAAATGTGCTGAAATTCTTAGATAGTAATCTTATATGTATAAAAGGATAAAAAAATGTAGTTTGAGACATAAAAACGAGATCAAAAATATCAGCGCATAATAGCAATTAGATGATTGATTAAATCAATTGTATCTAAAGAGATTATTTTTAGAGAGAAAATAGTTTTGAGAGATAAGACACTTCTCGAGAGGATTATTTTTTTAAAGAAATGTGTGTGTGTGTGTGTGTATGTGTGTGTAGTATAATATAATATGACGAAACAGATCTCAAATATAGCAGGGAAATAATTGTGGATAATCGCATCGTGTTAATGGCAAATAAGAAGAGAAAATACTCCCAGGAGATTTTTCCAATTCAATCGCAAATAGAACCAATTAAGTTTTTACGAGCGCAATCGTAAATAATTTTGAGAATCGATAGAAATTCTCTTCTATTTTTTTTTGATAAGTGAAAAGGGGACCTTTAACGACGTAGAGTGTAAGAGTCAAAAATACTCAGATAGTTGGAAAAGATTAATTAAATGGATCAAGGTTGGTTCTGAGTGGAAAGCACCTCTAGAGAATTAAATGTTGCACGATATCGCGGCTGACGTTGTATCGCTGATCAGTTCAACCCACGAATAGATCGTTCGTCCCAAGTTTCGCGGCGTCAGATTTACTTTCATTAAAGGACGAGCAGGAAGACACGCCGACAAGGCATGAATTTCGCATCCACCTCCCGGATTTCGACGGATTTGCACGTTAATTAGGACGCGCTCGCTTCCATATTTAACACTAGCACATCGACTAAATGTCGCCGAATGTCTCCTCATCCTAGTGTTAAAGCTTTATATACGGCGAAACATAAATCCCTCGAATGCAAAGTATACGCGCGAGAAATATTGACCTTTTGTCGGCTCTCGAAAAATAAAAAAAAAATTGTCTAATTCCAAGCTGTTGAGATGTAAAAGATGCTAACGAGTAAAGTTATATGTATATATCACATCTGAAATATTAAATAAAATTAAAAAACTAAATAAAAATAAAAGCTTTTATAAAGTACACAGAGAAATACAGAGAGATAAACTTGAAAATAGAAATTTGACAAAGCATTAAAAAAGCTTTAAAGAAAGACTAATAGAGAAAAAAATTAAAAATAAAATAAAAATAATATAAAATATATATAAATATAATATAAAAATCAATGAAAAAAAAATGGTATAATGATATAATGGTATAATGAGTAGTTTTTAAACGGATAATAATTATTACGATCATTAGGTAAATAGCTTCTAATGAAGAATTACAGGCTCGACATTGTAATTTCTTTTTCCCCTCTTAATTTTCGGCGATTTATCGCCGTAAAATTTCCTAATGAACCCTAATGAACAAAAGTACGGGATCGAACAATCCATAAAAGGACTTATCCTGCCGGTCGCGAACACCCGCAGACACCACAAATTAATCTCGCCTAATCGCGGAAATAAAAGAAGCGCCGCTTCCGGCGGAAGATCGAACGTTCCGGATCGTGAGATGGATCTTCTGGCCCAAGGATCGGCGGTGAACGGTGATTCGCCCCGGGGTTCGAACGAGTCCTTCGTCCTTGCCAAAGTAAGCGACCACCATTTGTCCGTTTCGTGGCTGCGAATCGGCGGAGAATGAGAAACTGGCGCAGGTCTCGCGAAAAGGAAGGGGTTACAGAGGGAAAGGACCGGCTGCGGAACTGTAGAGTCGACAGAAGGACGATTTCCTAATTTCGGATTCTCCTGCTGTGTCAGGATGACCACTAGAAAGGACTCTTCCCGCCCTCCTGCCCGACCTACCCCGCAAACCGCCGATGGCTTACAATTGGATTTCCGAAATTTGGGAGAATTTAGAGAATGTTGTACTTTGAAATTAAACTTGTAAAGTCTGGCGTATAAAGATGTAACGAATTCATTCAACGATATATAAAGATTTCTATTCAAACATCTAAATCTTAATTGAAATGAGATTAATAATTTCTATGCAGTTAAAAATTTTTATGTAACTGAGAGAATTCTTTTCTAAATATTTAAATGAATATTTTCAATTTATACGTTACAGTAATTTATACGTTATTCGATATAATTTATACGTTATTCGATATAATTTCATAAAAAAATTTTCAATTTATCACAGTTCCATTATCAATACGATAAAACAAGCTGCATAAATTTTTTTCTTCTTTTTATTTCATAGATCTCCACAGAAATATCTTCAATAATGAAGAAGAGCATTATGAAACCCTTGTTCTGCGTAGGAAGCAGAAACCGGGGGAGGAGAGGGAGGAGAGAGACCGATATCGCCGGCTCGGTATATATCTCGAGACGACATTTGCGTATTAAGAATCCCGGGCGTATATCGATTTCCCATAAGGACTTCCCTGAACTCGTCGACGGTCGGCGGGCTGGCTTACCTGGAAACACTCGTGCCACGTGGCCTCGAGGAATCGATTGCTTTATTACCGAGTACAGCTAGCGGTGGGTGCCGACCGGGGACACGAATTTATCGCGCTGCGGGGTGGCCGCAGTTTCCGATTCCGAGAACGCGATTATGAGCGAGAGTGCGCCATGGGAAAACTACCTCGCAAAACGATGCACAGTGATCGGAAAAAAATTCGACAAAGCTTCGAAAAAAAATTAACGTCTTTGAAGAACCGATTCAGAAGGTGTCTACTCAAATCTTGTAAAAAAATTCCCTGATCTTTCAGATATTTTCGTTTAAAATTCCAGGTAAAATAAGAAAATTTGTAGCTGCAGCTTTCGTCAATAAAATTATTAAAGACACAATTTTTGAAAAAATTCCCTGAGTCTTAATCAAATTCCAGGAGAATTCCCGGATTTTTCAAGATAAAAAAAATCCCTGATAAATCCCGGTTTTTCTAGGGAGTAGACACCCTGCGATTTGTCGCTGGACCTTGACAGAAAACTATTCGAACCAGCTTTTGCGAACGAAAGTTTTTCAGTCGACGACGATATACGAATTTGAGAAGAAATATTTGGAATTTTTCGAAAATTTTTTAATTATGCTAACAGCGCGAAGAAGAAACTCGCAAAGGAGCAATCTGATCGCGGGAATGCCAATTCTGACTACGTTTTAAAGGGAAATTGCGCTGCAAAAGCCACGTTTGAAAATCTCAGATACTTTCCTGTGGACCGAGCACTCGTATTTCGCTAACGAGCAAAGTGAGAAATCGAGAAAAAAAGGTTTTTCTTCCGAGAGGAACAGCTTGTTTGACGAACATTTCTATATCAAGAAAATGTCACTGTATTTATTGTCAATCGCGCTGTCGCGATATATAAAGGACGTAAAGATTAATTGAATTACTCGATTTCGCGCTTAAACAAAGCACACGATGACAAGCAGGAAACTTTAAAACATTTACACGCTATAATATTTTTAAGTTGCTTTCTATAACAAGTGCTATAGATATTGACGTTAAATATCGAAACGACGAGTTTATAACTCTATTTTCACAATTCTAAATCGAGAGTATGGAGTTAAAATAACCCGCGATGTATCTTAATTTTTATTTGTTCTCGAGTTATTTTTCGAGCGATTTTTTTAATTCATCTACTTTTATTTTCCTACTTTGTTCTTTACTCGGGTCTGCGACAGTCTATGCACCTCGTTCTCGCTTTTACTGTTCTTTACTTCGTCTCGTGCTTCGCATCGCGCGGACATTTCTCGCTCGCAATGCGAAGAGAAACGACGAGTAAAGTTGGCACAAAACGTCTCGCGACACGACGCAATGTGCGTATGTGTGTAAAGTTCCGGGAGGAGGCAAGGTTCCCTTCCGGAAAAATTTCTCGGGGACAGGCACGAAATGCGATGTCCCGCCGGGCAGTTATCCGGTAAAACGACATCCGGCAGGGAGGAGGTCAGTTGGGGTTCGCGTGAGTTCGATGGCCGCTCAATTCCGGAAATTGAAAAAGACGACGCCGTAGATATGAGTAAGTGCCAAGAAGCTTACACTTTTCACTCGATATCGATAGCCAGTTTACAGCCAAGATTCTTATTTTCTGATTCACACAGAAAAATATTTAAATATTTCCTTAAATTTATATAAAATTTATAATATAATCTTAATAAAGATATATGCAAAAATATAAAATAAAAATATAAAACAAAAAAATAATTTACTATAAACGTTTTAAGGAGTACTAATTTATTTAAATATTATTAAAAAATTAAACAATTTTCTATGAAACTTACACATAAAACTTTGATACTAAAAAGAGATCGTCAATAAACTTTTATCAAAGACATAATTTTTGAAAAAATTCCCTGAGTCTCAATAAAATTCCATGAAAATTCACGGATTTTTTAAGGTAAAAAAATCCCTGACAATCCGCGGGTTTCCCGGTTTTTCCAGGGAGTAGACATCCTATTTTCGATTCACACCAGAAAAATATTTAAATGTTTCCTTAAATTTATAAAATTTATAATATAGTCTTAAAAGAGAGCTTCAAATATATTAAGCACATATAATTACTTATTAAATTCGGTTCAATAAATTATTAATGTACTTTGTACCGGTATTTTTCCTGAAAAGCAATCTCGCTAAAAAGATTCGATTTCGAATCGGCTCAAAAGGAAACGCGATGAATACATTGAACATTCTATATGTGTATGTGCACGAAGTTGAGCTGCTTGAATACCACGGCGTGGGCGTACGTGCATTTCTGTTTGGATAACTGCAGCTCCCTCGCCGCAAAAGCCAGTCTGACGTACAGAGTCTTTTCGGGAAAACTTTGCGTTCTGCCTTGACATCCATTCGTCGGTTTCGAGGAAATTTCGAGGGGAAAATCAATTCCGTGCGACAAAACGATATTCGTGCCTTGACCGCGCACGAACCGCATTCGGGGCTTCGTGAAATAAATGCGGAGAGAGAAAAGAACTGGAGAATAAATTGAAAATAAATGGAGGACAAATGAAAAACAAATGGAGAATAAATGAGAAAGATATGAAGAATGAGTGTAAAATAAATGACGACAAATGAAAAACAAACGTAGGAAAGTGAATGAACGGATGGAGTGAGAACAAATTGAAAACAAATGGGGAACACGTGTACACATGAAACGACGCATAAATGGAGAACAAGTGAACAACGAATGTGAAGGAACAAAGAAACAGCAAATGGTGAACAAGCGAAAAAATAAATAACTAAATGGAGAGAACTACACGCAAGAGACGAGCGGTATGAATAATCAAATTGTATGGTAATGGAAAAATTGAAATGAATATTTAATCCTCGCACCTCGCGCATTGGAGTCTATTAGATTCCAATTAGTATCTTTGCGTATATACTTTGAATATAAAATTTAAATTTTAAATTTTAAAGAGAGGAAGAGAAACTTTTCGTACTTTTACTTGGCATAAGTAAGCCATCATTTTGTTCTTTGCTTGCCAAAATTGTTACGTGAGTCAACAAGGAGAATTTGAGATCGCAATGCAAAGAAAAGCAACAGAGGGTTAATATTAAAGAATGAAAAATAATAGAGAGAGATAATAATTTAACTAAGACTTTTTTAAAGCTCTCAATGTGAAAATACATATTTAAATTTCAACGGACTAGAAAGAGTCAGACGCGGATGAGTAGTGCGTCAGTTTCAAGGAAAAATTAATTTTCATTAAAATCAAAGAAAATTTGTGCCCTGTGCACAGCTAATCGGAAAATTAATTTTTCCCTGAAATTGACGCACCACCATCCGCGTCTGGCTCTTTCCAGCCCGTTGAAATTTAAATATGTAATAACTATTAATTGCAAATCATCGCGAAGAAAGGATTCAACATCCCGCGATTCTACCCTTGAATCTACAACAGTAAAGACGCGCGCATGATAAAAATTCGAGACGATGTTTCGGAAGTTCGACATGAATTCAATTTCCACGACGAGGCCAATTTATTTAACCATCGGCCTTTCCCTTATATTCCCTGATAAAATTGCTTCCCCTCGCCTCACCCCTCCCTCCTACCTCTTTTTCGTATCCACCCTTCATCTTCACGTAACCTTTCCCGCGCCACGATATACTAATTCGACCCTTCGCCTTACCTTCCATGCAATTACTTTTGTCCGGATGTGCCCTTTAAATTTGGGAAAGATTAAGGGGGTGAAAAAAGATTCTCATCACGTCATCATCTCAATTCTCTCGGATATTTATTTTCCCTTCCCTCTCGTTATCGTTAAGGCCGAGATCTGGAACTGTGAGAATTCTTCGAAATTATCATCGTCAGAATATTATTTTATCTAGAGTCGCGATTTTCCGTGCGTGTGCGTGTGTGCAGCTTGGAGATTGGCACGCTTAATTAAATATATAAATAATAATGAGTATTAATAAAATATATAATCGATATACATATGTATATCTGTTTTAATATTTATGAAACATTTTATCATCGTCATTATTCCTATCATTTGAAAATATCGCACAACGATATTATGATCATACTTAATACTCGGTCAACAGTTATTGAATATCGTGTTAACATTTATTACAGCCATGTTCAACGATGTCATTTCAATACGTAATAAAATATTAATATTAATGACATTAAAACCTTTTCGATGTGTATGTAATAATGCAACTACTGCATAATAATGCAAAGTTGCAAGAGTCATTTCATTTCGAGGATAAAAAATAATATTCGATACATTGCTATATATTTTCTAAGAAGCGCATCTATTATTCGCGAAGAATAAAAATCGACTTTTATTATAATAGATGTTATCATAGAGTCGCGAGAGAGACTCGATTCTTTAGTAAATAAAAAAAGACGAAAAAATCGAAGAGTTACTATTACAATGAAAGAGACGAGTGTCGGTTTTTATCGTTCGACGTAGCGGTAACAAAGAACAAAGTGCACTTGGTACTATCGGTTAAAACAGCGGTTCTCAAATGTCGAACTTTCTCTTTGAAACTCGATACAAATTCTCGTCCTATCACCACCTCTTGGTTAACCTTGCGAATTCTAGCCTATCATTAACGACGGACACTTTGAGGCAAATCGAACGATGACGATCTAAAAAAAATGTAACAAAATTTGTTTATAAAGATTTAAACCAAATTTACGATAAATTAAATATGATGTTATAATATTTGATGAAAAAAAAATCATTAAAGAGTTGTATGAAATCGCACTTCTCTTCTCCAAGGATTCTCGAATGGAAAACCCGCGGATTAAAGGATTAATTTAAACCGCGAACTCTCTAAACGACCACCGAGACCGATCGCCGTCGCTCTTTCCGGGTGTTATTTATTGAGATATCAGCTGGCGATGGAGAGGACGATTAAAATAATATTTCCTTTTTGCGGCGAGAGAGAAAGAATCGATCGTGCCTCCTCCCTTCCGAGTCCGCGGTTCACTTTGATAAGAGCTTTCTTTTATTGTCGCAGAAAGCGCCTCTATTATTGCGAATCGCACGCAGCCGGTAATCGCTTGTCAATCGCGAGGGAAAATTGCCAATACTTCAATTTATTTCGATCGATCTATACTTTTGCTTCATTGTGCTAAAAAGACGCTAGAATTCTATGTTTAATATTTATAAGGGAAAATTTAAATTCTATTTAACGTTTAAATATTCAGTTTTAATTTTGATGTAATATTCGAGATTTTTAAGATTTCTCAGATCTAAATTACTGAATAAAATTGTTACGACAATGTGCAGTTTAAGTTCGAAAGATGCTTATAATGCGCAAAAAATACGCGAGAGAATAAATAAATGTCACGCAATAAAAGAAGATGATAAACACCAATGTAAAATATTTAATTAACAACTGCTAAATTAAGTTAATCGTTTCATGGAAGCTTGTATTTGATACAGAATATAATCGCAATTTGACGAGATGTAACTCTCTCTCTCTTTTTCTCTCCCGCCTATTTCTTTAATCTACTTCAATTCTACTTTCATTCTACTTTCGTTCTACTTTTGTTCTACTTTTGTTCTACTTTCATTCTATCTCGCATTGAGTCGTTCTCGTCCTCGGAAGGGTTAAGGTCGCGATCGACGTTTCGCGGCTCAAGCGGACAACAAATAACATGCAAGCCGTCCGAGAACTTTATTTCACGGACATTTCAGCGGAGCTGCGATCGATCGCGTTTGACATCGACATCGACATCGACATCGACATCGACGTCGACGGATTTCCCGGAAACCGATCGTTACAGTCTGAGTCGCAAATTGCGTTCATCCAGTTCTAGAATTCGAAAACAATTTGCATCTGGATCTCCAGACGTCAAGAGTGTCAAATAGGAACTTGTATCATGTGTGATTAGTAGCATTGTAAAGAAATAGTTAACTATAATCAATAAACTGACAGCTCTGGTATTTGATGAATATTATACACGGCTAAAAATAAAATAATATTTGACTGTCAAATATTAAATAGGTTGAAGCAATTTTCAGTCAAAGTTATGCGTTTATTACGCGATCGCAAAGCTCGGCACATGTTTTACGAAAAATGCTTTTCAAACATAATTTATATTAAATATTATTTATAATATAAGCATTATATATATATATATATATATATAATTCTTTCAATGGAAAAAATATATTTAACACTCTCATAAATCCGAATATCGATAAAAATTAGCGGCGCAAAATTTCACTGTTTTTAATAAAAATATAAACAAAGGTGATATAAACAAAGAGCGACGAGAGATTTTAAGTGTGTAAAAATTGTTTGATGTTACGACAAAACTTGGAGGAAGTTTCGCCGCGTCTCTAGGAACATCGGAGACATTGTTCTCGCGCGAGCTCGTCGCTCGAGAAAAGAAAGGTTATACAGTTACAGGTCGCCTCTCTCCCGCCAAGCGACTTTTTCTCTCCCATCGTTGCTTTTCTTTCTAATCGATTCCGCGAAGAGAAAAGTGTAAGATTGGCCGGTAGGTCGCCACTTCGAAATCGATCCGCAGTATGTAACTAAAAGCGCTTGTCTCCCCTTTATTCCAATCACTATCGCCGCCCACTTCTCCTTATTTCCTCGTAAAAGAGTGCAAAGATGCATTTGTCTCTCTCTTTCTCCCACTCTTCTTTCTATCGAGAGGAAGAGAGAGAGAGTTATACATATAATTTCGGCGAGCTCAATTTTCCGATAGTGGAAATACATATGCGAAAATAGACATTACGTCGATCATCGCGAACAAAATGTAGGGACCATTTTTAGCATGTCACAAAAATTGGACTCGGCAGATTGCGCCTCACCCCATCATCCCTTCAGCCGCGAATAAATATGTATATCGAACGGATAGATCGCGCGTGGCATTTTTCTCATCCCGCGGCGCATCGCATCCATTCGATTTGAAAAAAATGCTGATATCCGTTCGCAAACTATAATATGCCGCCTCGCTCTATTTAGCCTAATGCTTTGCGAAAATAAGATGAGAAATGCGAGTGAAAAATGAGAGAAAATGAAGTTCTTTTTTCCTTCTTTTTCTCATTATATTGTAAAATAAAAAAAAAGTAATAAGGAAAAGGGGGTTGAAGAACGTTTGAAGCAACGGCAATAACTTTCTAATTTAATTTCGATAATTATAGGTCACATACAAATTCAATTCCCATAAAGTCAAACGAGAAATTATGCATTGTTCTCAAAACTAAATCGAAACCTTCAATAGTGTTTCAATTAATTAATTATCCCGAGGTACTTTCTTCTTCTTTTCTGGGAGAATTTACGAAAGCGAAGGCGAGATCGATGACCCGTGTTTCGTGTCGCCGTTGAATTCATTAGTCGAGCGGAAAAGCGAACAAAAGGAAACGGCCGAGGATTCCAGGAAGGGAAAGGAGAGCGCTATTAAAGAGTGTTGCCACGGACTCTAATGACATCTACTTCGTAATTGCGCGAGCGCTCATTAGCGAGACCGAAAGGGGCAAAAAGGGTCGATTGCGTGTCCGAGTTCGCGATATTCCGACGATTTTCAAATTCGCCGAGGCGTCAAAATCTCCGAAAATTGCCAAAATTTAAGCTATCGATCTCTCGACGCGGCGCGCTTTCCGAAATAGCACGTGCCAGAATTCTGACAGAGAAGGGAATCTAATAGAATCTGCGAAATAATGCAGAATCGTAAATGTTAAACGCATCGATAATCGATTTATCAATATAATGGATGCGATGGTTCTCCAAATATCGGCGCTTTACAGAGTGAAATGGGAAATATAAGTTGCAAACTTTGCAAGAGAGAATGACAACGCATTTTTCGATTGATCTCTCTAAAGCGTTATATTAAAATATTTTTAATACCATTTTGCGCACTTTGTAAATCATATTCCACTTGGTCCTTTGTGGATAAAATTCTACGCGTCGCGTTTCGTTTTCTCCCCCTTCATCTCTCTCTCCCTCTGCATCCCCTCTTTACTCTTCTCTAGGATCATCGAACCGCGACACGCAATTTTCTCGGCTTCACGCTCGTGTCGCGGAAACCGCGGTGGAACGGAATTTCCGGTCGCGCAAAAAGCTGCGGGCAAACATCGCCATTAAACACTCGCGCCAGGCGAAAAAATCCGCGATTCCCTCTGTTTCTCTCCCTCCCCCTCCCGTCTCTCTCAGTTTGACAAGCGGATTTGCACGCTCGACTAGACGTTCGCGAGATCACAGAAAGAGAAAGAGAGAAAAAGAGAAAGAAAGAGAAACTGAACAGGTGTAATCCTCTCTCTCGCGATGGGAAAACGAGATCGGGAGAAATCACGCGGCACATGGCGGTCACGACATGAAAAGGGATGCAAGGAGGGGACGGGAATCGTGGGGGAGGGAGGAAGGGGGAGGGAGATTGTGGAAGGAGTAAATTGCGCGGCGTGGACGGGAAAGTGACATCGCTAATTGGAGCGCGATGCCGGTCCCCTTAATTGCGTACGCGCTCCGCTTTGTTTTCTCGCGTGAGAAACACGAACATCTTGATGACTTCGCGAAGCATGGGAAGGGGAGGAAAGTCGCGATTTCAAAGGGGGAAGGATAATATTCAGGATATCAATCAGAGCAGAGGATTTAAACAAAGAAGCTGAAGCGATAGTACTGTATGATTATGAAAACGTCGACACTAGTGATGGGATTAAGTATCTTACAAGTAGGTTCGAATTTGTTTGCATGGTTTCGAGTCCTAGAAAATGAAACTTGATTATTGGACTCGACTCGGATTTTTAAGTACGTATTGAACTTGATCTCATCACTAGTCGACGCCATAAAATGAAGATTAAATGTAGAAGAAATATTACAAGTATACTTCTATAATTTTATAGTAATATTGCGATTATTGCCCAAGTTCTTAATAGGTTGTTTTATAAATGTATTCTTAGATTCTTATAAAACTTAAATTCTCTCATATTTCGATAAACTCTCGAGATGAAAATGTCTTGTATTTTTTTTTATTTTTTTTTTTATTTTAACGTTTTCGCATAAAACAGATCGGACGTTTCTCACGCTTTATCCGTTTAATTCGACTGCGGCGGCAGAAAAGACGAACAAAACCTATTTCAGTTTATCCAGAAGCTGTCGGAAGCGGCCGGTTTGAGTGTTTTAATGAAAATCTCTCATTGTGCGCTGTTCCAGCAGAGAACGACGCGAACGTCGGCTTGCCCCCTCCCTGTTTTCCTCTCACTCAATTTTTCTTTTATTTCGCGCCGAGTAAGAATTTTCGCCGCGGAGAAAGGAACGATTATTCCGGATGAGAAAAAAAAAAGAGACGACTCTGCCTCTCGGCTTGACGAAGGGAGAGAGATTCCGCGACGCAAGGATAAATGAAGCAAGGATCGCCTCTTCGGTCTGGAAAAACTAAGAAGGAAAAACGCTGTTAAAAGTTCCGCGGAAATCCGGAACGACGTGTGTTCCTCGCTAATGAGAAGTAATGCGAAAACCGCGACTTATTGGGATGTCAAGATTCTTTGCGATAAAAAAATAAAAATCGGGACAAGTTTAAACGAAGAAGGAAAAGCTTGTGAAAAATGCATTGGGATGAAAAATCATCGAATATTAAGTAAAACGGATAAAAGTTAGAGATATTAAACGTCAAACGCGTGAGATATAAGAAGAGATTTCAAAGTGAAAATTTCAATATTAAAAAAAAGTTTCCGCAATTTCGGAACGTGAGATTTCGGAGTGTTTGTCAAAACCCAAGGCGCGTCTCTCTCTCTCTCTCTCTCTCTCTCTCTCTCTCTCTCTCTCTCTCTTTCTCTCTCTCTCTCTTTCTCTAGAGCGAGGAAGAGTTGCTCCGGGATTCTTTGAATGCGTTTGGAAATAAGCGTGGCGGCTATGGCTTTCGATTGAAATCGCCTCGAGATATCCTTCCGTCAACGAACGATCCCTTCGACAGGAGAGGAGAAGAGAGAAGGAGATTCCGCGTCTCGAGTTACGAAGATTTCACCGTCTGATTTTCAGAGCACCGTTCGTTTTTCCGACTGGAAGGAACGGGGGCAGAATGGGAGGAGGAGGGGGGGGGGAGAGAAAAGCGGAAATCCTTCTTTTAGCTGGCTATGGTGAAGGTGAAAAATGGCGAGTTGGGCGAAGGAAGCTTTTGAGCTTAAAGCTACGTTCCTCGACGGACACGATGGATCCACGCGTGGATGATCCAAGGATTTAGGTTTTTTTTTAACCGAAAGGCGCACGAGGATCCAAGAATCCGGAAATTTAAACGCTCAATAGCTAAAAAACTAAGAGTATTCACAGTTCTTTACAAGAATCTTGTAAAAACTGAAGATATTTAAAAATTCGGGCTTATTTGAAAAATTTGAAAGAAACATAGTTTTTAAAATATAAGGATTCTTTAAGAGAAGAAAAATTTCGACAATAATACTTATTATATCTCATATATAAATTCTGAAAAATATTGACAATCTTGCATTTTGTTACAATTTCAGATAAATTGTACAAAGGTTTTATTTGTATTGTAAAAAATTAAAAAATATTTTATGCATTTAGCGCGTAATTTTCAATAAAAAACGTTCTTAATATATTTCTACATACAACTATTTTCATTATCATTTAAAAAAAAAATAGCTTGTCACAAAAACATAATATCGACGCATCAATTTTTTAATTAACGCTTAATTATCACACAAGTTCATATAAGAGTTTAAAGTCGCTTTAAGTACCTCTGCCAAAGGACGTTAAACTTTGTCGAGATGCGCTATTAATCGGCGTCCCGCGAGAAGCCGAGACGCAAGCAAAAGCCGGCCTTCCTCGCATCACGCAAACTCCGCCATCTGATTTTTCCGCGGCGTCCATTTTTCCAACAGATGGATTGGTAGATAGGTAAGAAGGCAAAGGGAAGAGGGAAGGGAGAAAAACGGAAATCCTTCTTTTAGCTCGGTGTACCAGCGGTGAAGAATGACGGTGAGCTTTAGAGCTTAAAGCCGCGTTCCTCTCCGGAAGCGCTTCTGCCGCCGCAGCATCTGACGGAACGAAAGGAGGGAGGGAAGGGGGAAAAGGAAGGGTCGGAATATCCTCTCGTGGATCCTTTTAAGGCACCTCCGACACATACGCGCCTATCCGAATTCCGAGAGACACGTCAGGCCGCGAGATATTTCAAGTCTCGAGAGTGTCCTCGGAGCTTATTAGACGGGCCAAGTTAGCCCCCCGATATTAGAAATAATTAAGTTTCTTTTACATGATTCGACGTTAAATAACTTTTTTATTAGAGGTGTGCAAATAAAAAAGTGCATTCATGTGCAAACATGTGCAATCGAATGATGTAAAAAAACTTAATTATTTCTAATATCGGGGGCTAACTTCACCCGTCTGAGCTTATTCTCATTCGTAATAAAATGCGTCCAAAATTATACAGAATGTTGTCCAATCGCTTAACGCATCGACACCCTAATAGGGGATTCTTTGATAGACACGCGATCGATTTGCAAATATCGAAGTATGATGGCTCCCGAGGAAATAACGATCAACGATGAGCTTCTCGCAAACCGTAAAGAAATATAACAAAATCGATGAGAAATTTTTCTTTACTTTAACAGCGAAAAGTTTCAATCAATCAAGAAAATCTGCTTGCCGCGAGCTGATCTTAGCGATCAAATATCTTTCCGTTTACTTCGGAAAGATCTTTCTTTTAAAATTATGCTTTTGGAGTCAATTTGTTTTCCCTATTAGAATTTACATCTCTATTTTGAGCAGCACAATTTTAGCCTCGTTCATCTTTCCGATGTTATTGTTGTCAGATGTAATTTGATAAAGTAACATGATCCGGCTCCTTTTAGCATCTCTTACGCCCGCGTTATCCTTAGGCCAAAATAACGTTGGATTGCATTTACATCTGTAATCTAGCTTTGCATGCTATCCATTTCAGCTTTCTGAATTCTGACAATTCAGATTTCTGCTTAAATTTAGCTCTCTTATTCAAAGCTTCGAGAAGACGACAGAAAATTAGGACATCCAATTTTCTCAAACAGACTCTCAACAATTCTAGAAAAATTAAAAGTAAACAAAGTATTGAAAAGTCTTACATCCCCTTATATCCCTGGATCCTCGGAGAGCATACGCTATATTAACGCCTCGAGATATCCCGCCAAACTTCACGTTGATCTACAAAGGGATCACAACACACAGAAGAAACTCGTAGTTGAACAGAGAACAATGTTCTCTGCATGCGCGTACAAGTTCCTGATCGCGCTCGGGCGAAACTTTGTTGCGGAACTCTAATTCGCAAATTTAGCAGCATTTCCCTAAACAAGGCAAAGAGGGAAGGATAGGATTCATAACCCATAATAAAACCCGCATAAATGCGTTTCTCTCATTCGCCCCGCAAGGTAAAACCGATTAAATCACTGCGGGCGCGACGCATTAAGGTAGTTGTATCGCAATAGGCACTTTCTTACGATATTTTTGAAATTTTGAGTAATTATTATTTAAAGTTTTCTGAAGACAACGGCAAAAATCAAAAAATTATTGACTACATAGAACAGGAAATAATGGCTCTTGAATTTTGGATTTTATACACTGCATAGTTCGCAATAGGATGGTGTCAACTCACACTTTCGCCTATTAAAAAAAAAAACGCTTCTTATGATTTTAATGAAAAACGATTTAAAAATAAAACAATATCTAACAAAACAACTCCAAACATTTTTAAAGCTGTCCCCCATCTAAATTTAAAGATATTACTAAATAAAGAAGGAACGATTTTGCCAAGTCTAATGTTCGAAAGAATAAATTCACAATGAGTTGGCAGCAACGTATTGTTATGACTCTAGAAATTGACGCAAAGCGCAGATGCACACTTTTTAAATATTATAGAAACATAATATGCATGAAACGAATAGTAATACTATACAGAATAAATTGATAATAATACAAGTTTAATCAAACTCTATTTGTTTTAGACAAATAAATAGTTTTCCGTTTATTGCATCGTATGCAGTGATCATTATTAACTAATACTGTCGCGATACAACTACCTTCAAACGCATCCAATCCTCTCTATGTGATATAGAAAGCCGCAAAACGAGGATGCGGTCGAAAAGTTTTTTTCTCAATTCTGCACGTATGCCGGTCGGAGAGATTAAATCCATTTTTAAAAAGCGTCGAAAGGAACTCGCGGCAAACGTACAAATGAATCACCGTTTATGTCGCGCGATAAACTCGCAACATTCGGCTTTTATCTTCCGGCGGGGCAAAGTTATTTGACACTTTATCAAACGTCAAACGGGACTCGAAAGTAACGCGAGTGCGCGCGTGGCGTATTAGTTACACTATAAAAAAAAAAAGAAAAAAAGAAAAAGATGAGGAAAAAAAATAGAATATTTTTCTCGATAAAATAAATGACGAAGGAATAGGATAATAAAGTTTCTCTTTGGGCACACAAAAGTTCTTCACATATAGAGTGTCTAAAAACAGATATAATGCTGACAATTGGGAAAACCTATATATACGCAAACAAGATTTTGTGAGACGCTTTCAACGATTACTTTCTCGACCGTTAAAAGGATCGCATTCCTCCAGGAATGCGCGTAGGAGAGCAGTTTAATGATTCGGGATCCATCCAGGTGGATGTTCCGACGTTATCGCGCAAGCTTTCACTAATTGCGTGACCGGGATACAAGCAGCGGGACATCCAAAAGGATCACGAAGAGAGGGTCGGACAGTAGAAGGATAAATCGACGGATGAACAAATCGCGTTTGTCTGATAATGAATCCGGTTCTCTTCGAAGAATCTCCCCTACCTCTCCTCAAACTGTTACGATCGCAAAGTATTTCTTAGACAGATTTGTTGCGCGCAATTTACTTTTTAACTTTGCAAAGTGATCCAATTGCTAAATTTCGTGACAAAGAATTTCATGAATATCATTTTTGTCAAAAAGTATTAATTTTATAATTTTTACACATTTTTCTGGAAAATTAATTATGTTTAATAGCGATGGAATATGAAAAGAAATATGAAAAAATTAAATGTAAGCAATGGCAAAATTAAATACAAGAAGGAATAAAATATATTTCCGATCCCGGAAACTTAAATATATATTTTATCTAACTATTAAATTTTCAAGATGCAGAGATCTAAAATTGTAGCATCTTCACATTTCTTTGCACGCTTTCCCGAACATTCACGTGTTCCTGCAGTAAATCTCTTATTTAATTTTAATCTTATTAAATTAATTTATCCTCCAAAGATTCATTATAAAATGAAACGAAATTAAATTTCTTGAGAGATTAAAGTCCAGTTAAAATAATTCCCGAATTAAATCAAAATCGCCCGACTTACATTCAAGCAATTTATTACGCGCTAATAATAGGTCGGTTGTTCGCGGGACACCTATTATATAAAATTTCCCGTCATTAATCCGACTGTTCGCTCTCTCAAGAGTAATGGCCATTCTGTTTTAATATCGCTGAAACGAAACGCGTCATAACAATCGCGTAAATATTGAATCATGGACGCGCCATTTGTCACCAATCCGCCATATTATTTTCGCGTGTGCACATACACATACGATCGTTCACGTCATAAATCACGAGCAATGTTGCTAAATAATATTCCGCTCGCCATTGTTTATTCGCGCGACTGACGAACTCGTTGAAATGTAATGCTGGCTCGCATAAATATGGAAATACTATAATATCGGATACCCAGTACCCTCATACGTCGTTCTTTCATAATGTATTCTGCATCACGTTATATAGCCAACGATTTACCATATATACATTACTGCATTAATAATTTATCAGTAATTTGTTATCAGCGAGACGATAGGTATTTGCCGGATATTTTTCTCCTCTCTTTTTTCCCCAATCCATTTTCCAAAGCTGACTTTATTACACAGTCCCTTCTATGTGCGAGATAATATCCGAGATGTATATTTTTGTAGAATGCATCTCTAAAAAAAAGTTATTACATTCGTGTAAATGAGAGGATATGTTATATTTGAAATTTTGAAAAACTATGGAAACTATGAAACACTGGGCTTGAAATTGGCCTGACTTTGAACTTGATATTTGAAAGCTTTGAAAAAATTATAAACTCTCTCTTTGAAATTTTTTGAAACTATGAAATTTTGGAAGACTTGCGAAAAATTTGCGGATACTGGATTTTAGGATATTGAAATATTTGAAATTTTGAAATCTTTAAGAGTTGGGATATATTTTAAAATATTTAGAACTTTAAAGCTTTAGATCTCTTTGGAGAACTTTAAATCTTAAAAGTCTTATACTATATGTATATATAATTTTCGCAGGCTTTGAAATTCCTGATTCTCGGTAAATGCCTTACTTTAATAATAAATAATATAATAAATAATAAAATGTAATAATAATGTCGGCACAAATTGCCGTGTGAACAATATTGGAAGTTTTAGAGAGCTAATTTATATGAAATTAATGTCCGTGCATCATATTTATTCATGTTCTCATTGTTAGGCGGCATAAAGGAACGAAAGGGAGAGACGTAAAATGAGAGGAAAGATTGATTATCGTGTATCAAGGTGCAGCCCTCCAAAAGGAAAGCTTCGAAAGCAGAAAATCCCTTTCTCGCTAAGTCCGACGAGTCGTCTCGTCTTTTTACGTTCGTCGTGTCGTCCTTTTGCCTCTGTTCTGATCCCCGGCGAACCGAGAGGATATTAAAAGGAAGGGGAAAGGATAACGCGCGTCTTCTTCCCTCGTTGCTTTCTCTCATCCCCCATCGATCTCCTCTAGTACCTCTTGAAGAAACGATCGAACTTGCGCGCAGTCGAGCTTATTTCGAGGTTTCTGACAAGCTTCTTGAACTTTGTAATAAATTGGCGCACAAAACAACCTTACATCAACAAACTCAACAAATCTCAAGGATATTCAGTTTCAACGTTTCATTAATATAGAGCGATACATTGATTTATACGTGCAAATATAATCCGAGAGTTGTATTTATATTTTATTCCAATGAGAAAAACATGTTATTTTATTTAAAAGAGCGACTGGAAATCGAAAACCTTTTTCGCAGCTGCGATATTTTTGACATCGAGTTTCATGTACTGTGATATGCGTTTTCGTGACACTTTTGGAATATCCAATTTATATATCACGTGAAAAGAACATTAATCGAATCTGTTTCGGATTGCTTTAAACTCTGTTCAATCCGTTACACTTCTCAATTTATTTACCGAAATATTACATTATCATTTTTATCAACTTATTACTTCTCATTATTTCGTATTTATATTTCCTTCGCATATTATAAGTTTCGTAACTATGACACGTAAAGTTTAAACTAATTATCTTGTTTGCTCTCGAAACTCTTTGGAACTTTATACGACATGAAAGTATAGAGTCCCCGCCACATCATATACGGCGATATACGGCCCCCTTTGCTGGATATATAATTCAGAAAAGATATTACATGTCCTCGAAAATATTTCCAGGTCAGTTACGCTCTCAAAAAGCGGGCGGAATCTGCGCGAGCGAGGATCATCGTGAGACGAATTGCATTCGCCGTTGAAAAGCGACGCCGAGAGAAGTTTCGGCCTGATTTCTCACTCAATTATCGACCGTTGACGGTGACAGAAGTGACGCGAGCGACATAATCGCATTCCACAATTTCGAGCTGCCTCGAGAACTCCCAATAACTCCCCTACGCTCCAAGAGACGTCCAACTTTCCGACCCGGATAAAGCGAGTTTCCGGAAGCGCGCAACGTGAGCTTCGCTCTTTCGACGCGACGCCCGGCGTCTCTTCGAAAGGAAAATATACTTCGCTCTTCGACACGGTTGGCCGGTCGATTATCGATATCAGAGAGAACGCGAAGAAGGCAGAGAAGAAGTTTCAGGTCACTTTTTCGCGCAAAAATTATGATTATTACCGCTTACTAGGGATGGGATCGATATGTACTTAAAAATCCGAGTCAAATCCAATAATCAAGTTTCATTTATTAAAATTCGAATAATACTCGTAAGAAATAATATTTCATGTATTGTATTTGCGAAATAATCGAATCTAGAACAATTTAATTCAAACTTACTTGTAAGATATTTAATCCCATCACTATTTCTTACCACCCCTCTCTCTGCTCTTTCTGTGGTTAAAAGTTTTTACCGTTGTCGCTACTGCTACCGTTGCTATTATTATTATTATTATTATTATTATTATTATTGTTCTTGTTACTACCGCCATTTCTCTTCTCCCGCGAGACATTAAATATTTCTTTTACATTATTACTTTTTTTTTTTTTTACAGGCTCATTCTAGACGAAATAGCCGTCTTTCTCCGAGACACCGCGGATAATTTCGTGGACGCGGATAGTTTCGTCTTTCTCAAGGGGATCTTCGCGTAACCATTTCACGGCCATTTTGACGTGGTGGCTGACTAGTTTCTCGCTCGTTTCAAAAGTTCTTCGCTCGAGATATTGCGAGTTCTCGAAGCGTTCGCGTTCCGCGGGCCACGGAATGCAATTATGTTGCATCACCGACCTCGTGCCCGCTCGTTAGTCGATAATTGCATGGGAAATCCTGGAAAAGCTCCTTAGAAGAATCTCGCGCGCACGAAACCGAGTCTATTTTCAGCGACGCGACAGCATTCTAGGTAATAATTAGCTACGCTCGACGTAACACGCCTCCATTTTCCTGGAAAAACGAAAATTCAGCTGCTCGGAAAAAGGAAATAATAAATTCTGAGGATCTCTTGCCGTAGAGTAATTAATCTGCGCCTAATTGGAAATAGCTCTCGAAAATTCAATAATTCTTAGAAAGAAAATTATGCCTTCGTAATTCTTCGCTTAATTAGTTTACTTATCCACGTTTATGCTCCAAATAAAATAACGCCTCGATATTCTTCCCCCCCCCCCTCTCTCTCTCTCTCAATTTCTATCTCTCTCTCGAGAGAGATTTTCTTCGATATTAAATTTTTCCCAGCGGAAAGAAGCGGACTTTATATTCGTCAAAGAATACGCCCTTCGCGTGAATTCAAAACCGGAATGCACCGGTGCCGAAATTATGTCGCTCGCGCGCCCGGTTGCATTTTAATCGGATAACCCGGTACATATATCTGCCGCGACATACGACCTCCTTAAATCCGAGATCGTCGACGAGCTGAAATTTCGAGAAAATTACGCGAAAGCCCTGGAAATTAAGTACTCTTACGTAAATGCGTATCCCTTCTCACCTTTTACATCTTCCTTCTCTGTCGTCTCTCTTCGAAACCCGAATGTTTCGTCTTAAATGCGAGAAACGCAGCCGACAAATAATTCTTTTTACATTCGTCGCGTCAAGTAAATATGAGGTCGGTTTCTCGTCGCACAATGTAATTCAACTTTTTTACAGTCGCGCATTTCATGCTCTACTTTCTTCCTCGACGTCTATCTCGTTCTGTACGTAATGTGCAAGAAAGTGCAATTAAATAAAAAAAATATTATTTTTACATTTGACAAACCAACTAGCGCATGAATTGTTTTCTCCGTCTTACAGTAGCACTTTCCATTTTTTCCTTCTCTTTCTTCTTCCTTTATAAAGGCTACAAAATACATCCATCTCTCACCTTAATTGCGAAAAATAAAAAAAGTGTCATAAAGGTTGATCTTATTTACGTTATCCTCTCATGTGTCATCATATCTTTATATTTTCATCTCTCAGAGTTTCATCCTTTCATATCCTCCGGTCTTCTTTATATCAGGTTTCATCCTTATACCCTTATGTCGTTACACTTTCATATTTTTATTTCATTGTATATCTTTGTATTCTCATATCTTCATATTTTAATATTTTACATCCTTACATTCTCACTTGTTGACATTCTCGCGACCCTTTTTGCATACAGCTGATTCTCGGTTAACACAAAAAAAAAAAAGGAATCGATATATGTATAATATATGTTTCGTGATCCGTTAAAATCTGACGAAATACGGCCAATGAACGCGGCGATTCCTTTCCACAATTGCGAGATTAATGCGAATTATTCCAGCACATCGAGACCGATACTGCCATCCATCGAAATAAATCGAATGCGCGCGATGGCGGCGGACATGAAATTCGCGCTCGTAACTTCCGTCACAATCTTTGGTGCGTAAATATCCGTATACCGGGCTTACCGGACGTTTCGGGACTCGATGCGTATTCATCGCGTCCCGAACGAGAAATTATGCGGCTTGTATGTACTTTATGGGCCATGCGTGACTCGACCACGAAAATTTTGCGAGCCTAACGCGAAAAGTCCCCGCCACATCGGGCCCGTTTGTTTTGTCTATCCTTTCCGCGTTTAAATAAACGTCTTATCTATTAGGGTTGTTAAAAGTATGTAAAAGACAGTTCGTGTTAATTTATCTTTCTGCAGTTTCACGAGGTTGTGAAAACATAAGGATGTGACGAGAAGCTATAAAGATAAGAGAATAACACAGGATGTGAATGACATTTGAGGGAAAAAACTAAGAGAGATATTTAAATGTAAGAAAAAAATTTGAGAATCAGAGACGATGCGAAAATTTTTAAATTCTAAAAAGAGAATCTAAACAAGAATCTTAAAGAAACGTCAGTTTCTAACAATTTAAAAATCTTTGAATATCTCTGAAGATCCGGGAAAAAATTTGAGGGACAAAAATAAAAGAGACATTTAAATGTAAGGAAAAAATGTGAGAATCAGAGACAATGCGAAAATTTCAAAATTCTAAAAAGAGAATGTAAACAAGAATCTTAAAGAAAACGTCAGTTTCTAACAATTTAAAAATCTTCGAATATCTCTGAAGATCCGAGAATGTAAAGTTTAAAGAATTCGAGAAAAATATTTCTCCGATTTCTCGCGCGGGATCACCGCGTCGCCTCATTTTTATTCCCACTTCACCCCTCCCCCCCTTAAAAGTTATCACATCGACGAGAATCTCCCCCCATGTTCCGCAAATCTACGGGAATATCCATCGCGAAACGGAACGGCTCTCTCCCTTTTCCATCGCGCGCGACACGTGCTCCCATCGACGAAATATTTTTCCCGCCGAATAGAACCGAATGTATATTTCTCGGAAATTTAAACGAATCTCCGTTCTTTCTATCGACACCCTAAATTGTCGCCGCGGCGAGAAAGAGGGAACGAGGGAAAGAGGGAAAGAGGGAAAGAGGGAAAGAGAAAGCCGCAGAACGGTCGGAAATCCCGAAAAATTCGCCCGGAGAAATCCGAGGCCCAACCACCACCATCCCTAGTGCTCATACATCACTCTCCCCCACACGTGACGATTGCCCGTTTATTTTCAACGAGAGCTGTTTAATTCGAACCGTCACGCCCGGCACGCCCGGCTAAATCCATTTTGGCGCGAAAAAAAAAAAGAGAGAGCGATAACAATCCTTCGTCTCGCTTCCTCCTCCCCGCCGATCAAATCAAACGTTCTCGTCATTCAGTGTAACAAGTGCACGATCGAGAAGCATCGATCACACGTGAAAAACGAACGATTCCCTGTGAAATAGGATTTTCGCGCATTTTTGAAACCCGACGAACCGCAAGAATTCGGATAGGAAACTTGCCAATTCGAGAGGTTAATTGTTTTAAATAATCCCGGCGTAATAATTTATTTTTCTCTCTTATTATCTTCACTTTATTGGGAAGAAACTTTATATAATTATATAATATCTGTAATCTCTTGTAGTGTTTCTATAAAAAACTGAAAATAAACTTACACATTCCACGAAATTTATCTTTTGTATTAGGTGCGTCATTGAAAAACTTTACGCTTTTCTCTAGAAGAAGTGATCTCTAATCTTCGATAAAATTAAATCTATTCCCGTATAGATATATAGAATATTTCCCGGCGAAGAAACATTCCGGTTAAAATAAGCGGAATAATATATGTTGTGGAAATCTCTTTCGAAGGAAAATTGGGCGTATCCGGGAAGCGGAACAAGACAATAGATTGCACGTTTTTTTTTGGCGCATTATAAAAATATTTCGAGGGGGCCAAAGCGAACACATCCAAGCATTGCAAGTTATTCGATTGCGGTCCAGAAACAAAGTTTTTATCATTCCGCGTGCGCGTCCGGCAGAAATGCAGTTTGCGGCGGTCGATGCAGTAATACTTATTGCACACACGGTATACGTGTGTATGTATGTATGTGTATGCGACTGTGTACGCTCGCTTGCGAAATTCCCTTGCGGGTACTCCTTTTTTTCTATCTCTTTTCTTATCATTGGTCGAATATACGGGATGCGCCCTTTCATTCTCGCTCTCTCTCTCTCTCACTCTCTCTGATTCCCCGTAAATAAGTTACGCGCACGTACGTTTCTCCGTTTTCCGCTATTGTTTACACGGCATGCAGCTGCAGCCGCACGTACGATGCAGCGGATGCTTTTTTGGAATGGACCGCCGAAATTTTCGCGTATCTCACGCGAAACAATATTGAATAATCGCGGGAAAGATTACAATCAAAGACATTATAATTCATCAATTTTTACTGTCTTAATTTAAAATATATTACAAGAACGTTTACAGAAATTTTTTATTCAATATTTTGGTTACTAATTAAATATTTTTATACATACTCTAAAAAATATATAAATATATTCTATTAAAATATATGTATATATATAAAATATCGGCGGTCCATTCTAAAAAAAATTATATATATATATATATATATTTCAATTTATTAAAATATATATAGAATTTTAATAAATGTAAATTTAATATATAGAGAAAATTTTACAAATTCAAGAGAATATATGTGCAAGTCTTTTGCTGCTTTTATTTCCAAAGCTAAAGCATGGAGGAATTTCCACTTTCTGAATTGAGAAAAGAACGGAATAACGAGAGAAAAAAGAAAGAGGATAACGCAACGTGATCTTAATTAACACGCGCGAAGCGCGAGGAGTGCGCAATTACGCTTGTGATTCAAAAGTTCGAGGAAAGAGGGAGTTGACGCCGATGCATAACTCCGCGACTTTTATTTATTTTAGACTCGCGATTTGTCGAGAAGCAAACAGATTACGCGACCCGCTTCGGCAAATTGGCGGGGCCGTGTAATTAAAACTTACACGGGTGTTTACAAGAAGCTATCGCGAGCCGTTCTCCGCACGCACGCACATGCGCGCTCTCCATCTCCCAGCCTCTCCTTCTTTACGCTCCGCTCGGCTCGCGCCATGCAAACGACGCGCCGGTCGACATTAATTAAAGTCGATAACCAATTAATGCGTAACAAGAACTCGGCCCGCCGGCCATTTATTCGCTCGTAACACGCGATTCACGTGTTCGCGCCCCGACACACGTGAGTCACGCGCGCGTTTAACGCGTGCGTCCCGAAATGACTCCGGACCGGGAGAGAACCGGTTCGGTGAAATGAATATTAAAACACGTAAAACTCTACTGCTGATCGCTCCTTTTCGCGGAACGTTTATCGAAGTCGTCAAAGTCTACACAGAGAGCGGGGGGCTTGAAAATTATTAAATTGAAGAAGCGCTCCAAAGTTAACGCCGAGTTCGAAGAACCAATTAGATATTTACAAACTATTTTGATTAGGGATGGGATCCAGTTCAAAATATTTACTTAAAAATCCGAGTTAAATCCAATAATTAAGTTTCATTTTCTAGGATTCGAATAATATTTAATAATATAATACTATTCTTGTTTTTCGAGGTACTTATATATATATATATATATACAGAGGATTCGAATCTATCTCGTTCGAGTCTACTTGAAAGTAGTTTTTTTTTCCCGATGTAATCATAGAGAGTTCGAAACCATGCAAACAAATTCGAACCTACTTGTAAGATACTTAATCCCATCGCTAATTTCGATAAACTATTTAAAATTGGCTCCTTAATTAAATAAAGTCTGAAAATGGAAAATTGAAAAATCTTTCGACAGCCGATTACTTCGATATTTGCGAATTGTTTCGACAATTGATCGGATCCTCGAACCAGCCCAGAATCCAAGGATTCAAAAATCCGCATCTCCGGATGACCGACGAAAGTATCGTATAAGATCCCTTTTCTAACGTCCGTGGAACAATCGCTCGTCGTAAAATTGCCGTCCGCGAACGCCCCTTTCTCGACTGGAAGGCAGTTGGTTTTTTTTTTACAGACCGGCATAAGACTTTACGATCCACGAAACTTTCGGCGTAGCAAGACTTTCGCGCGCGGCATCAAACAGAACGAACTTCTCCCGCGGCATCCATTTCCGCGCTCTCGGATTTTTTTCCCCGTTTCGTTGGGAGAAAAACAAAGACCCGGGAAGAGAGTGGTATAAAATACAAGTTCACCGCACGCCTGCAAACATCGCGTCGCCGTGTTCGCGAACTGTTTATTCGGTGTTTACCAAACGGCAAACAAATAATCGATGCGCTTCATTGTTTTTACGCAACGCACCGACTTGTTTCATCAATTTCACGTTTAACCGATTAAAAGCTCTGCATATTTTTCCCCTCTTTTTTTTATCTACATCATATTATTTAATTCAATACAAAAGTTAAAATTTCACGGAATTCTCTCTACAAGAGTTATGTATTGTATTTTTAAAAAAGATTCTAGATTGATAATCTAATTTTCAGAAATCTTCTTGCATCTTAAATGTCATAAAATCTTCAATATTAAAAGAATAATAGTAATAAAAGAAAGATTAAAAATCGGAAAAATAATTAAATCATTTTTGCAAATCCGAGGAATTCTGATGTCGTAAAAGAAAAATTACGATATCTGACAAGATTAATTGATTCGGAATATGATTGGCCGCATTGCAAGTTTGATAAAATTTTCTTAAATCGAGAGGGAAAAAGTGTGGCCCGTGTCTCGATAATTAAGTTTCTGAAGAAATTAACAGCGAGTCACTCACGAGCAAGCAAGGTCACTCCCTAATGAAAATTACATAAAAGTTTTAACGCGAGAAAGATGGAGACATGCGTCCGGAAATCCGATTACGACGGTTCTATCGGGTGTAATCATTCACAAACTGTGCGACGTAAATTGAGGCAAAACTGAAGCGAGTTCGCGTGTAACTCGCTCGGGGAAACTATCGAGCGGGGAAAATACAACGCATACGCGCTACCGAGTGTCCAGGAAAATTGAATCAAAAATGTATCATCGAAATGTTCGAAGGATCGAAAAGAGATACTTATTATTATCTACCGATCGCGGTCAATCTAAAAATATAATTGCAGTAAAGTTGTAATACAAAAACTCACAGAATTACAGATTAGAAAATTAAATATTATTACATATATATAAAGTTATATTCACATAATATTTTCGTTGCATATTTTTTAGACTTGCTATTTTATGTAAAAAATAAAGTTTAAAATGCTCTCGATATTCTGTTTTAAAAAAGTACTATTAATTGGCTTATAATAAGTCGATTTTTATATATTAAATATTAGCTATGAAAAATATAATCACATATAATAAAACCTATTTTTAAAGTGCGCTTTTCCAAGAGGGACACCTTGTATATCAGGTGGTATAACTCGCGATATAACTCGCGATACGACGGGAAGAGTAGCATGTTCATTATACGTTAATAAAAATTAAAAATATAATCCTCCGCGGGGCAAGATGAAAATAACTTACCGTATATACGAAGCTTATAAACGCGGGAGAATCATGCGAGTTTTCTTAAAAGTGTGAAACTATATACAGCCGCAGGAGGTAAAATGCTCACCTGTAACAAAACAAAAAAGGAATCTTTTAGTTTCTTATAAATATTATTGCGATATAGAAGGAGAAAATATGATAATAAAGAGATAATTATTCGTTGAAAAAGCTAATAAAATTTTTGAGAAATCAAGGACCTTTCGGATTGCAAAGAAAAAAAATTTAAATATCGTAATCTCTATAGGAGAGCTAATAGTTTAATAATTTAAAGCTTCACATTAAAGCTGCGAATTTAGAACTTAGAATCTAGAATCGATAAAATGCTAAGGTAACTATAACACACCTTAGATAATCTTAATACCTACGATAACATCTATGGTAATCCTGACTTCCTACGATAATCCTACACTTTCTTAACACTTAAGATAACACCTAAAATTTAGCTTAAGAAAAAAAATTTAATTTGAGCTAACTCAAGAATTTAGGGATCTTTTAATACATCTTAATCGAGGGAGAATTTAAATTGAAGGGAAAAAAAGTTTAACGTTTAAAAATCCAATGATGATACTAAAATCTCAAATTTGAGAAAGCAAAGACTCGAAATTTAGAAATTTTAAATTCGAAAAATCCCGTAACTCTTAATTCTAAATTTTTTTAATTTTAGATCCAAGATTCTCTCTCTCTCTCTCTCTCCTTCTAGGATCTTCTAGCCTACACATCTCGTCCCGAGAAATCCAAGACGTAAGAATCCAATGACTTCGAGGAAGCATTAATAAACCGAAATCGCAGCACTAGCATTCTTTGCCGTTTCCGGTTAACTGTAGAAACTGCGCGCTTTGAAAGATCTCATCTCGTCACTCGTGTTTCAATTCCTCATTATCGTGGCAGCGAAGGCCGCCTTGCCATCCGAAATGATCGCCGATATATATATATATATATATATATATATATATATATATATATATATATATATATTAATAAATATATTAAAAATAAATATATATATTAATAAATATATATTTTTTTTTGCACCTGGCCGAGATCCGCCCAGTTTTTTCCCGAAGAGTTCGAGTAATTTCCGCCTTTCGGACGCGAAATTTCAGAGACACGGTTGGCAGAGCAGCGGGTTTGCGAAAACGATATTCTCGCACTGTGTATTCGAGTATCGAGAGCTGTCAAGAGCCGACGCGTTCATTGGCTGCTACGGAGGCAAGCAACCTTGCGTGACCGATCGACGGCGCTGGATGCTGGGACTGTCGATAAACGGGATGGAAGCGAGAGCGTTCTTGATATTTCTGGAAGAGTAAGTATAATACCCCAAGTAGGAGAGATATTGGTGGTGGTTTGAAGGCGCGCACGATATTGAGAGAGAGAGAAAAGTCTTGAAAAAGGAAATATAAAATTGAAACCAACTGTGAATCCTCGCTCAGTTAACTCGGAACGGTTCAATGTGATCGGAAAACAAATGTTGTAATATGTCTTTAAATATCTATCACGTAGCGTGGCGTAAAATTACTGTAACATAAATCCAGCAGAATCGATATAATAATCAGCTGAAAGTTGAAGGGGAGAAATATTGTAATCCAGTCTTGAGCGATAAATCGAAAAGTCAAGGATGAAAGAAAACGTTTGTAAACTCGCCATTTTTCACTCAGAGAGTCATCTAACCAGCTTCTCAAATAATTTATTTCAATCACAATTGACTATAACTATTATAAAATAAGATTAAATTAAATTAATCTAGGTTGTGCCATCAGAATAAGCGCACAGAGAAACCTTTCGACTCCATGTCTTTTCTCACAATTCAACTACTTGTTTTCGACAAATTCGACTATTTGTAAAATATTTAATCCCATCGCTAATCTCGAGCCGCACTCTCTTTCGGAAGTGAAAACGATCCGAGATTCTTCTCACGCGATGATAATTTTCCATTTCCTCGCGCGCGAGTTGAAATAACAACCGCCGCCCGGATTTTGCGACGATTTCGCGTATTGAAGTTTCCCGTTCTGTTTGACGTAAAAGGCCGGCCTCGTCCTCGTCCTCGTCCTCGTCGTCGTCGTCGTCGTCGTCGTCGTCGTCAGGAAATTTGATCACGTGTGCCGGCTGTCGGAACGACACCGTCGCGCGTACACCGTTGTCTGCATACAAAACCATTGCGGCAAATACTATCCCCGAACCGGAGGCGAGCCTCTCCCTCCCGCCTCTAAGGGCCATTATTACCTGTCC
Source organism: Lasius platythorax (assembly GCA_963971435.1). NCBI lineage: Eukaryota > Metazoa > Arthropoda > Insecta > Hymenoptera > Formicidae > Lasius > Lasius platythorax. The sequence continues at coordinate 950,406 of OZ020549.1, forward strand.
TTTGAAAACAAACTGCCGGCACACTCTTTTTCCCCCTTTTCTTGGCCCATCTGTCTAGGCTGATCCCCTCTTATCCCTCTCTGCTCCCACTACCTCTATCAGTCCTCATCAATTTTGTCTGGCGAAAAATATTCCCTGATAATTACGGTGATCTATGAGACGTTCGATCGAGGTCTCTCTCAGACTCTCGTATATCCTGCTTTAATCATCGAATCAACCAATCATCTAAAATTAAAGTAAACATTGTCTAAAATACATTAAGAAGCGCGCGTGTCCGATTTCGTTGGACATTAGATGAATCAATATTTTATGATCCTTCGAGCGGCAGAATTCTAACTCGACGATATTTTTAGATTATTTACCGCAACGCCGTAAATAAGATTAGATTCTAAAGATAAATTAGAGAAATTGGCAAACTCGCGCATAATTCAAACAGTCATTGTTCGATTGCTATACATATTCTAATAATTCCAGATAATTATCACGTGTCACGTGTATAATTAGAATCCAATTACCCCGTTTTTATTTTACAAACTGTAATAAATAAATTGCGATAGAAAACAATCTTCATACTTCAATGCTTTGAAAATAAATCACACATTGTCTCTGAATTTTTTTTCTTAATAAGCATAATAATAAAAGTAACATTACAAAAAACAAAAATTGATAAACGCAGAAAGCACAATTTTACTTTAATGCTTCCATTTCGTCGGCGGGGAAATTTCATAATTTCTGCAAAATGCGCGATATCGGAAGGAAAATAAAGAAACGACACGGCGAGATAGGTCGTGGCAAAATATCGCTATCTCTCGAAAAACATACTATCGACGGAGGAGGAGACTTCCTCGGTCGCTGATTCATTTAGTCGGCAAATAAAGAGCGACGGAAAACTAGAGAAAACGGGAGAAAGGACGACGACGACGACGACGAGAGCTCGCTCTCCTTCCGTACGACTAGAGAGACGATAATTCGCGGCACAAAATAATTCCGTCTCCTTTCTATCGAAAAAGAGAGAAGAGAGAATAACGACAAAGGGAAAAATCGGAATCATAATCTTTCCGCCACCGACGAGTCGGAGAAATAAATACAACGGATTTTATTACGGGCGAGAGAGACGTATCGAGATATAGGAAGCTCGACCAAGGATGCGGTGCGTGCGGGATTCCGTTTATCGGAATAAACTGAAGCGAGTTTACGTGAGGGATTTATAGTGGATTTTATGAGAAATCCAGAGCGCGGATTCCGCCGTGTTTTCTTTCATCAAAGATCCGCTCGCTCGGCAATGATGGAATAATTATGCGGCGGAAGGATTATTTTTATTGAATATTTCAAACATCCGCGACGCGATGTTAAGTCTCTGATATACATAAAAAGTATACGTATGATATAAAAATATAAAAGATAAACGTAATAAAATATAATATATAAAAAATTTAAAGAAAATTTTGGACGAGCGAGTAATAAGATTATTATTTAAATTTTTAAATTGATTGATTGATATTTCAATCTTCATCTATTCTTAAAATTCCATTAAAATGTAGGACTATCAATCTCTTTTACGACTATATAATGGAATATAGTGCGAATATATATGCATAAATGAATACAAAATATCTTCTTTGCATGTCTGTTCATTTAATACATCCTGTTGCATCATTTCTACTTGTAAGAAGTATTAGATTCTCGATAAAACAGATAATGATTATTCTGCTCGACATAAGTATGTAATCCTGACGAGGATAATAATCGGAGGTAAAAAATTGACAGAGTAGCTTTTATCAAATTCCTAGAAATGCCAACGTCTCATACTCCTCGATATAAATACCTGAAGAAAATATGTGTGAGAATATGTAGAGGACAGATTAGATAAAAATTTAAATTAAAGATTGAAATATCCTATGTATTTTATATGATTAGTACTATCAAAATAGAATTTTGAAACTATTAAATACAAAGACAGATATAAATTTTTATTTTACTAATTTCTTGTTACTTTAGGCAGTTTAATAAAACTTAAATTATAGAACTGATAATATTAATAATCTGCTGAATTTTTTAAAAAGAAGTATTTTAAGAAAATTAAATTAAACTCAATCAATTTAATTAAGTGCTTATTTGAAGAATAGCAATTAATTGGTGGCCAGCATAGCAGGATCAATAGGACTATAACCCTGTCTGGGAATTTCTTAAGTATCACGTCTTCATCTCGGGACAAAGATCGACGGCTCGTAACTTTCACCATCGAACGAGATGTAAAAAGGAGGAGGTTAAAGAAAAAAAAAAAAGAGGCAAACGACGTCTGTCGTACAAATCTACGGAATCTGCCGGAACATTGGCTACCTGAAGAAGAAGAAGAAGAAGAAGAAGAGGAAGAAGAGTTGATTCTAGGAGAGTCCCGGGGATGAGAAATAAAAAGGAAGTGGTAGACGACGGGTGGGCGGATCCTGATCTCGAGCCGCTGAAATTCCACCATGTACCGGGTGCTCGGAACCAGCCATTACATCGCCCGCGCAAATTAGAACACGTCCCGCATAACCCCTTCCTTCCTCCACCGAGCGGCGCGATGGTATTTCACGACGGCTCCTTCGAAGCGCTGCGCGACGAAGGAGACGTCGGGAAGAAATTCAGGACCCGACACGGGATCAGAAAACCGAGTAGCCGCATGGATAAAGATCGCTCTCTCGATCTCGGTAACTTGACGAAATTAAATCTTCATGGATTTCGCCGGTGAAAAATATTCAAGAAAAATTTATTAGGTATTAAAAAAAAAAAAAAAATGCGCGCTGATGACGATATCTAAAATGCTAATATGTTTAATGTCTAAATGTCATTGAGTAAAATATTAAAAAAAATTAAGACCTTTCTCCCCTAAAATAATCTTAAAATTCGATAGTGAATTTCTAAGGATTTAGATCCAAAGATTTAATATTTAAGAAGAAGTTTAAGATCGTGAAAATACGAAACATTATACGAAATAATTATTAATAATTATAATAAATATCGATAATTTTGAAATCTCGAAACACTTTGACAAAATTTGAAATGCCAAGGATGCAAATCCTAGATGTAATAGCGGATCACGCGCCATGCTAGCTAATAAACACGTCCGTCGTAATTAATTAACAAAAGCACATACACAGACTACATCCTGTTATGAGCGATAATCTCATTCGGTTCTGCGCGTTACTCAGGACAACACACAGAATTCTGCAGATGCAGTCGAGTGAAATCTAGGCTGAATCTCTGTAGAGAGAAGTCTCGAATAATTATTAAATTAAATTACAAGAAAATTATAATTTTTAATATTTTTATATTAATGTCAAAATAAATATTTAATAATTTTATATTATAATTTTAATATTTTTTATATATTTCAGGATTTTCAATTCTTAATATCTGATTTAATATATAACATACATATCACAATATTAATTAAAAATTTTTAATTAACTTTATTTTTCTCTCTTTCAGTTTTAATATAATAGATATTTATTATAATTAATTTATTAAAAATTAAATTTTATTTTTAATATTAAGATTTGCGAATCTAGACGCCTTCGATCGACGAGAAACTTTCCGAGAACGACGAGAGAAAATTGCGACACGAGATCGCGGTATTAAAAGAACTTTGGTATTATTTCGCCGACCGCATTCTCACGCCTTTCCGCGGAACAGTAAGAAAAGAGGCGCAAGCCTCATAATAACGAACGGTATTTTCCGCGAAGTGAACGTGACGTTTGCCAATTTTCCAGATTATCCGCGCTTTTTTAAAACCGATGTCCGAAAACGAGAACGGTGAAAATTTCGCCGCCGCCTAATACCGCGAGAAATCCGTTTCGCTACAGAAACTGACAAAGTGACGCTTTGCTCTGATAAATGGCAACAAACAGCAAAGAAGCAGCAAATGGATAGACAGAAAGGTACATAGAAAAAAAGCGTAAAAAATATAGTAAATAAATAAATGGACATATCAGAGATCAAAAGATTAAAATGTACGCGGATAAAAAAATATTTAAAAAATACAAAAATGAAATATAAACACGCAATGTTATATAGAGATAACTAAAAAAGAATGAAATATAAATAAGAAAGAAATAGCAATATATACATATATATATATACACAAACAAGAAAAATAAGTGTTTATTAATTTAAAATTAAATTGTCAATTTTTCTACTAAAAAAAAAAAGATTCGCAAAAATTTGAAATCTGAACCAAAATCTGAAATCTTGCAATAATCAATTCAACTTTATTTTGCGCTTTATATTTAGTTTATTGAAAAAGAGGGAAAACAACAAATCTCTGAATCGATAAAGGCAAAATAATCAAAGTTTACGGAAAAGAGAACGAATCGAACAAATGTTCGGTTCCGCGGTCGCGAATGCTGAAAATCCGCTGCTGATATCACGAGAAGAATATTGCCGCGATTGCGACGACTATAATCCAAAGTCGTGCAATGCGAGAGCGCGATGCGGCTGTACGAGATATAGTTATCGCTACTATGCACGATAGTTATGGCTAATGTGTGCGCAATTATGCAAATTCATCGAGCAAACGTCGTCCCGCGTATGCATGTATGTATCAGCATTCGTGTGGCAGTCAAAAGAGTGTTATGTACCTACGTGTACATATGTATGTGTGGCTGACGTCACACATATTATAGTTATCCTCGTGGGAAAAAGCGTGGCTATTCCCCGCGTAAACGGAAATCCGTATGCTTTGAGCTTTGAGCTTTGAGACATTCTTTTAGCGAGGAATGTGCGACATTTTACTAAGATTTTACGCAAGATTTTTTCGAAAAGAAAAAGATTAAATAATATTGCCTTAATTAAGTTAATTTGCGAATAAACAAACTTTGAAGATTAAGGCAACAAAACAATATATATAATATAAAAATATATTAAAAATCTGTAAAATTTAGAGAACATGATGATAATATGTAACATAAATATTTAAATATTTATGAAAAGCCTAAAAGAAGAAATGTTATAATTTTGGAGTATAACGGGAAATAAAAATAAAAGGTAATGTCAAGTTTAAAAAAGATAATGTGCGCACACTGTGCGATGTGCAAGAATGGTTTAAAAAATGCGGCAACAAAAATATGACAAAATACACGTGGACGCGGATGTGAAAACTCGACGTCGCGAATGCCTTCGCGCACTTGAAGATAGTTATTTTCGAATCAAACACACATCGCTTCTAGATATTCACGATGATGAAAACTGTTAGTTTGAACAAGAGGCAAATAAACCGCGAAAGCATTTTACGACGAATGTGGTCAAGTTCATCGCTCACAGAATGTGACACGGTGCTCCTCCTATCTCGATGCTGCGCTTATTTCGCGTTCCATGAATAGCAAGAGGCAATCGGTGAATGTTCGACGATTTGCGGCCACGTCCTGTCACGCTCAATATGCAAATACGATATGCGCTTGAACGACATGTGACATCGTATCGCGAATCACTGATTCAAGAGGAGACCGACTTTTCCCGATAATTCAGGCGAGAAAGCCTGCGCGTGTAATAAAAAAGCCAATTAACTGAAGAAAATAATTAAAGTAGCGTGAGTGATAACAAGTTTCTGAAAAATATTCTCTGGTCTCTCTCTCTCTCTCTCTCTCTCTCTCTCTCTCTCTCTCTCTCTCTCTCTCTCTCTCTCTTCGTTATCATCATTCGATATTACTTCTGATTGGCAATAATTAATTAGAAGTTATCAAAGGAAAAATTTCTGGAGAAATTGCACTTTGAAAGTATCTCGAAATGCAGAATCTTCATTATGCTTAATATCATAATTGGTTCTTTTTTCTATTTTTGTATATGTTTTTATCAATATTGCAACTCATTTTTTAAACATCGATTTAATCGCGTTTTGAAAAGTTTGTAAATTAATATTTAATATTAGGGTGTCCAGAAAGTTACCAAGAATGCAGTTTTTCTAGCATTTAATATTGATTTATTAATCGTAAAATTAATTTGAACAATAAAGTGCAATATATCAATAACTAATATCTAAACGCTAGAGATATATGCAAAAATATAAAATAAAAATATAAAACAAAAAATAATTTATTATAAAGGAGTACGAATTTATTTAAATATTATTAAAAAATTGAACAATTTTCTATAAAACTTACATATGTAAGACTCTGATGCTGAAAAGAAATCGTCGATAAAATTATCAAAGACACAATTTTTGAAAAAAATTCCCTGACAATCCCCGGTTTTCCCGTTTTTTCCAGAGAGTAGACACCCTGAATATTATCAACTTTAAAGTTTCATCCATCGAAGCGAAGAAACGTCGTAACAAAAATGCCTCTGATTTATGGTAATTAATAGGTAAATATAACGAGATGGAACGCGCGCGCGAAAAGAGCTTAATCAAGCAATACCGCTTAATCACGATTAAGGGATGAGCGATAAATCACCGGGGGGGCGACGGAAAAGTGCTGCCGTAAATACGGCGCGGCGGCGCGGCTTTAAATAACAGTAACAACCGGGGTGTGCAACTTTTTAACAGTGTCGTCGCGCGAAAACCTGTTCGCGTAAACGAAGCGAGTCCCCCCGGATATATGTATAGGCGTGAATCGTAAATCGTTTATGACCGAGTCGACACGATCTCCCGGGGCCGTAAACAGTCATTTGCCAAGACTTCCTAATTTGTAAGATAATGAATTCATCTTCGTCCCGCTTAATCTAATCTCCGCGAGAAGTTTCCCCGAGCTTCACCGCCGCAAATCGGTTCGCGTTTTCTTATCGCGAATTTTTTCTCCAATTTTATTAATTTATCGCAATAAAATTCCTAAAAGAAAAAATATATAAAATATGACTCGATAAAACACATCTTGTTCGCATGAAATTATTTCTCTGTCTTCTCATCGAGAGAGTAAAATTCTAAGTAAAATTAGAAATATAAAGTTGTCTCTAAAAAAACCCTTCGGGGAGTTTCAATCAAGTTGGCGTCTCTCAAAAATGTCCGCCGACGAATATCCGGCGCGAACGAATTCGTTCTGCAAACGAGAAGCAGAGAAGGATACCGCGGAAGTCCTGCCGCGGCTGTTTATCAAGAGCTTATCCGGGGTCGAGAAAGGATGCTCCTTTCTGCTCGCGCTCCTTTTTTTGTCCCACTCAACAAGCCGTGACCCGCAAATGCAAATTCCAGATCACATTTATTCGGTCTGCCGGAAACGCACCGCGGCTGACGACGGAAGAATGCAAGTGATGGAAATCGCGAACCCTCGCCCGAGTTTTAAGAGCTTTTGCGGAATTTTTATCTTCGTAAATCACAAATAAATGAACAGATTTTCGCGATTTCAAGCATTTTTAAAACTTTTCTATATAACTCCTAAAAATCTAAATTATTATAAGTTATTACCTTATTTATTTGAATATATTTTATTATATTTATTTCTGTATCACGTTTTCTCTTTCAATTCTCTTTTCACATATAATTCTTTAATTTCGTTACATTTATAATTTTTTAAATATTACAGAATGCGCATTTGGCGATGAAAAATTGCGACAAATTGCGCATCGTTAATAAGATGTTCGGTAAAAACGCGCGATTTGCGAGGATAATTTCTTCCTCGAATAATCTCGTAAAAGCGACTTTGCTCCTGTTTCGCGAGCGCAAAGATCGGAGAGCTGCATAATCCCGATCAATCACGAGATCGCGGCTTTCTCCTCTCGAGACGAGGAGATGAGGACGTTGTTCCCGTCTGTGTTCAGACGAGATCACGACTTGTCGATCTAGGAGCCTTGGTTGAATCCCGGAAGTAGCTTTGACTTCCAGACGGAGGAGTTGCACGGGCTCTCGGCTCAAGATATTTTGAATTAAGATAAGAGAAGAGCCCCACCTCTCACCCTCCTTCTCCCTCCTGCACTATCACGCCCTCGGACGCCCCAATCTGCAGCTCGTTGAACGCGCAAATAGTTTCTTAACCCTTTGGTTACAACGGCCTTTTCAACGAAATGTTTCGAAATTAGCGCGTGCTTCCCGTTAAAGGATATTCTTTCGCGCGTTTTAAATTTCTTTCCCCTCTTGGCGAAGGATAAACCTTTTTACTAGACGTTTGATGTTTAATTACGAAGATATTTAACTCGGAAATAGATGTATTTTATAAAGCTCACTTTAGAAAAGAGTGAAAAATACGGAGATATTTAATCTCCGTCATTACGAAGATATTTTAATTGAAAACTGTTGATGGATTTCATTTTAAAAAAACAACTTTAGTGGATCTGCGGATTATTTTTCCAATCAATCATACGTGAATGTATTTTTATTAAGCGAGGGCGCATTGAAAAAAAAAAACAATTTATTAGAGACTTCTAGCGCGATTTGTTCTTTATAATTAACGTAGTCCGAGTGAAATAATTTGTTTTTCTCTTTTACTCTTGTTTTCACAGCAAATAGAAAGAAGAAGTAATTTTCAGATAAGCTTCAAACGCAGAAACTCGTTCTCTGGTTACTTTACGTTAATAGAACTTACAAGTCGCGATTACTGAGATATTTAAACGTAGAAGTTACAATTCTCGGTTTGATTACCGAGAACTTGGAGAGATGACTTCTACAAAACTTCGACGTAAAGTCTACGTTTTAAAAAGTTCATTGAACAGACACTGCATGTGTGTAAGAACAAATACCGCGCGCACAGCGCTTTTTTTAATGAAAACATCCGTCAAACTACCTGAAGGAGACGGATCGAGACCAATCGATAATTTCACCGAGATTCAGTCTTCGGTATTGCGAGCAAAAAAAAAATCGCCGATTTCGATCGAAACGCAGGCGCAGGAGTCATTTTCGCGCGTCGACCACACAATCGCGTGTTCCAGGCGAGAATCACGTCGGTTTCGATCCTTTTAAACGAAATGTTATCTCTTACGCGGAATAACCTTGTTCTCGCGCGCGCAGAAAGCGAAGAATCGCGCGGAGAATTCAATTATACTCGGGACACGAAACGCGAATTGAAACGCGCTCGGCAATTTCGCGAAGTACGTGCGATAGTTAAGAAGGAAGAGAGACGGGGAGGGAGAAGGGGGCGGCAAGAGGGAATGATAGATGCGAACTATGCGAAAGACGGGAGAGGAAGGCGAGAGAGACTCTTCGGCAAACTTCATTTCCCGACTTTATGCTATTGAGAGACCGAAACAATGCGTCGAGAAGATTTAAAGCCATTGTGCGGAGCGCGTTGTAATTAGTATTTCGCGTCGGCTTCGCGCCACCCCTTTTGCCACCACCTTAAGCCCTCCCCCCTTTCGCGAACCCCCCTGGATGGTCCCCCCCTCCCCCTTCCCGGTGAAAGCGGAAGTATGTTCCCACCGACGTTTTCTTTCACCCGACAAATAGCGTCTACAGCGTTTCTATATGGCGCTTCTTTTCCCTTTTTCCTGCGAAAAAGCGATCGCGACCGTAAAAACGAGGACGGAGAACGACGGCGGTGTCGATACAACCGCGCGAGATGCGGTTCAAGTAAAGTGAGCGAGCAAATCGAATCACAATGTTGGCTGATGGTGTAGCCGGTGGCGAGCAGCGGAGTCGAGAAAATGGGAAAAATATGGAACGTATCGCGAAAAGAGAAAAATTTATCGCGCTCTCTTACGTAGGTATATTCGATACACTTTTTTATCAGACTTTCTTTACATCTATCGTAGATCTAAAGCACATACCTACATTAGAAAGCACACATTAGAAAGCACAATAAAGAAACTTATTTTAAAAGCTGCATCTACAAATTTTCCTATTTTACCTGGAATTTTAAACGAAAATATCTGGAAGATCAGAGAATTCTCAGGCAATTTTTTTTTTACAAGATTTGAGTAGACATTCATCGTATAATCTTAATTTTTCAATAATTGTGATAAATGTTATATTTAATTTTTAAATTCGTTCAGAGTTCTCGAACTTAAATTACCCGATTTTTTTCCTCACGAAGTAAAAAAAGCGTCGAGAAATCGAGATGAATTAAAAAAGTTGAATTTTGTTAGCCGAATCTCGGAGAACGTGTGCACGTTTTTCAGCGTTTTACGGCGCTTGGGAAAATATTCGCCTGTCCAACTTTTCGCTGGCGCTGCTGCTTCGTCCTCACCCTTAAGCGCTATTAATTGGTCCACCAGGAAACATAAGCCGCGCTCGGCTTTCGGCTACTTGGCCGAAAATATGGATAAACCGTGCTCTGGGAACCGCCCGATGGGCACAACTTGCTAACGAGGCTGGAGATCGATAAATGTCAAGTAACTCTTAACAGGTTGTTATGTACCTATATTATTTAACCGAGTTTATATTCCATTTATCTGTATTAACCGACTTTGCATTGAATTATTTGGATTAATAACGCCTTTCAGAAGAATCTTTATCAACGTCCTCATAAATATCTTTTATAATATCTCTCAGATTAATATGAAACTTTATTATTTGAATACATATTTAAATTTCAACGGACTAGAAAGAGCCAGACGCGGATGAGTAGTGCGTCAGTTTTGAAGAAAATTAATTTTTCATTGAAAATGATTAGTTGTACACTAATAGTAATTTATTATTTAAGCTTATATATAAATTTAAAATTAATTAATATTCCTAGTATATTACCATGCTAACATTAATGTACTGTATGTTTTAATATCGTATAAGTTTGCTTGTTAAAAAATTTACCCGCAGTATTACTAACAGTATAATACAGATCAAACTTTTCAATCAAAACTTCTCGTTCCCGCTTTCGCGAATCGAACTTTGACTTCTCGTATCGTACCGTCTTGCAGAAAATACCTTGCGGAACCGGCTATCGCTCTCGAAATCGCGCAACTCTTCCCATTGATCATCAAACGAACGAGTACTTTTCACTCCATATCTATCCGTATTATCGACAGCCAAGTTTCCCCGAAGTCGGACGAGCTTCTCGCGCCATTCAACCACCGCCGAGCCTTTGTTTGCGACTTTTCACGCCACCACAAAAGCACCTTCGCGACTTCGCCAGGCGATCTTTTTCCATCGATGTCAAGTAAAAAAAAAAAAAAGAAAAAAAAGAAAAGAACCGCGCGTCGCAATAACACACGGCTCGGCCTTCCGTCGCCGTCGCAAGAGCAACCAGACTTTTCACTTCTGGTGTCCTTCGGGACGACGAGAGGATCCCCGAGACATGGCGCGCAAAAAAGCACGAGAAAGGAGGATGTCGGCGAACCCGCGAGACACCGACGTCCCTGCGATTCATAGATCTACGGATGACAAGTCAAGTACCGAGGTACGCTATTGTGTACCGGGTGTTCCCGGCAGAAGACAGTCTCCTCTCGACTCTCACGCGGCAAAGAGAAATCTGTGTCGGGATCTCGTGATATCCCCCCCGAAAGGAAATCCGCGGATATTTCCTTCGTCGAGATGTCTCTGTCTTTCGCAGGGGAAATCTTAATATATCCCTGCGTCAACACGAAACACATACAAGGAATATCTTTATTTTAGATATCTTAAAACATTTCTAGAACATCTCTCGAACTCCTTCTGAAGTTTTAACGAGAAACAGTCGAAACGCTCCTTTAAAGACGACGTCATTGGTTTCCGTGTTTCGACTTATTATTCAGAGACATTCGGTCGCCGAGCGCGAGTTCTACTTACACAGCTACGCGATTCTATGAATATCGCGAGACGATTTATGCACTTGGTTCGCAGTCGCGACGAGTCGCGTTACGCCAAGTCGAGCGCGAATTCGTCGTCAGCGCACCGATTAAAATACCTCCGTCAGGTAGATCGTACAGGATATTTTGCGAAACGCACACGTTAGACTCCGCGCGATCGTAAATTCAAATAAAATAAGTAAAAAAGTACAATTGAATAAAGAAACTAGATAAAATATAAAATACGAATAAAAGTCACAAGTCTCGCTGTCAGACTTGCATAATATAATTGCACGAATGCCAACATCTATTATGGTTAACATTATATCGTGACAGCTATTAGGGATGGGATCAAGTTCAATATGTAAAAATCCGAGTCGAATCCAATAATCAAGTTTCATTTTCTAGGATTCGAATAATACTTGTAAGAAATAATATTTCATATACTTCATGTACTTGCGAAGTAATCGAATCTAGAACAGTTATATTCGAATTTTAGATCGAGTACCTGCAAGGTTCGAAATAGTGCTTATAAAAAATCGAAGCTTTTAGAAGTAGAACTCTAGGATAAAAAAAAATCTATTTATAATACTTGTTCGAGTTTACTTAAAAGTAGTTCTTTTTTTTTCGATGTCATAGACAGTTCGAAACCATGCAAACAAATTCGAACCTACTTGTAAGATACTTAATCCCATTACTAGTGACAGCTATTACAAATAATAATGGACATTTGGCAAGGAATTGTAGCCTATTGTTCGATAAAAAAAAATAAAAAAGGAATTTAACGACGCGGCGTTCATGTGATTCGTTTTCGTTAAGTCTTCTATGGACACGAAAATCCTCTTAACGTCGAAACGATTGACTGATCGACGATCGAATGTACGCGTTGCTCTAGTATCTTTCCCTCGAAATTATGTGCCTTTCGTGAAGCACTCTGTATACGTTCCCGTATTAACTACCACCGCCCGTCATGAATATCGATGCAAAATACGACCGCCCCGTTGCATTGTCGAGCCGGCGAACCCCCTGTGCACCCGTCGATCTCTCCTATCGATAGGTCGATCTCACGAGAGCTCTGCTACTCTCGTGACCCCCGCGGCCAAATTTGCGGACAAAGCTGACGTTTAGCCGATACTTTGCATGGCAAAATATGTGCGAGAGAAAATCTAGAATATATTTATAATATAGTCTTAAAATATATACTAGAGAGAGGAGAGAGAGAGAGAGAGAGAGAGAGAGAGAGAGAGAAATAAAGAAATTTGTAATTTTTATCTCGAGCAAATTTTGGAGCTAGATTTTTTCTTGGTAAAAATTTTGCAAATCCACAAACTGTTTTTATATCTCAATTTCAATAAACTATTAAATAATTAAACAAGAATTAATAGAAATCATGTGTGTTAATTATTAATTATTGCAACGACATCAGCAGTCAATCAAATATATCTTCTTTCCCGAAAGTGACTACAGAGTTTCTTAATTAACGCAATCATTTTTTATAGATGAAATTTTCCAGTCTATAAATATAATATTTATAAAATTTTCCGATATCACGCAAAGTTTTCAAAACAACCTTTCTTGACTCTTGATCGAAATAATATTTACTCTATGGTTGACTGCAATCATTCAGTCTATTGATCGCCGAGTGCAAAATTCGCGCGCCATGAAACTTTTACGATTATGAGGTCCAGCGGTTCGAAATGCGAACAAAGGACGATTATATAACACATTCCTCCCTTCCAGCTCGCTATATGAAATTCCAACGCAACTCGAAACGTAACGCGAATATATATGGATGCCATAAGGTATGTACACAAGGTGTTGTCGATCAGCCATCGGCAGAAATGCAATTTATTAGGTTTCAGGATTGAGAGAGGTGCACAGAGAAAAAGTGAGATAGAACGATCGCGATTGGAAGTAATTAAAGCAACGCCGCATTAAAAATATATCTTCTTGGTAGTCAGATATGAAAGGAAGAGAGATGGCAAAAATAATACCCGTCTACTGCTCGTTAACGATTAAAACTAATTTAGTTCAAAGTAATTATATAAGACGAATAAAGAATATTGAATCTAATAAACATATCAATCCTAGGATATTAAAATGATGATTTTTAGAACGTTAATTTTCGTTAATAATGATCTTAAATTGTCTACGACTTTGATAATCTACAATTTGCTGATTCTAGGATAATTTTTGATAATAATTATCATAAATAAGAGAAGGATGTTTTCCGATCTTAGAATAAAGATATGTAAAACCGAAATATTTGCATAAGCTTTTTAGCGAAAAGTCATGAAAAAATTTGAACGATCGAGACTTCGGGGATCTTCGGACTCGACGTTATCAATGTCCATCAAATACGTGGCTCGCACGAGTCGTTACATCCCTCTTATTGTTAGTTCCTATTAGCGCGAGCCATTCCTCCTCTCCCCTCTAAGGGGAGAAATGAAGAATCGATCCAATTATCCTCCGGCTCTCCCGGTTTATGCGACGCATAAGAAAATGATTAGTCTCATCAGCAAAGTACGCACAGCATCGACGTAAAACGCATTCACGGCTCCTTCAACTTCCTTTTTGCGCTACTTTCCGTCCCGCGACCACCTACATATTGTTTGTCCTTTTTTTTTCCCGACGTCTCTGTGTCTTCCTCGCGGGAAATACGAGTGGCGCAACACTTCTCACCCCTCCGTCTTCCCTCCTTTTCTCTGCCTCGTCCCGCGGGATTAGATCTAGCGATGAAGTTACAAAAGAGAGAGCCAGCTGTAGCTACGCGAGATAGCGATGGCTACGACATACTCGCGATTAGATTAAACGAACGGGCTGCATTAGACTCTACGGTGAACCAACTTATTCCGGAAGTCTTTTCGCGCGGAAAAATTCAGTAGCCTGACCTTCCTTTAACTCGAAGTAAATCGAAAGTAAATTGATGGAGGAATCAACTTCTTTCGCGTCTTTTCAATGCAACGTAAAATAAGTTAACTTAATTTAAGAAATAAATTACAGTCATATCAACGTAAAATGGATTGATTAACTTTTTCTCTAATAAACTAAAATGTAACTTTTGTCATTTTCGAATAAGTAATGTTTTATACTCTTTTTTTTATAATTAAAAATATGTACAAATAATATATACAATTGAAACGCAATCTCAAACAGAGGAAGTTAGACTCGGAGCCATCCAGTGCGCTCTAAGAACTCGTGTTAAAACGCGCTTATTCTTTCGACAGTTACTGCCGCTATCAATTAAGCCACTTTTGATAGCTTTGCCCCCCGGTTGCTCGTTAACACGCGTCGCGCGACGTTCCCGACAACTCAAATTCGCAAACTTCGCCTTCTAATTATACTTGTATTCTCTTACTCTTACTCGAGAAGAAACTTGATGGAGCCACGAAGACCTGTTTGCCGGATCATTTTAACAGATAATAATTAACTTCAGCAGATTCTCTCAGTATGCTGATTAATAAATTTAAATTGAAGAATTTAAGATATCGCAAGCAAAATTTTCGCTAAGGAATAATCAATTTCAAATTAATAAGACAAACTAAAATTGATAATTAGATATGTTTAAATCTCACAAATATGTATAAAATGTGTAATAACAAATTATATTATACATATATTATAATTATATTAAATAAAAAAAATATCTTTTTCATCATAAGATTATTTCGTTGAAATAAAACGATTGCGACATCTATTTCAATCAGGTATTAATATTTTCTAGTAATTTGTGTATGCATTATAATCTCGATTTATTAACTCACAATCAGTTTAAAGTTAACATTCTTCAAAATATGTTCCGCTAGAAAAATTCAAACTCCAATTAAAATTTATTGATATTTTTATATCGATATTCATCGATTTTTTCAGAGTGTTTTGCTTCGAAAATTCCCAACAAAAAAAACTTCACTCTTCCGCGAATATAAATATCCCGGTTCTCTTAATTTCGCGCTCGCGATTTCATCATCATGTCGTATCCTCGCAAATATTTATTTGCGAGGCAGCTCCGCATCCTTCTCGCCGGATATTTACATATTTCAATTACCTCGCAGCGCCGACGCGATTTATCAGCGACCGGAATTTTCTTTGGAAGTTCGACTGCTTCGCCGCCGGGACGGGAACGAACTTCCGAACTCCGATCGGTCCGTTAGTTTGCAAGCTTTACGCACGACGCGAAACGATACGTAAACTTAGCGAGTAAATCGATCGTCGACTGAATTTCGAAGAAAGCTTGTACTCGCAAATTTGTACTCTGCTCGCGATAAATTCGCCCGTAACTCTCTGCTCCGCGAAATCTTTATGATTCTGTACAAACTTGCCTTCTGCGTGAAAAAAAGAAACTTTTAACTTCTATTATCTCTATTATTCTTCTACATCGTCGTTTTTCTATTTTATAATTTTACTATTGAAATAATATCTAATAAATAGATTAACACATAGGTAATGTATTTTTTTTTTCTTCAATTGAATATTTTTCAATCTTACAAACTCGATCGTTGCGAACTGTGTGTACGTCGTAAATTACAAGTATTCCAAACTTTATACTTTAATTGAATTTTCAACCATTACAAGAAAACTCCAATCGCGCAAATGTAATTTTCAAGTAATTATTAGTTTGTCTTAAAACGAATATAAACCATCTTCCCGAAAATTCTAAAATATGCTTCTCGCTAAAATCATTTTTATTCAAAGTAAAAGAAAAAAAAATAAACTACATTAACCCCTCTCCCGAGAACCGCAAATTGACTGAAACTTTGCGAGAAGTTATTAATGTTGCGCGAAAATTTGCACAGGGAATACCCAGGCTGCCGCCTCAAACCAACACACCTGTAGCGAAAGGAAGGGAAAGGAGAGATGACGAGGGGGGGGGGGGGCAGAGATGACGAGGGGGGTCCGGCAAAGGTGTTTAACGCACTTAATTAGTTGGCGGGCACCGGGCCGGGATTAAGAAGTTTGCGAGATTATTAAGGATTAACGAGTTTGTAGTCGGAGCCGGCCGCGCTCAATTATACGCGAAATTAACGAGCGCTATGGAAAAGAAGAGAGGGGGGGGGGGGCGAGGGGGGACGAGATTTCGCGGGCGCTCGATTTTAACGCGACCATCGCGCGAATTAATTTTAATGGCGCGAGCCCGGGCAGTTATTGCAAATTGTTATAGAACGTTGCCAGTCAACCGCGTTAACATTTCCTGTGCTAATCCTCTCGCTCGAATACTTCGAGAAATTTTGCGAATCAAGTTTTTAATAATCGAGAACGAGATAGGAATAAAAAATCCCTCCTTTCCATATTATACAGTTTCAACTCGAGATTTTCTTATATTGTACTTATGCTATTATAGATATTTTACATCTTATCTAATTTTATAAAGTGTCATTATTAACTTAATTTTTAATTGTATTTCTAATATTATTAAACACATACATCTCTTTTCGAAGATACTTAATAAAACATGTTTGATATCGAGAGATACAAAAGCGCAACGAACGCGGTAACGTTAAACTTTACGAGCAAAGTATCGATCTCGAGCCCGTATCGAAGGAATCTATCATTAAAAAACTCGATACAACATAATGATAGAACGCCCCAGATAATGACTTTCTTACTCTCCGTCGTCGTTTTTCTCCGTCCGTCTCGAGATAAATCTGAAAAATTGAATAAGTTTGACGGCGCGCGCGGAAACTATCGACTCCGCCGGCGCCGTGCACGGCGTGTAACACGCGGCACGTTTTCGGTGTAAACTTGTAATAGGATTTGCCGTTTAATCCATTCCGGACGGACGTGCGGCGGGCGGCGGGCGTAATGCCGTGTTACACGCTAATATCCGATTATACGCGAGTTCCGTGACGACGCCATTTATGAAAGTGAATCGGGAATGTCGCTCTCGAATGTCGCTACTCTTTCAATTAATGTTATTAAACATCGAGAAATGCGGTAAATTTTGTGTTTAAGCTTCTCGTACTATAGTGAAATCAACAGTAAAATCTAAAAGCCTTAAAATAATACAATTAAAAAATAATTTCTTTGTATAGATCCTTTAATGAATTTTCTCAGAGACAGTTTTATACGACTCTAATTTCTTCTGTTATTTTAATGAAATATATCAGAGTGTGTCTACTCAAATCTTGTAGAAAAATTGCCTGAGAATTTCCTGATCTTCCAGGTATTTTTGTTTAAAATTCCAGATAAAGTAAGAAAACTTGTAGATGCAGCTCTTTAAAATAAGTTTCTTTATTGTATGCGTTTTCTAATGTTTTCTATTCATACGATTACAAAGAAAGTTACCAAGAATGCAGTTTTTCTAGCATTTAATATTGATTTATTAATCGTAAAATTAATTTGGACAATAACAAAAATATGCAAAAATATAAAATAAAAATATAAAACAAAAAATAATTTTGTTATAAATTGAACAATTTTCTATGAAACTTACATAAGACCATGATACTAAAAAGAGATCGTCAATAAAATTATCAAAGACACAATTTTTGAAAAAATTCCCTGAGTCTCAATAAAATTCCATGAGAATTCCCGGATTTAAAAAAAAAATCCGTGACAATCTCTCCGGTTTTTTCAGGGAGTAGATATCCTGATATATATGTTTAAAATATATTTAAAAAATTTAAATGTAAATTATATAAATACTCTATTAATTTTTTCAATATATTTCTATATATTTCGCAATTGTTATTTATTGTTGTTATTAATTACAGCAAAGAATCACACGCGAAGAACGACGGGAAATTTTTTTGCGAATTAAAGAGGAGGGATGAGAAAATACTTGATCGATTATACATCGAAATTTTGAAAACGGCGTGTCAACCTCGCAGAGGCGAGAATCGTGTCGTCGTTGCATCGAGATCGGTCACGTCTCGTCAGGAGAAGCCGTCGTTTATATCGATAGCCTTCCGCAAACAACAGCAACACGCGTCCCCGTAGCCGCCATAAATTTCTCGCACGTTACGATACGACGCGACGCACACGCTCGCTCGCTCGCGTGCGGAACGGGACGAGCAGGAAAGTGCAAACAGGAACTGACGTAACCCGAGTTCGATCCGTACCCGTTCCCGTTAAATTACACCTTCTCTCGGGCTGGTTACACGAGTACCTACATATGTAGCTGCATTCAGGGCCGACGTAAGGTTTCCTGCGGAACGAATATTGTACTCTTGTTTTTGAATAAAACGAATAAAGTATGAAAAGTGTAATAGATGCAATTTTAGATGCACAGATTTTAGGACTCGACTTTTTTTTATAAAAGACGCGATATTATTAGGGGCGATAAAATTATCGTTAGTATAAAAAGTATACATTAGGGCTGTATAATATTTAGATAACTGAATAAAAATATATTTTGGAGATGCACGAATTATATGTATAATAAATTTATCGATATCTACATCAAATTAAGTATCATAAAAAATTCACGCGCATGTTGCAAAAATATAATAATTTAATAATTAAATATATATAAAATATATATAAATGTAATAATTATTTTAAACACGGATATATTTTCGCTGCAAAAGTTTCGACAAAACTTTTTATTCGTTGCTGATAAAATTGCCGCAGGGTTTCCCGAGATCGTAAGTCCAATCCTACCCGGAGGAGAATCGCCCTATACGTAATGTTGTTCTATGTCGGCCGCGCGCAGATGCATCTAAATATGTACATATCTAAAATACCGTAAGACGGATCGAGATTGACGTAGCCGGTTAGGGATACCTAACCTAAGGTTTGCACACCGCGTAGTGCGGGAGAAGAAACTCGGGATACGACGCCTCGGTATCTTTAGCCCGAAAAGAATCTCCGAAGAGATCCGTTTACAGCACTCCCTTTATTACAGAAATGGGCTGCCTCGGTATGAACGGCGCACCTTATCGAGGCTCTTATCAATAGTCGACCGCGCGGTCAACTCTGTGTGCAGCGATCCTTCGCAGCATCCTTCACGAGATCTCCCACGTTTCTCTCTGGGCGAGAGACGAAAGAGGATCCATACGTGAGAGAGCGTCAGGTCGCAGGAGAAAGGAGAGGGAAGGGGAAAGAGTGGTTCGGCGAGTTGGAACAAAGGAAGCTCATAACTTGCCCCGTTGCTTTCTCGTGGTTTGATTATCTCGCTCGGAAGAGAGGAGAATGCCCGACGATTGGTCCAGCCGTAAGAGATCATTCGCCGACGCGATATTCGATTTCGCCCGACTCAACGGTCACGAGAGAAACCCAACCTAACCGGATATATTTAATAGATTGAAAAGAAAGACCAGGAGAATGTATTATTTGTCTATTACAAAGTATTTTATTACTGTTAAATATTTTTCTCTTCCTCACATCTAATTATATGTATAATTTGATTAGGACTTTAATAATGTGTTAATCCGTGTGTATATTTGTAATTTATAATTTCTTTATAATTTATGGTAATTACTTTTTGCGTATAAATTTTTAAGATTTTTCCAAATTTATATAATTTTTAAATTTTAATTTACATTTTAATCGCTAATATTCGCTTTTAAATTCTCTCATATATTTTTCCAGATCTATCGTGCTTCGATATGTAATGTTACCTGTAATCCTGAAATCTATCGATTCGTGGATCGTTTTCGCATTAACGCCGGGTCACCGCGCGGTAATCACCGCCCGCCATCTCTCTCCTCCCCGAAATTTACGGTCGCGTTTCTGCATTATGCGCGCTATTATGCAACGCTTATACCGGGCGGGCGCAAAACGCGGTAACGCGTTTACCGTTTACGCGTCGCGGTTTACGGCGGCGCGTTCTAATTACCGCTCGAGTCACAGCTGCATGACTAATACTTTCGCAAATTCGATTACCTCGAAAAGGCATCGTACGATCTAATTAGCGCGAGCTGCAGCGCGAACCGTTCATGATGCATTACGATGCGTACGGCGGTATATTACGCGTCATTTTTGGACGCAGTTTGCGACACGAGATGCGCGAGATTCGCGAGACAAATTGCGAGACAATAATGAATTCACACCGTAACGAGAGCACACAAAGCCGCAGTGTTTCGGGACATAAAGCTACTACAGAGATAATTTAACAAATCGATAAATAAAATATTTTCAAAAATTGTGGATTTTTGGGAATTAAAGGAAAATTCCAAGAGATTAAAGAATGGAGAACAGAAAGAGCTCTATTATAGAAAATCAATCGTTGTACGCGAATCTTTTTTTCTAAATAAACAAAGCTCATTCGAACACCCGGTACAACAATCACGCATGGAAACCGAAAGGGAAAGAGTGAACACCTGCCTATAAAAAGAGTCACCGGATGCCCATGATGGAATACGTCGCTTCCGGTGGGCGGCGGCCGTAGATGGGCACCGATATCTATCTGTCGCGTGTTACACGTGTTACTTGCATGTGTGCATCTTCGCGTCTCTTGACTCCTCTCTCTCTCTCTCTCTCTGTCTATCGTTTCCCCGATTAAATCGAGAAACACGTGTCTAATGGAAATTACCACGGAAACCGATATTGCAAAATTGTAGTACATACTCGGATATGTATGACAGAAATATATACACACGAGCGCGTAGATAATAAATTATATATTCAAATTATAATTAATTTTATGTCAAGCAATCATATATACTCATTAAAATTTGTTCAAACATCAATATTTAATCGTCGATATCTTCCCGCATTGGTATTAAATGCGTTTGATATTGAATTTTGAATATCATTTGAATTATTTGAATCGTTGAAATCTTAAGTACTAATTCATAATAAAATCACATTGATATGTTCATTAGTTACATGACATCTAAAATATATATATTATTTATTATTAATTTACTGAAATTATAATATTAATGTAATTCTCTTTTATTCATATTTGAAAATCTTTTGAAGTTGTTAAGAGATAAATTAAATATTGAATATTGGATGAAAATTACCTACTAATACTCCTTCATAAATTCTTTCAGTATTTTAAGTTTTCTAGATTATACTTTCTTGGCTTTCTAAAACTTTAATATTTGTTCATAGGTTTTTTTATGAAAATTTATATAACTTTTATCTAAAAAAAAAAAAGTTTATTGTAATCGAAAGTCAAGATATAGATATCTGAAATAAGCGTTTTACAGAGAAAGAGATAGAGAAAATATAGATTTGAAATACAATTAAATTGATCACAAATGTAAATTATTTAAAGATCCGCTTTATACTTTTGATATCTCGTAACGTAAATATATCTCGTTAATCAAAAGTGAAATAAAATTTTCGATGAAAGCAAAAATACGCTTTCCCATAAAGCTTTCCATGAAACTTGTTGGAAAATTTAATTTTCCGTAATGATATTTACAAATTCTCTATGCCACACGTCTCGTTTTTGCGCGCATATCGCTTCGTTACACATTATTAATTATGCGGCCGCGTTTTATCGGTAATTCAAACATTTCCCAGCGGCTCTTTTTTAATTCCGCGCGACATCAAAAGTAAAATGTCGGGCAGAAGCGGCTAATTAATTAGCTCGCGGTTACACGGGGATTCGAATTTGTAAAACTCTGAACGTTATTAAAAGTCTCAGGCAAGTTTCATATCCGCTACTCGCCAGCCGGCGACTCTCGATATTCCGATATATATTGTATATATTGTATACATATATGTATATGTACGTATATATACATATTTGTCGAGACGGAAAATGTTCCTCGCGTGTTCAATATCCATTTTATCGATGCGACGCTACCGTTCCTTGTTAATTTTCTTTCCTTGTATAACTAATAATGTAATTAAATCCATTTCATCGATCGCGCTAACTGTTCCAATTTTCGGTAATTATAATTATTGATAAATTTTCATCTTTCTTTTGTATACAACGTGTTTAATCATGAATTTTCAGAAATGATTGAATTTATCCCAAAAATTTAAAAAATCAAATTATTTCACAGAATCTTGTAAGCGTTAAAAAAAATATATAATATATACGTATATATTATATATACGTATAAATTACATAATATTGTAATTTTGTCAAGAGATCTTTATCTTTGATTTTATTAACAACTTGTCTAATTAACGTAGCGCATTAAAACTCATAAGAAGCAGATAAAATTTTTTGCGACGGTAAAGTCGCCGCGGGAATATAAATCCTATTAGCGACGCGCGCCACTTCGGGACATCGTGTAGAAAAGACAGCGTGATATAGAATGTCGACAGAAATTAAAACTATAATCCTCGTTGGGATAAAATGTAAAAACTCACCGTATGCGGAGCGAATCATGTGCGCGCGTTTCCTTAAAAGTACGATAACTTGGTCGCAAAACACTCACCTGCAACATAATAAAAGAGTTTCTTTAATCTTGATGAAGAGCATCGCGTTCCATTCAGTAAATGAGAAAAAGAAAAATAGCAAATAGTATACAGCAAATTATATGAAATTTATACGGATAAACTGAGAGTAACAATACAAGTATAATTTTCATGTTATAAATTTGAAAAAAAAAAAAAATAATATACATTGATGATATAAATTTAAATCCTGAAAAACTTGTCGAAAGAAATGCCTTTCTCAACAACGTTTGGATTATTTCGGCGTACTACATTCGTGACATCGTGATCAGAGCGACAGAACCTTACGCTCGGCACAGCTCTACTTTTCTTAAACTTTTTACACTTCAAATAAAACAGAAATAAACTCGCGCTTTTGAGATAGAAAGTGCAGTTAAAAAAGAGAGAATTGCTACGAGAAGTTAGAGTTGAAGGACGACTCCGACAGCACTCGTCCTGGAGAACGTCCCGGTGCCATCGGATCCTGAAATTGCAGCGTCGCCACTTTCGAGACCTCGTTTTACGTTGCTTGACGCTACTTTTATTCCATCTCCTCCGCAAAAAAAAGGTTAAAGGACTCGGGGTAATTAAGTTCCCTGGCGCAGGACGCGCCAGAGAACTTGCGAAAAAAAAGGAGACTAAACTCCTTCGGGTTAATTGCCGCGTTACTCAATCCTTATATTTTACTCGTTATCAATTCGCAGCGGTATCAGAAAAGCGCATTCATTCGAGAGAAGAAAAAAAAAATCAAGTTTCTTTTCAAATTAAAATATCGACGTCTTTCTCTTTCCCGTAAATTAAATTAAAAATAAAAAAAATATTTTTTAAAATATACTTAAAACAAAATATAAATTAATTACATAAATTAATAAAGATAATGAAAAAAGTTAATTAAATTTTGATAACAAGCGATAATAGTAAAATTAACTTTTTCGGATTCCTGTTACTCATCTACGGATCGTGCAGCTGCATTCAAATATCTGATTATCCTTTCAGCAGATCGAGCAATAGATCGTCTCCGCGGATAAGAAACAACTTTTATTCAAATTTCCTTCACTAGAATCCTAAAATTTTTTAATCTCCCTTTAACGGCGCGCGCATCATTTTCTTTTCTCTCTTTTTGTTTTTCTTTTTTTTTTTTTGCACACTCTTTGGTTATCTGCGAAGCGTGCAGCTGCATCTGCGCGATTATACTTTTAGCGAATAGCCGTGTGCGAGGCGGACTTTTTAACAAACCGTAACAGCAATTTAGATAATAGTTCGCCCTCGTATCTTAATGGCTGCTCCTCGTCGGGCCGCGTCAGAGGATCGCATTTTATAAGGCATCCTCCGTGAAATGAGAATTTCTCATATCTATCTGGCGAGCGAGCGAGCGAACCGAGCGCGCAGGCTGCTTTTAAATTAGAAATAAATTATTATCTCCATCCCCCGCGGGTGGTGACTCCGGGCAAACTCGGGGTCTCGTCCTGCAAAGATTCGAATTTGCGACACGTAACATCTGATTATAGAACATTCAATGTTCATCGGGTACGCAATGTGCAAGTGTCTCGTATTTACAAGCCGTTGCAGAAGTAATTTATTTCCTCATTTAGTCATTCCGCAAATAGCGTAGATGCTTCGAGACAAGAAAAAACACAGAATTTGAAACGTATTCTTTCAGAGAGAAAGAATATCTATAAGGATTTGTGTTAAAGAACTATTGAAAAATGTCAACGTCACGTACGCACGTATTGACTATATTATTATTACAATTATCAAAATTTCAATAATTGTCTTTAAAAAAAAATACAAGAAAAATATAAAGAATTTTAATAAAAAGATATTTGATCTGTAATATATATATTCTTTAATAATTTTTTAATCATTTCTGTATTTAAAAAATTTATTCAATAATACAGATATAAATTGTTCGATAATTTAATTTTTGGAATTGAGACAGAAATTCATGTAATTTTTGTTTTAACTTTTTGACTATTTCAATATCAATTGTCTACGGAATTTCACACATTTCAATATCGATTATCTATAGAAAGCAGTTGCGGGACGTTGTGCTGTACATATGTGTGTCTGTGTATGTGCGTATCGATAACCAATCGTATTCTCGCAACATTTGCACCCTCGGCGTAGAGCTATTGATAGCGTCTCGCGAGCAAATATACCTGCGTGAAAAGGATGTAAAGTGGTTGTTTCTTTCGGAGCACGCTAGCGTGCAGCCTTGCAGGATCGGGATACGAAGACGAACACGAAGACGAAAGGGAGGAAATAAGCACCTACGGGCTCCGCAGACCCGAATTATCTTACGGGATTTCTCAAAGATGAGACGACGTGGCTAGGAGGGAAGGCCAATAGCCTGCAGGACGCGAGAGAAAGAGAGAGAGAGAGATAGAGAATCGTCCTGCATCTTCACCCTTGCCTCTAGCCTGTATTTTCTCGTCTGCCTTCTCTCCTTGTTTTTCGTATTGGCCAATTTCGATGACTTTCCGAGGCAATCGAGCATGGTCGTTATATTACAAAGTCGACGCGCATACAGACTCTCGAGTTGGTTCGTGTCTTTGATCGATCTAAGGATCGAGCGGCCAAGGATATTCGTGGCTACATAATTATCGAAATAAGAATCTACGCTTAAGAACCCCTGACTCTTTTGATTCCCTCCTTTTGCTTCATTTATGTAATTTAGAGTTATAATTTACATATATAGGAAGCTTATCTTCTTATAGTGACTTATTATCGCACAAGAAGTTTTAATAAGAAATAAAATTTTATTTAATTTATTTAATTTAAATAAACTTTTTAATATATTTTAACATACTCTTTTCTCGAATGTTCTGATTCAATATTATGTACGTCTGGATTGAAAATATTAATATCTAAAAACCGATTTGTTTACATCTCTCAATACAATAATTTTAAAGAAAAATTTGCATGTTATTATCTTTATATTTTATAATTTTTGTGTTCCCCTGTGTTAAACAAATCATACTTCTTCGTAAAAGATTCTCAATAGAAACTTTCTCAATAGAAACAATAATAGAAACATATTATCAAGGAACAGATTTTCTTAGATCCTTCAAAATTTTCTATTCAAATGCTAATTTTGAAGACGACTGGCCGAATATATAATGCACATGTGCTTAAGAATTCACGAATGATTTCATCCGAAAGAATCCCCCTCGACCTCACTCGCCTTCGACCTTGAACGAACATATCGGAGTTTGATCGTGCGCGAGCGCAGCATCCGTCGCTGGACCTTGAGTGTCGCCACGTTAACCTCTAGCCAACAACCGACGACGAGAATATGTCAGTTACATGCAAACAACCTCTCGAAGCTAAGCATGACGTTGAAAGATTTTGCGGAACAAAGGATGCTCACAAACAAAGATCGCGAGTATAGTACCGTTAAACCAGTTCTTTCGCGATATAACCTCGCGTTATTGCGAGAGAAAAACTTGGACCGATAAATGTCTAAAAAAAGGAATTTCTATTAATTTCGAAATGTGTGTAATACAGAGTTGATTGTATGATTATGTGTAACAATAATTAAAATTATGTGTGTGTAATTTTAATATCTATTCTAATTTTTAATTTTACTTGATTTTTATTTCCCGTTATATCTTTTAGTTTTAATATATTTATTAATTCCAATTATTTCTGTTTTAATTTTAATACTTTATCTTCAATGTCTATTTTAATTTTAATGTGTTTTCAATTTCAATTTCAAGCATTTGTTACACATTAATTATTCTTTCCCCGAAGACTGAATAGTTTGCTTTTTTTTTGACAGTAAAGTCAAAGCTGTCGAAACTCCAGTTTCGAGTCCCTCTCGTCTAGAGTCCAAGAAATTCCGAAAGATAATTCTGGTTTGGGAAGCCAAGGGTACTTATTTCCCCTCATCGTCTCGCTGCCTCTCCTTCTCGCCGCGAATGAATCTCTCTTCGTCGAAGTGTATATAGGGTGCGCAAATTTAAAGATCTTTGAAACTAGATGGTAAAATACAACAAAAGCGTTTACTTGTCCTAAAACTCGATCTTGAGATCTGTAGATGCAATATAGCAAACTGTTATATTTTAAGATTCAAAGATTTCCAAGATTTAAAAGTTTCTAGATGCAAGATTATTTAAACGTTAAAATTTAAAGTACCTAAAATTCAAGTATGATATTAAGATATCATCGAATCCTAAAATCAAAAAATACAACTGCAATAAATCCAGCAATATAAAACTATTATGTGTGCTGTATAAAATATGACAATTTAGTATTCTAAGTGTAAATGTGACAAATTTAAAAAATTGTAAATAAGCAAAAGTATAATAAAACGGTACAAGAGTATGATTACAAACTAAAGATGAGTTTAGAAAGCAAGCTTTTGAAATTTCCGACTCTATCAGGTCACCCCGTATGTTCGTGGTTCGCTGTGAGAACGGAGCCGCGGCGAGACCGGCGATGCATTGAAAAATTATGAACGCGGCTCTCTCGTAGCTTAGTTTATTGTTCTACGAAGTGTATCCTATTTTTTTTTGTGGTCCGCACTGTGTTAAAAGAGCCGTACAAAGGAAACGTCGCGCTTGCGTTAACACCGCCGGATAAGAATCGCCGTAGAAAGGATTGTCCCGATCCTCACCAGTGTACACGTTCAACATTTCACTGAATTTCACGCTTACGGAAATAAATACAAAGGAATAAAAATAAAGATTTGTTCTTCGAACTTAATGAAAATTAATTACAATTATTTCAATCTAGTAATTCGAAATTTCCAAACGTTAAAAATTATTGATTGTATCATTACAGCAAAATGTATTCATTCATTATAATGTCATTTAATTAATATTTAATATATTATAATCAATATACCATTTTTTATATTGTTTTTACTGTTACATTATTCCAAAATAATTCCATATTTATTGTAGCGCATATGTACAATAATTAATTATTTATAATCGACGATTATTATAATATATATATATATATATATATATATATATATTCATTGTTTATATCGCAAACACATGATTTGTAAAACTATCAATTTTTACACAGATAAGATCAAATACTCGTTCCAGTAAGTGAAACCACAATCTCGAAAGAAAGAAAGGGTGATTAAAGAGAAGAGAACAAGCAAAAGAAAAGAAAGGGGCCTCGACAGGCCCAAAGGGCCTCGCCCGCCGGTCCGCTTCGATTTCTTTTGCTGGACCTCTCGTGACTGCCAGGATCGTGAGAACCGCCATCGAGTCAAGTTTCGTCGAATATTCTGTCTGGACCATCTCTCCTTCAGCTTTCCTTCTCATCTTACTTATAGATCCTCTAATTCACTTTTGTATCCTGAAGATTCAAAGTCTCTTGATTCTTGAAATACAAAACTTTGAGAAATTTAGGCATTTCATCCAGAATCTTTATATCTATGTTTGCGATTATTTATCGCTTTTACATTCCGCATCTTCACTTGAATTTTTGAATTCTGCAATTTTTTAATTTCAACAATACTCTGAGAGAATCTTGAGACGTTTAAATTTTTTGAATTTAACATACTTGACTTTTTTAGATTCTAGAACTCTGTTTTGTCTTTTCAAGTTCCAAGATCTTGAAACCTTCCGATTTTAAGACTTTAAGAATTTTTGTACTTCATGAATTTTCGCATTTTAAGGTAGTTCTTTTATTTAGTAAGAAGCGTTTTTCTTTTTTATAGGCGAAAGTGTGAATTGACACCATTCTAATACGAACCATGCAGTGTATAAAATCCAAAATTCAAAAGCCATTATCTCCTGTTCTATGTGGTGAATAATTTTTAAATTTTTGCCGTTGTCTTCAGAAAACTTAAAGTATATTAATAATTATTCACAAAATTTCAAAGATACGAAAGTGCCTATTGCGATACAACTATCTTAAATCTCTATTCGATTGAATGTTATCTCGAGGAAGACAGAAGAAGGAGAAACCTTCGTAAACGGAGATCGTTGATCCCCCCGATAATTCTCATGCGATAGGAGGCTCGTCGGGACTTTCGGAATGGCATGCATAGGGGAGGATTATGCGCGATTATGCACCTGTCACGTGCTCACCAGCACGCCGCTCGCGGAATCGTAAATTTGCGTCTCCTCTCCTCGTACGCGGAACGCGTTCTTCATACAGCGAAATCGTCAAAGCGCGTGCGATAACGCCGCTTCTTCGATTACCAACGAAGAGAGGAGGGAGACACGTACGGAGTGAACGCACATACGTGACACTGTCACGAATACCTACGAGTTGAAGCAACCGTAAGCGTAATGGGAAACGGATTCGCGTCGCGAAACGAATTTCGCGAGGCGAAACTTTCGTAAACATCGCGTTGTTTAGGCGACATTAATCGCGAATGGAATCCCCGAGGATTAATGCATTCCGCGCACAATTTTGCATAGTAATATTTTACAGAGCGCGATTGCAATTATTCAAATTAACAGAATTTCACTCTGACGATTTTAACGTAATACAGAAATGCGTATCATAATTAAATGTCAAATATAATTTACATTTTGCGACGTTAATTACATCGTTTCTATGTCACATATATTGCCGTATTGAAATTAATATTAATAAAATATCTAAATTCTCTACCGCGAATATTCCTACAATTTATATGCCGGCCAGCATTTGATTTTTTTTTTTGGGGGGGGGGAGAGGAAGGGGGTCAAAAGCTCGCGAGCGAGAAGCCACTTCGTGACTGCTCTATCAATCTGGACTAACGATATTTACGCAACGCCGCGGAGGAGCTTTTATTAGAGGCGCCCACAACGCACACGCGACCAAGTCACGAAACGCGATTTTCGCGCGTGCCACGCGTCACGTGCCGGACCCTCCCGGATTTTTACGGGCGACACAATATAGGAACGACGATAACGCGATATCGAACAGCGTAGCGCTGTGATATTAGGTGCGACGTCGGGGAAAGAAATGACGAGCAACTCGTCGAGAAAAAGTTTTCCGCGCGATAAACATAAATGAAAGTCGCCGCCATGTAATCAAACTTTAGACGTTACGGATAATACGATGGCGGCGTGACGTACGTCAGAAAAATGAAATCGCGATGCCTTTCAAAAGCCCGGGGAAGTTCCTACAGGAGAGAGATTTATACAATATTGCGTGTGTTGCATTACGCTTATCTTTTTGCCATAAATTCCTGGAGCAATTTGGAACGTTACGTAAAACGTGTACGTTAGATATGTAATAACATGGCGATTATATACTCGCATCGATGCGCGAATATACGTATATGTGGTATTGCGGGAAGAAAAAAAATGCCGCATTCCGAAAAGCGATTATAGACTTCCGTTTTCGCATTGCCGCCGATCCTCCGTTACACACACACGCGCACGCGTGTATAATAATAATTCTTCGGAATCATTTGTAATAAATACGCTTGCGTAAGCAATCTTCACGACGGTCGCGCAATTTTTCTTCGTGACTTCATTACGCGGGAATTCCAGGCCGCTCTCCAATCAGCTATACGAGATGTGACTAGACATTTTTCATAAGCTACCTAACGACTAGATCCGTGTAAGACCGTACATTCTGATAAGTTCTTAGCCGTATTCCGGCTCGCATCGCTACAAAATAACTCGTCTTCGTTTTTTTTTTTTTTTTCCTCGCGGACACACAAGATGCTTCATACGTAAATATACGCTGTGGATGAGTCACAGGATACCCGAATGGGCCATCTCTCTTTTACGGCAATGGGCAGTGAGGGGGAAAAAAATTGCGCAATTTAATGATGCGTAACTTCCTACGACATTACTTCCTCTGCAGGTGCGACGATGCACCTGCACGATGCAATGCGTTTTCTTCTTCATTTTTTAAAGGTGAAACGCAGTCCCTCCTTTATATAAATCGATTCTCTCCACATTTTATTCTACGTATAAAAATATTAAAGCAAGGTATTTGAAAAGTATTTGTCGTTTAATTAAAATCCTTTACATTATAGTTACGGCATTTAACGAGTCATCCCTTGAGCTGAAATATTCTTCGATAATTCCTTCGATATCCTATTCGATAATTAACGTAAAAGTTTCATAATTATATGTATAATGAATATATATTTGTTTTTATAGGTTATAAAAAATTTTTTTATATTATTTTTATGTATTATCTCTAAAAATACCAAAAGTGGACCGAAAAATTATATTTCTAATTAAATGCTCCATCAATTAAATATATTTTAAATGTTTCGATTTCAGGATTAATAGAACATTAATCTCTTTTTTTTATTTTCTTCTTTTTCAATTTTAGATTAACCCTAGAGTGGTCGCGCTGCTAAATGGGACGTTAAACGTCGTATGGATGACATCTGTCATTCATTTTTAAAAGACGAATTAAAATATAAAGACATATATTATGAGCATATTATTTATTTAAATACATGTATTAACTATTAAACTTAAATTTATATTAAAATTAAACTGCAGATTTCTGCACGTGGATGACTAATGTCATCCGCGCGACCACTCCAGGGTTAATGTATTGGAAGTGAACAATCTTTGAAATGAAGAAAAAACGCAAGTATTCGCTCTCACAGGCGGATAAAGAAACTTTTCTGTCTCTAGTTTCTCGCAAATTTTGCGATGAATAACTAAAATCGATTCATTAAAAAAAACCGGACTAAAAAGATCGATTTAAAAAAATCGTGCGCAATTTAAAAAATAAGTATATATATTAATAAAATACTTTTTACATCTAATATAGAATGACCCATTTTAGTCTTTCTTTATGATTATATTTTGGAAAAATAATTATTATTAAAAAACATATTTAATATCAGAGTTACGTTGTTTCAAATAAAAGGTTAACTTTATTCTAGACAGTGGCATTTTCAAGATTTAAAGATTACCTTATTTTTAGGGAAAGATCTTATTTTTTAAAATAAAAACCTCTTGTTTTAGATTTAATAAATCTACAATTGGAAGATGTAAAAGTGACCTATGATTAAAATGCGCTAAAAAAATTTCCAACATAAAGAATAAAATAATTTGTTATTAGGTTAAAGTCAGCCTATAAAGACATTTTTATTAACGAATCGAAAATCGATTCTCTATTAAAATAATCGATTTGGAGCAAAATCGAATAGAAAAAAATGATTTAAAAATCGATTTTCTGATAAGAGAAAAGATCGATTCTTTAAAAAGTCGATTCAGAATCGGACATCCCTATAGTTCGAATGTATGCGAATGTGTGTGCCTCTCTCGCAGTCCGCTCGCATTCGGAAATCTTCGAGTCCTTGGATGTCCGGGTCCATTCACCTCAGCCGTGTCACGCGAGATTAAAGCGAGACCACCGCCGGTTCGGTTCGGCTCGTCTCGGTTCGGTTCGGCGCGACGCAAGGATGAGGGGGGCATGAGGGGGGCATGAGGGGGGCATGAGGGGGGTTGAGGGGGACAGGAGGGCCCGCGGAGCGAGTCCGAGCCGCGTGGATCGTTTTAAACCGCGGGAGGATCGTTTCGCCTTTATTGTTGCGCTCGGTCGCACTTTTATCTCGTTGGAAAGAACCTTCTCTCTCTCTCTCTATCTCTATCTTTTCGCCTGCTCTCGAGAATCTCGACCGCCGACAATGTCGAACGCGGCTCGCAGCAACTCTTTTTTTCAAACCGCAGCCGCTCGAACAATGGCGGAAGCAGTCAAAGTGCTCGAGCGGAGAGAAGTTTGTAAAAGTAATACCACTCGTGCGGCTATTAAGCAATATTTAAGAGCTTTTTCTTCGGTAAAAGTAATAAAATATATATACTATATATGTATATAATAAAAATGGATAATTATTTCTAAAAATTTCTCTATTTTTTATGTATTCTCTCCTGATTTAAAAAGGTACGAAGAACGATCTAACAATAAGTTGTTTTTCTACATTCGTTTCGCGAATAATTTTAGAATATAATATAACATTCTATAAATTATGCATAAACTTTTATTCAATAGTCTTGCGTTAAAAAAAGATTTTCACTTTCCATATTTGTACGTCAGAGCTAAAGTGTATTAAGTCCACATTTATCCACTTATAATTTTAAATAAAATTTCAATTGTTACAATAACAATTAAAATTTTATTTAAAATTATAAATGGATAAAAATCTTATTTTTATTTTTTGTCAGATACGCTTCCATTCGATCGATGTATTAAATTATAATTTAATACATCGGTCGAATGGAAGCGTATCTGACAAAAATGGATTTAATACACTTTAGCTCTGACGTACAGATATAAATCGAAATTTGAAACAAATTTTTTTATCAAATTTATCCTTTCGTTATTTCAATTAACGTCAAAGTAAATAAATCACGTGAAAGTTGCATGTTAATGTGAATTAATACACATTAGATTAATTTTCGAATAAAAAATGTACGTTCACATATCATTAAACATTTATCTTTCTGCATTATTTAAATCACAAATTTCATCAGCGACAGCATTCGCATTTCGTTATTAATAATAAAAACGTCGCGCATATACACATTGCGCAAATAAAGTAAATACGCAATACGCCACGCCGTGTATATATATATGTATATTTCAGCGCACTTCCCGAGCGCGGTATCCTAACTTCCGTTATTTATTTCTGCGAATCTGCGGAATGATTAATCGCGCGCGCGGCAACAAACGTACCGATGTAACGAACTAACTCGCTCGCTCGGCGATTTACAACTCTCGATATTACCATTCCGGACGAGTTCCTCGCAGCGCGAGTCGTTATTGCGTTTTTACCCCCTTTTCCTCCGTCCCGCGGCACTTTCTCACTCGCCATTCTCTTTTCCTCCCTCTCTCCCTGTACACCTCCCGCTGTACCAAACTTCGCCGAACTTCAATAAGTATGGCGCATAAACACGAACATCTGTACTTCTTCGGGCCCCGAGTTGCGGCTGCAAATTTACGAACGAGCCTCGTATACTCGCGCGCACATTCTCAAAGTAGGCAGAAGCATGTACTTTCTTATGCTGAGAGTGTACTTTACGCGCAAAACTACAATATAAATAAATGAAACTTTCGAAAAATATAACATATTTTTTATTGCGCGCGCGTCGTATGTATATTTCTTTTACAATTTACTCGCTTTATTCAAGCTCTTCAATGGCTCGACTCTGTTACGTTAGTTCCCTACGTGTGTTTCTCTCATTTCACTGTATTCCGTTTTATCGCGACAGTTTCTAGTCGGTCGGCTTTTACGCAGCAAATTAATAGCTCGCAGAATGAATATACCAACATGTTTAAACTATAAGCACAGTCTTTCGCGGTATCGAGTTGCATTAAGTGGCTTTAAAGTAACGCTTCGATAACTTTTCCAGACCGTATCACAAGGATAGATATGTAAGCGCGTAAAAGCATATGTATATCGTATGCTCTTTGTGTGTAAATGTGATTCTCTTTTATAATTATAATTATATTTTATTTTTATTATAAAAATTTATAATTACAAAATTTGTAAATTATAAAAAATATACTAAGAAATCAAATTACGTAGGGACAACACTATAATTTGATAATTAATTTAATTATAATATATTAAATTTTTTAAATTATATAATATCTCTTATGAATTTTTTATTATGCGATTTTATATCTCCGGCATAATGGACAATATTATTGGAAAATTAAATTATTATACGAAAGATCAAACTCTCGTGCAATTAGAGAGCCAGGCAACATTGCCCAACTCAAGGTATATACATAATAACAGATTACTGATAACGAGCTCGCGTGATGGACGGACTTTCTCCGCTCAGATCTCCGACCAAAATGAGGAATTGCACTGGTATTCCAGGATTCGTGTGTTTACCGCTTTCCCGTTGCAAGCTGCGGAATTATGCATTCCCGCTTGACAACTTCGAGAAAGCGTGGGATTCCGCGCCGCGTAAACGCGGGCTTTCGTCCTAATCTGCGAGCGAAATGCACGCGGCTCACTCATGTACGGGGTGTCCCGGGAAAGATTCGCAGGAGATCATGGAAATGGAATTTGCTCGACTTAACATAGACACCGTAAAATTACGGTGTGTGTGTGTAAAACACATATCGGAATTATACAATGCAACATGCGAATTAATATGTAGCGAGGTATAAAAGAAAAAAAAAAATAAATAAAAGAAGCGAATCAATGTGCGACGAAAATAACATTATTGTATCGGATAGAATATTTCGATTTTTAGACTTTTTTATCTACTCTCGCATCTTTTTATCTTTATCCTTTTTTTATCGAAACGTTCCCGAGTATAGTTGACCGCGCGAGTTTCCACTTTCGGAGCACTCTGTATTAGGTAAACGCGCGAGTGCGCTAATGTCCAACCGGTTCGTATGTTGGGCGACGCGATTGTGGCGCGGGTGTTCATAAAGCCGCGAGCTATTAACCGTAACACAATGGGGCGTGCGAGGCAAGCAAGCAAGCAAGCAAGCAAGCAAGCAAGCAAGCAAGCACACCGAAATCTCTCCCTCCGTTCTGCGCCGCGAACTCAAATAACGCGAGAAAATCCGCGCTCGCGCGAGCGCAATTGAAAGGCCATTATTATAGACCGGTTGCCATTTAGAACGCGAACAGTTGACTATAAAATGACCCGAAATGGCTTTCATACAATTCCGGTGGATCGCCCGCCGTCTCGAGTATGGGAAATTATCCGAAACACGAACACCCTATACATTATACCTGTATCTTATTATTTTCTTCGCTTTGATATTACGTCATATTATTTTTGTGTTATATATTTTAGCATTTCTTTTTTTTTTTCCTTTTAATTTAAATATCTCTCTTTACACAGAAGACGATTATCTCGTATTCTTCTTTCTCGTTTAACAGATTCTCACTATATATATATATATATATATATTTATAATCCTACCTACGTAAAACATCTTGCTAGGTATTTTTTTATTTGCATTCATTTATATTCCGTAATGAATTATATTCTTTACTTTCACATATGCCCGGAAAGCGGATAATAGATAATTTCGTAAAGTCTCGCTTGTGAAAGCGATTTAATCTTCTTTTTACTCGTGTCTTTCGAAAACACGAGTGTGACCGCGGTAAACTCTCCCTCTTCGCGTCTCTCTCTCTCTCTCTCTTATATGAGGGCTCTCACCGCAGTTTCTTACTCGCGCCAACGATTGGCCGACAATGGGAAAAGTTAAGGCCGGTAACAGCATAGTCGAAACTCCGAACGACGATGATTTCCGAACTTTCCAAACGTAATTCGAACTACGCTCCCACAATAGCGACGTTCTTATGGAACTGCTGTTACGCCACCGCCGTTAAGGGCACGAACGGCAATTCTCCAAGTGAATTAACCCCTTCGATACTCCCGTACCGTATATTTCGTATCAAGCTTCACGAATTTTGGGAACGGTACTGTCAGGTGATTTATCCAAAATGCATATATATAAATTTTCAATATAAAAATATTTAAAATAATACATATACACAGAGAGAGAATTTTCTCTTACAATTTATCCTGAAAATCATGGTAGTCGTGGGACAACATGGTATTTGAAGAATTTTATGAGTTTCTCTGATTAATATCTACCACAATAAAAAATATTAATATCTACCACAATAAAATATAAAATATGTTTGATTAATTTTACAATCTGCATGGTAATTTGTATTACGCTGTTTGTAAAATGTCTTTTGTATATTTCAAAATTTTTCCTATCGTTACCGATAATATTTGAGGGTTACCAAGTTGTCCCAAGCTTATTACCAAACATGATAAAATTTGTAGTGAATTTTGCGGTAAAATATAACGAAAAATTCTCTCCGTGTATATTTAAAAATATTAATAGAAAATTCTTTAAAAATTAATATGACTAGAAAAGTTTGGAAAAAATTTAAAGAGAAAAAAACTATAGAAAGAATATTTTTAAAAAATGTAGAAAGTGGAAAAAGAGACAAATTTTGATACTTTTGTATTATATGCTTGTTTTTCAAAGTAACAATATATTATTATTAAGAAAGATGTTGTTTAGTAAAACCCTCTATATATATATATATATATATATAATTTAATAATATGTATGTATGTATGTATGTGTATATATTTTCCGTCAAATATTCTCGGGACATAGATAGCGAGCTTTAAGCGACGTTATTTTCGCATAATTCAGCAGCCCGAGAACGGGACACCAATTTTGCGCGGAACATATTGGCGAGTACAAGGAGAGACACGGGGGGCCATTACGCGTCCACGTCTACATTAAAAGTTCACGGAGACAGCTTTACGAGGTGACACCCTGTAATTACCTGTGGGCCAGTAATGACCGCACCCCCGGTAAAAGTCAACCCATTTTTCAGAGCGTTTTACGCGCCAAAGGCGAGCTTTCTCGTCACTCATTAAATCCCCGAAGACATCGACCCGACATTTCTGTGCTAGTTTCTACGGGGATCTTTCTTCCCCAGCACCTAGCCCGATCATTAATTAACTTAATAAAGGTCCTTTGTTTTGACTTTTATTCATAGTGCCCATCACCCCAGGATTAACGCGGTTTCATCTAAAAAATGCATTATATTATTTATAATTTTAATTTTACCCTTAAAATTATAATCTATTTTATTTAAAAATAACAATTGAAAAATGTGACAAGTATCCTTCGCACATATTTTCTCATCTCTTACTTCCCAGAAGAAAAAAAGAACACAAAAGTCAGAAGATTAATAAAATGTTTCCATTCGGAATTTTATTTTACTCCATGGATAATAGAGTCTTGGGAATTGTACAACGTTTAATACATACTTTACTCGGAAAAAAGATCAATATGTTCCTAGAAGGAAAGTATGAAAAAGAAATTTTATTGTTCGAAGGAACAAGAAAGGCAAAAGGAATTAGGTCAATATGCTCTTCCCAGAAGATACGCACATAGATATTTTGCATACGAATACTAATCATGGCAAATCATGAATTATAGAAATGAAAATTCAAGGAATATTACGCGAAAATATAACTCTATACAGTATCTTTTCTAAATTTTAATCCTTAAAATTAATTTCTAAGACAACAAGAGATAATTGTAAGATTGCGTTAGGCAGCTTTTACCATTTGTATAAAATTTCAAATACTTTGACATATATATTATATATAATTTTGCGAAAAGAGAAAACATGTTTTGCACGTATTCCCGATGATTCTCCACGCGCGTATAACAGATTATACGAACAGACTTACAGAGTCAAACTCGAGAATCCGGATATTAACCCAACATGTGCCAACGCTTGTTGAGGGATCGAGGGGATAGAAAAGGGTACAGCCGAGCTCATTATGGAGTTCTCCAAGTTATACAGTAAAGCGATCCGAGAGGATTATATTCGCAAAGTACATAGTTTCGGCCGAGCGACGAAGGAAATTAATATTCGATCAAGCGTGATAAAAGACGATTTCTCGCCTCGAATATTTTAACACTGATTGTGTGTGTGAGAGAGAGAGAGAGAGAGAGAGAGAGAGAGAGAGAGAGAGAGAGAGAAAGAGAGAGAGAGAAAGAAAGAAAGAAAGAAAGAAAAGAGATATATTCTATTATGGAACATATCTCTAAATAAATAAAGGAAATAATGAAAGTAAATCATATACATAATACAATAGTAAGAAAAAAGATTTTATATTAAAGTACCGGAGAATATAAAATAATAAGTAATAATATAGTAATAGTGTAAAAATAAATAAAGGAATATCTAATATAGCTATATAAAAAAGTTTTAAATTATTAAGTATATTTAAATTCGAGATTTAATTTTTCATTTATTTTTACACTGTTTTTTCATTTTACTTTTATTCTCTCTTAGAATTATAAATCTTCAATTTTTGTTTCATAATTTTTTTCTCCTTTTTATGTGTTTCAGTCTAGTTTAGATAATTCAAATTATTGCGAATAAAAGGGTTAAAAAATAAAATGGCCGGAAAAATTGTTGTTTATCGATTGAGACAAATCACTATATATATGCATATTTTGCGAGATTGGTTTTGATGGGATTTTTGCGCCTGATATATCTCGCGCGCTTAACGAATGAAATTAATCTTTGATAATCCTGGTTGACATTTTTCAACGGCAAACATGACGGCTTTTAGCGGCGGAATATTGAAACTCCCGTTTATACTCGCTTCATCTTCATTCGCCGGTTTATCATTCGCGGATTTATCACTCGCATCAGCTATTCGTTCGTGAGTTTCGAATCGTACAATTTTTAGTTAGCGAAAGCTACGCAATCTAAAAATCCTCAAGTTTCTCGGAGCGTGAAATTTTAATTATAGAAAGTGAATTTGACTAACATTAATGTGTGTACGCGCCCAAATTATTTAAAAATGATCACAAAATTTTTCCAATAAATTAATAATTCTTGGATTGAACCATAAAAATAAAATCATACACGTTTCTCATCTTTCTTAATAATTATTGCAAGATGTATGCATTTCAAAAAATATTATGAAACAAAACGTGACTAGTTAAAAATTGCTTGGTTGAGTGTCGCTTTGTGTGTCGACATATTATATAATACATTCACAGATTATCCGGTCAAAGAGACACTAAAACGATCATAAACGAATTCGTCGAAAAACGTTTGAAATTATAAAAGAAGAGAGAGAGAGAGAGAGAGAGATTTTTTACTTTGTGTTTTGTAAATGTGTCTATCGACAGACAAAGAATTAAGGAGATGACTTGAGGAAAAGAACTCAATAAAAGGATCTTTTACTAGCACTTCTCAAAACTCCGTACTTTGTTTAATTCCAAGAATTTTTTATCCCAGGAATGTCAAAGGACATCCTGGAGTTTTTGCAGAATGAGTTTCAAAATCCTAAAAAAATTATTTTAGAAATAAAGTGCGTGAGAAAGACGCGAAACAATAAACACAACTACTATACAGAGTTGGGTTAAAAAATTCCTGGAATTAAGTAAAGTATGGTGTTTCGGGAAGCGTTAGGGAAAGATCCTTTTCTTTAGTTCTTTTCAAGGATGTTTCTCCTCAAGTCGTCTCTTTGATTCTTTTATACAGGGTGTCCCAAAACACCCGTGCCAACGCTTGTGAGAAGGTAGAACGGATCGAGATGAGCAAAAAAGTCCTATACCATTTTGCTAAATTCGCAATAGTTATTGCGTTATTAATTAAAATATCTGAGCTAATGAGCGCGTGGAAAGCGGTAGGCCGGAATCGGTAGGCATGTAAAATAGATTACTTGTCTATGTCTCTTAGGAACGGAAGCATCATCTGAGCGAGAGGTGAAGTCACGCAGCGAGCGGCGAGCGACGTGTGATATTTGTTGCTAAGAGATGTAAACAAATAAGCCATCTTACATGCCTACTGATTCCGGCCTACTGCTTTCCACGCGTTCATTAGCTCAGATATTTTAATTAATAACGCAATAACTATTGCAAATTTAGCAAAATGGTATGGGACTTTTTTGTTCATCTCGATCCGTTCTATCTCCTCACGAGCATTGGCACGGGTGCTTTGGGACACCCTGTATATATATATGTATATATATATATATATATATATATATATATATATATATATATATATATATATGTGGAACAGCTTCGACGGGGACTCGCACATCCTCTTTCTATTCTTTTCCCCTCACCCTACTACCTTTTTCCCGTCCACATCATCGTGTGCACCTGCGTTTCTGCATACACGCGTATTTCCTTGTAAACGGTAACGTTCTCGGAACGAGCAACATTTCGTGCACACACGCCCCCTCATCTCTCCCTCGTTCCCCCTGTCTCTTATTAAACGATCCGTCTGATCGTAAAATCATTCTTCGGAATTTTTCGCTTAATAAAACGAGTCGCGATTCACTTGAACTCATCAATATTTAACTCGAACATTATGCTAATTTTACGTTAATTTTGTTAACGTATTATACTGGGTGCTAAAGTCGGTCAAGTTTAAAGACGTGCGATATATGGAGATGATGTTACGTGTGAGAGATATACATATTAATATATTTAATAAAATATATTTTTTTTTTATATCTCGAAAATTTTGAATCTCGACAAAATTATATCAGTTTCAACACAATTACGCTGCTACCGATTGCGTTTGTTGGTACACCTGGTATATACAAACCGAGAAACCGATGTTGGGACGCAGGAGGAAGTAGGAAGGCATTATCAGTTTCTCGGAAGGCAGTCTCTTACCTTCTGAATGCTACGCTATGCAATTTTACATGCTGGTCACGGTTGCCAGAATTCACACAATAGAATGAGTGTATATGAGCGGTCGTTAAAAAATATTTGGCACAAGAAATATAAAAAAAAAAAAAAACATTCATATTCAAGCAAGTTAAAGACTAATTAAGAAAAAAATCAGGATTAAGAACTGAGCGATCGAGTCCCGGAAAGTTGAGTTGTTTTAAAAATAAACTAGCTCGTTTAATATTAAAGTTCTAATAACAAAAACATTTACGCAAAAATAAATATCTGTAAAGATTGTTGCTATTTTCTCTCAATCAAAAAAGAAAGAGAAAGGAAAATGTAAAAACTTATTTTTTATGTAAAATAATCTAATTCTTGATTTAAACTTTATTGCGATTAGAATACCTATATAATTATAACTTTGTATTTTTCATAATTTAATAATCCAATTGTTTCTCTTTATTCAGAAACAGATTTTTCTTAAAAAAAAAAAAAAAATATCTTAATCGATGTTCTTAAAAAGTGATTCTTTCTAACTTTCTAATTTTGAATTTTGCGCTGTAATATTTAATGAAATAAAAATCAAGATAATCACGTTTTAAATTATTCAGGAGATCTCTATATTCTCGTTAAATTCAAGAAACTTTTGGCCTGCGATTTCAGGAGTAAATATAGAAGTGAAAGGTCGCTTAGCATCATAAATCCTCATGCGGAAATTAAATTACTTTCTTTCAAACGATAAAAGCACATTGTGCTAACCGAGGATGCACCATTAATTTTCCGATCAATAATACAGAGCGTATGCTCATATGTACGTGTACATACAGTATGTGTGCACTTTCATAGTCGCATCTTTGCAAAACACGCTCCAACCGCGATTCGCACATGCGACGCAACCGCGAGTAAAGAAACAGTTGTATTGTGCGATTCCTAGAATGCGATTTCACCCGCGAGACGACTGAAAGTTTCCCGGCAACTCGATAAAGTTATGACGCAAAGTTGAGCGGAACTCGCGCGACGTGAAAAGGGATAATTTCCCTTCGGCTTTTCGACGTTGAAGATACATTTAGAGGGGGAAAGCACCCAAATATATATCGTTCTTTTTTTTTTTTTGTACAAGCTAAGCGTGTGGAATGCTGATAAAAGTGAAAATTCTCAAATCGATTTTACGTATATACATATGTCGAGAAATCTTACGTCTTTTCCTCTCTTTGTCACTGTCTATTAAAAGAAAAAATCTCGTAAAATTGATTTAAAATTCAGTCGAGATTCTTATAAAATTAATTTTTCTTGTTTTGGATTGTTATTATTTTGAGAATATAATTATTCTTAAATTTGAAAATTAAGCTATTGTTTCAATAAAAAAAAAGATTACATAATGAAAATTAGATACTTTCGAAATTAAATTTTCAATTTTGAAAGAAAGAATCTCCTGGAGAAATAATCTTATACATACAAGTTTCTCGGAAATCAGTCTATAATCAGAACGTTTGCAGCAACATCGCTAGGTCATCGCCCACAATTGCATTAATTATTAACAACAATGAGCGAGCTATAAGATAGCTTCATAAACGATACTCGGAAAAATATCCACGTACACATACACAGGCACGAACGGGAGCAACGTGGAGTTACACGATTCCGGAAAACGTTTTTACGCCATTCCTATCGCCGTTTAACGAATCGCATCTATATACCTGCAACTTTCGCGACGTGTATAATGAGCGTAATGCTCGATCACGC
Organism: Lasius platythorax; assembly: GCA_963971435.1. Lineage (NCBI taxonomy): Eukaryota > Metazoa > Arthropoda > Insecta > Hymenoptera > Formicidae > Lasius > Lasius platythorax. The sequence goes on from OZ020549.1 coordinate 993,147, forward strand.
GCATTCAAACGAAGAACCAGTCGAGGATTCGCGCGCAAGCGAAAGTTTGCGATTAAACGAAGCCTTCGCTACGGAACGGGAATAAAGTTTCTCCTCCCGATTCTGCGAAGTGGCATAATAAAAACGAGCGCAAAAGTTTTATGCAAGGCGAAAATGGCGATTTGCGATTCGCGAGATCTTAATGGCAAAAGATGCAGGTTGCTCATACACACGTAAGAAAATTGCCGCTTAATAACTCAGTCCTTTCCGCTTGCGAGAGAGAGAGAGAGAGAATCACACAAGAAAAAATTGATCATAAAACATTATTTTAAAACATTATATTACAACTATACTTATTATAAAATTACACACATACGCACATATACATATAAAAAGAGATAGAGAGAGAGAATCGATGAATTTTCAGAAAATTGTGTCATAAAATTATTATTATTATATTATTATAAGATTTAGAGATGATTGTTTTTAATTATTTATTTCATTACGTAACGAAAGGAATAATGGATTTATAAAAGAAAGTAAGAATCTGCATGTTATAGAATTAGTATATGTAAAATATCCAATAGTACAAAAAAAAAATCATAATTAATGGCGTAATTTATGGAGGTCGTAAAAAATTTTTTCGCTTAAATCCTCGTCGTGTTTGACTCCGCGATTGACTCGAAATGACTACTATCATCGCCAACAGAAATAGACATGAGTGAACTAACAGCCTCTGGCGTGCGTGCTGTCGCTTCTTTATACGTTTTCCGCCGCTAATTAGTAAGCCATGACGCATCTTGTCATCTTCTTCGTTTCTTTGACTAACGGTAAATGTCCGAGACGACATCATCGACCGCGAACGTGGAAATATCGATGGAATCGATTATCCTAGCATTGTAATCTGTTCTTTCGTATGGGTTTCTCTCTGAATCGATTTCTTTTTAACTACGATTTTTTTAATAATAATTTATATATATAATTATTAATATAAAAAATATATATATATTAGTATATAAATATATAAATATATTAATAAATATCGTTTTTTTTTAGATCCTAAAAATCTCAGCTATCATCCCGCCGTATCTTTATTTTCCTTTCCAATTCTTTTCGGCTTTTCTCCGAGCAGCCGATATTTCGCTACATTTCCGGAAGGCAGTAACTTTGCGACGCGGAACACTTCGCGGTCGGGATTTACAAGAGTAGCGCGGCTCTCGATCGAGGCAATACGTATATCTCGGTTGAAAACGCAATTTCCAACCCGCAGGACATACTTTACAAGCCGTGTTTCACCGCGCGGTCCCCTTTCTCCAAATCTCTGACCTACAAAGGTTCCCCCGCGAGGTAGCTGTTCGTTTTCTGCGAACGAGACGAACATTCGCGGCGAAATCAGCGCGCGATTATTGCGATATCGCGATATGATAACGAGCCGTACTTATGCGAGATTCGAAACGTCCGCCGGAAACATCGAGATCGATGGGATCCGGTTTGAGCGACGGGGATGCGCGCGTTTGAATCCCGGTGTGTGTTGCGTGTGTTTGCGTGTGTGATGTTTGTGTGTGTTACGGACGACGTTATTTTCCGCTGATATTCGATACCGAATAATCACGACGGTGTCCCGGTGAATTCTCTCCCACCGGGCCATTAATTCTCGACGCCGATTTAACTTGCTAATCTGATCAAATTATCATTCCCTATTATATTCGAGAAATTGTTCAATTATATATGGGTTTGTGTATATATTTTCTTTTTTTTTCTTCTTTTTTTTTCTTTTTTTTTTTTTTTTTTTTTTTTTTTTTTTTTTTTTTTTTTTTTTTTTTTTTTTTTTTTTTTTTTGTAGGACGTATGTTTTAATAAAATCTTAATCAAATTCGACACGCGATGAATGAAAAATGTGGGGAAAAAAAACCGACAGATTTCTCTCAAAATTCCAAGAGACTTGAAACTTTAGAAGAATCAAAATCATTTTATAAATATCTTCAGATTTGATTTCCTAGAAGTCGTATTTTCAGCCAAATTTTTTGCATGATGTCGAAATAGTTTAAAATCCGCGACTTGCGTTGACGGAAAGTTGATTTTCTCGTTCAATACGTTCGCGGATTCTCTCTCTTTCTCTCTTCTCTCTCTCTCTCTCTCTCTCTAGATGGCAAGCACGAAATGAGAGAAGAGCGAAGCACACGTTGACAGACATCGTCGGTCGCGAGCTCAACGCGCACATCTCTCGTCGGGATTCTCGTCGAAATGTCAAAAGATCCTCTTGCGGCTTTTGCCACTCTCCCTTATCCCTCTATCTCTCCGTCCTCTACGTCTCCCCCTTGTCACCTCCTTCATTTCCTCCTTGTTCCCTGCATTTCCCAATTTTGAACATTTACCCCTTCTACTTTGTCACGTACCGAGTGTCCTATTTGTTTCAACGGCGAAATTCTGTCGTGAAAATTCGAAAGGGAAGAATATCGTCATCTCTCTCTCTCTCTCCCTCAAAATGTTGAATATATTACTCATTTAACTCTGAATGACAAGATACAGTTCTTCCGCACTATCGACAGCATTCTACGGAAGTTTCGACCGTTGATCGACATAAAGTTGCGCCTCAGATTCCGCTGACCGAGAACGAAATTCGAAACCGCCGAGCCGCTGCTCTTCTCTATCCATTCGGCGAACAGAACTTTGACGCACTTTTCTCCGTAACGAAATCGCGATTACGCTCTCGCTCAAGCTCGAAGATAAAACAGCCTTCCGCGAAAATCGCGAGTTCTCCGTAAGTAATGCAAACCGTATTTTTCGTAAACTATTTGTGTACTCTTTTTTTAGAGAGTATCAGAGATACAAAACAGTCTCGAGATGTAAACTAAGTAATTAATTAAAATTCAAAATAATCGAATTATACAAAAAATAGTCAATACAATATAAGTTCGATACACTTCTCTAAAGAGCTTTTGTGTACTAAAAGTATTTGAAATTCTATATTTGTGTGAAAGTATAAAATTAAATTTTTTAAATCTTTAATTAATCTGATAACGTTAATATAAAATATTGAATTTCTCTCTCTTTCTCTCTCTTATATTTTTAATCCTGATTAATATTCTTAAAAAAGTAAATTGAATCAACACACTCACTGAATATTAAAACCACTTCAATATTCTGAAAGTTTATATAAAATACAAATTTATAATTTATGCGACCCCTCCCTGCAAAGGTAACTGACGCTGTTTAAATTAAATTCTAGTTTTCCCTTTTATCTCGACAAACTTTTTACACAGCGGTCGCCGGCAATTCATATAACGTCGGTTTGAGAGCTGCTGCTCTCATAAAAGACGCGACGCACATATATATATATATATATATATATATATATATATATATATATATATATGTATGTGTATACACGCATGTAGGTATATACGTCGGAAAAGAGGCGTCTCTCTCTGAAAACTGGGAAACGACTTTCCGCGAAGCTATTACCGGCTTCCGTTATTTCGAAATAGCGTCCTCGGTTGCTGATCCTTTACGCGACACGCCAGGATCATTATCCCTAATAACGCGACGAGTGTGTCATTCTCTCATATAAGGTGGTACGTTCGCGTTTCACGATTGCGCAAGGTCACCGCGGGAACTGACACTTTAACCCTTTCGGCCGTGACGCAAATTGCAATCGGTGAAAACATGGCGTGCTTACTTTGCAAGCGTGATGCAATTTGCGTTCTTCAGGTAGGAAATCGCGCACACTTTTTTTTCTTCAAGCCGTAGCTTTAATTTAATTTTATTATTATTCACGTGCAACTTTTCTATTAATCTACTCTGTCGATGGTTGCTTTATATATTATTCGAGTTATATTAGTATAGTACATTGATAGTTAAATTCGATTATATAGATAGTAAATAGACAGCCAGGACTATTCGAAACGATTGCACTCGAATGAATATGCACGTTACACAAATTGCTCTTTGTAAAAATTTGTAAAAATGTGATATATTCAGTTTGCAAATAAGAAAGCAATTTTTATCTTTGAAAATTAATTATATAAAAGTTATTTTTTATTACAGATAATAGAAGCTAAAAAAAAAGATACGATAATTCTACGTCAACATTGTATTAATGATTGAACCAGATATTAATGACATCTACTCGTATAATGTGTAATGTATTTTTTATTAAGAACGTTGAAACTCAAATGAGAAAATTCTTTGAATATATCAAAATTTAAATTTCGCCCTAGAGAGAACAGGATTAATTTTCACACTTTTATTAAAAGGAGAATCTAGCGTATCTAGCAAATTTCTCATTTTTGAACATTCAGATAGACTTCCATCTCTCGATTTTCGAGGAAAACCAAACATCCTAAAATATTAATAGACCCACAAACCGCATAGGAAATTATTTCAAAATCTGTAGAGGTGAAACTCCAACGAACCGTTCGCTGAAATTCGATAGCCAAAGCGCGATTAATAATCTATGATCGTGAAACTCCTATCCCGCATCCCATGTAAAATTGAGAAAAAAAATAACGCGCAAAAAATTGGGGAAATAAAGGAACAGGGGAGATGAGGGAAAAATGGAGCTGTTACTTCTGGCGAGCGATTGTTTTGCGGAATTTTATACGCGCACAGCTTGCCGGGAACGGGCGGCGAAATCCGCATACATACATATATATGCATCGCATAAAAGCATCTATTTGTACCTTTTGTTCCTCGGCGGCGTTCGCGCGCAATTAACGAGCTTACGCGCGAAAGCCGCCTCACGTGTTTCGCAACCATAATTCAATCCTTTCAAATCCAATGCTCTTTCCCTCTCTCCCTCTCCCCCGCCCCCTGGTCCTCCCCCATCGTCATCCCTGAAAGGGATATACTAGAATTAAAAGATATTTACGAACTTCTAATCCGCATGAGAGAAAGAATTTGGGATCTCATCGTATCCGATGGAAACCGCGTTTTTTTTCTAAAGAGAGGAGTTTATCGCGTATATTTCATGTATTTAAGAAAAGAAAAACTAATTTTAATAAAGTAATTATTTATCAGTATATTAGTTACAATAATTAAAATTATTTATTATATTATCATAATTTTACTCATAAAATTATTTTTATTATTGAAATATACATATATACTCAGATAAAATATCTTTCTATTTCTATATGTAATTTTTATATAAAATTTCGAGAAAAAAGATCTTGTTACGAGTTTCTAAAAAAAGTAACGTTTTTATGCTTTAATTTATTTTCGCAACTTCCTTCCAGCTTCGATCTTTCGTTTCCATCAAAATAATAGAATGGAACTCTATTTCTAAAAATAACGAATCGAGAAAACCTCGCGCGACGATAAGTGACGTATTTATTTTCACGCTTAATCGCACTTCGGATATATTTCTGGAGCCAATATTTCACATCCCAATCTGTTTTCGATTTACGTCCGTCGTCTTAGTTTTTCATCGGTCCACGGAGAGCTCGTTCGCCCTTAGATTGGAAGGGAGGTAAGAGAGGAAAAAAAAGCCAGCGCGGTCGACGAAAGTAGTTCGGCGAATCGCGGCTGCGTTTTTTTCCGTGAAATTTAATCAAGGCTATCCGTCCACTATCCGATCGAGGCGATCGAGTGGATCCGCAGCATAATTTCGTGCGTGTTCACCGCCGACTAGCAGATGGACACGGCCGATAGAGACGTATCAGGTGGGATGAGAAAAAAAAACGAGAAAAGAAGAAAAAAGGAAAATCCTTCAACCGAGAACGAGATTTGAGCTATGCATTTCGAACAGTCATAGAAAAATCACAGATTCGAAAAGCTCCGAAGTCTAAGAAATCAATTTATCTTATAATAATTATGTTCTTGGTAAAAATCTAAAAAGTTTCTCATAAAAACAGAATTTTAGTCGATTTCTTAAAGTAGAATGTGTCTGCACTAATCCCAAAATAATCGACCTCTTTAATAAATCGATACAATTTAAAAAGCTGATAACTTAATTGAACTGAAAATCTTGACAAATCTAAGAATGGAATAAGATTAAACAATCTAGTGACTTAAAAGGAAATAGAGAATCTAATAATTAAAACATTATTCAAGTAAAAATATAATTTAATAAACAATCTCTCTAATAGTCAAATAAAATTCCATCATCTAACAATGTTGAATAATTTTAAATAATTAGTAAGCTAAAAAAATTAAGTCAAACTAGATTTTCCATTAAATACAACAATCCAATAATTTTATTAATTAAATTTTTAATAAAATTAAATTACAAAATTACTCGCATCAACTAACAATTTAACAATTAATGGAATATTTAACCACTCGTTGCCTAGAATGAAACGACCTAATAATGAAAGAAAATTGAATAATATAATAACAGATAGATATAATAAGTAAAGAGATAAATAGAAGCCTAAATGCAATTTTAATTTCTTTTAAAAAATTAACAAAAAAGCCAAACAATTTTACAAAAAAAAAAATACCAAACGTTTGGGAAAAATTGCACAAATTATAATTGGAAATGTAGACAACAAGCACTTATACGAAATAAAATTTCTGAAGATAAAAGAAGAATAGAGATTTTGTCGATAACTCATTCTTATACGACTGTGCTTAGACTCTATTTTCTATATCATAGAGAGCCCTTTCGCCTCTCCTTTAATCTAATAACGATCTAATATTTCCCGAGTGCGCTCACACATAGAGCGGTGTCTCGAGAGTACTCTCTCTCGCTCCTCTCCTCTTCGCGACGTGAATACGCAGAACAAATATACCATTTGACACCCCTGGAAGACCATGCCCCGCTTGGCACAATGGCCTCGTAAAGTCCCACTTTGTCCCCGAGGATAATAAAGTTCCAGCGAGCGCGCGCGAAGGATCCTCCAGAAAGTCCTCGGGTGGTATTCCTTTGTTCGGTGCTTTGTGGTTACTCGACAGAGACGGGGTGGCAGCTTGTCAAGCGTTCGCACCAACCCCCCAACGACCCCCTCGCCTAACCCCCCCCTCCCCCTACCATCTTGAACCCCCTATCACTGGGTCCTTTCGTCGCCTCCACCCCTCTCGCGGCTTCTCGTTATTCCACTTTGCGAAACGTTCCTCGATTTATCGCGGAGTAAATAAGCGTTCCGACCCCGACGCGATTTACGCCCTGTAATTCGCGTTAAAACCGAAGGAACTGTCGCGAACGAGATAGCGTGTTGTAATTCGTAGGAAAATAGAGCCGAGGTGAGCTTAAGGAGGAGCTTAAACCCGAGTCTAAAAGACCATATATTTGTTCTGTTTCCCGAATTTACAGATTTTCGGATTTCTTCTCCGTTTCTAAATTATTCAGAAAGGTATCGAAATTTCTAGAAATCGATACAGGAAATGATAAATAAGTAAATTTTAAGCAGACAAGCGTCTATTTTGCGTCATAAAGTTTTAAAAAGCACGGCAAATACCGTTCAAAAGCACCGCTCAAAATGAGAATAGATGCGATTAAAAGTAAATGGAGCGAATAATCTGTGAAAAATTGATCGTTTATTTTTTACAGTATTTTTTCCTTTGAAAACAGGATCACAAAAATTGCTCAAAGCGACGATCATCGACGGCGTTGCAACGGCTTTACTACTAAAGTCCTAACTTTCGCAAATATTCCTGGAAGGCTCGTAGATTATCTAACAAGTCGCCATTTACTTGGCAAACATTTCTTTCTGCAGTTTCAACTGGTGTTTCATAAACCAACCTGTTTTCATAATCCAATTTTTTCCCGACGGAAGAAATCTACCAATGAAAGATCGGGTTTTGAAGACTTTTCCACGCACACAAAACAGATTATTAAATTTTGTTCAATTAAATTATCCGCTTCTTAAATTTTATCGATTTATTAAAAAATTTGGTTACTTCGGGATCAATGTAATTTCTCTAATTCATTAATTTTATAAAAAAAATAATTGTTATAAATTGTTATTTTAAAATACCCTATATAGCGTATTGTATTACTATAATATAAATTTAAAAAGTATAATTTAAAATTATAAAAAAATTATAAATTATACTTCAATTATTATTATAAATTCTATAAGTTTCAATTTTTTTTCACACTTTCGCAAATCTCGATAAATCTTGTTAAATTCTGATATTATTGCTCCAAAATTTTTGCATTTTTGCATCCTTACAGCCTTTCATTTCCTTTCTTTCATCCTTTCCCACCACAAAATAACGAAAAAAAAAAATATATTTTTCCGTCGCAGAAAAGTGTCCAGAAGATAAATTACGAATTTTCCGAGGAGAAACTTGGCGTGAGTTTGATTTCGTTCTTGCCCGGCGTGTTATTTCGCGATATATATCCGTAATGTAATCCGCGTCTTATTTCCGCGTTAGACGAGCTCTCTTAATGTAAACGCTCCGCGAGAGAGGATTCCGGAATCGCGAGCGCGAAATAAAGATTTGGCGCGAACAAACGAACAAACGAGCGAAACGGCGGAATGCGGATTCGCGAATCGTTCCGCGACAGAGAGAGAAAAAGAAGAGTTTCCGCGTTTTTTTTGTCTTCCGTTTACGCGCGCGGAGATTTACAAGTCACGTACGGGACGTCGTAAGCTTTATAAATCTTTAATGCGCCGTCTTTCAGCGCGCGCCGCCGGGAAATATTGCTCGAGCGATGAGAAAAGTGTGGGTCAGACACGAAGAATGGCGCGAATAGGATAGCTTGAGATATAAGCTTGTGAGTCGCAGGTACAAGGATCTGAATTGTAGTTGTGACAAAGACAACGCGGGGAGTCTAAAGGACAAAAAATTGTTGGAAGCTACTGGAAACGAGTTAGACTTGAAACGGACACTTTTCAAAGAAATCAAAGAATCGATACCCTTCGAACGTATAAGAGGATTAGTAATACTGCGAAAAAGTCAACAAAAGCTAAAGGCGCCGCTGCGCCACTAATACAGTATGTTAAAAAAAAATTTGGCGTTTATTAAAATTATTTATTAATTAAAATTATTATATCTCAAAATTATTATTAATTTATGACGAGCCGATAATTTTGATATATTTATGAAAGCGGCCAGATTTGTTTTTCGAATTTTTGAGTTTCCCGAATAAAGATAAATGACAAAATCTTAATCTCCGTTTAAAATTTCAGACGATCTACTTTAACACACGAAACTTTAATATTCGAAGCTTATCAAGACATTTAATGTAAAAACAGGTTGCGAGGAAATATAAGAGAAAAAAATGCTACTCGCCTATAGCGGCGATTTATTTTAGAATCGACCTGTGCAAAAGTCTCGGTTGTGTGAACGGGTTATCGATATGTGTCGCATGCAACGATAACAGAAGATGTAAGCAGGTGCTCTTCGGCCATAAAGCGAATACTTTGCGCTAAAAGCAAAATGTCATTCGCATAATGCGAAATGCTTTCCGCTGGCAGCCTTTGTGCCGAAAGCAGCACTCGATTCGTTTTTCACATTCGCATTTATCACCTATCGGATCGTATGCGGATAAAGGGGAAGCAAAATGCTTTCGGCAAGGTGGAGAATGAGCAAAAGCATTTGCTCACCAAGAGAGAAACGCGAAGGGAAAGAATATTACGTATCCTATATATATTAGTATCACGGGGATTCTGAGACCGCAAAGTCTTTTCTATTATATTTCGAAATTATTGGAGATATTTCTATAAATATTAGATTAAAGGTATGAGAGAATAATTGAGAAAGATAAAATATTGGAATGAGAACCGTCAAAAAAGAATTAGAACAAAAAATAACAATAAGTAATTATGCGATACCGCATATCTTTTTATCTAAATATTTATCTAAATATTTAAAGTTTTTATTTGATTTGTCAAATAAATTATTTGTAATTCAATAGAAAGATAATGTCATAAAAATATCAAAAAATTTTGAAGCTTTCTAAGTCGATAGTAAATAATATTTTTTAAATGTCTCATCAATAATTTACATCTCACAAATGCAATATACAATATAAAACAAATATAGATTATATTAAAATTATTAAATATATCTCGTACACTATTTGAATAAAAATTCAAATAGAAGATGTTGTAAACAACAATTCTTTCGAAACAATTTAAATCAATAAAATTTGAATAAAGATATATTTCATTTATTATTAAAAAAACATTGAAAAATGCAACAGTAATAAATATATTTCAACGAATTATAAATTGAAAAATGCAACAGTAAAAAAATATATTTCAACGAATTAATAAATTTACAGATCATGTATATTCTAATTAATTAAATTCCAAATAAAATCTTTTTTATCTTTGAAACAGTCACAATTTATACATCTTTTTATTACATAAAAATTTTTAAAAATTTTTTACAATTACTCAATGTATTCAAAATTTTTCATTATTATTTTACGATATTTGAATTATTCTATTTTTCATAATGTTACTTTACGCGTTCGAACTTTTGTTCAACAGTGTACGAGAGAGAAAAGGATGTGACCGGACTCACCATTCGATGCTCCTGTATCCTCTGAGACAGCAGTGGAGGGCCTTGAACGCACCCACGTTGGCGTATTCCGTGGTAACGACCTCCTTCGTGAAGCTCAGGCCACCCGGTAGATTGTCGAACTTGTGTATCGAGCAATAATCCTTAAGCTCGTTGCCGCGGCAGATCACCGCCAGTATCGAGATGAAGAAAGTCGCCGGTATCTCCATTTTTGTCTTCATTACTTTTTTTTTGCGCACAACACACTCGATTCCGCTTCGATTAATCAACACTCCGGCACTCGCGATCGAGACTCGACTAAATACCGTATCGACGAAAACCGCGTTCTTCCGAAATTCACCTCGTGTGAATATATATATACATGTAATAAAATTCGCACGAAACTTTGTAAATCCGCGGGATTCACGATCGACACCGTCGCGTTGGATTCACTATTCGCACTGTTCTCTCATTCCGACAATTCGCACCATTGAGACATTTCACAATACGCGCCGCACGCAAAGTTCGCGACAATTCGAGTCGTCGAAGACTCGCAGTCCGCGTCATACGACTTGCACACGTTTGTAAACACAAGTTGTAAGCACACGAGTCGTAAACACGAAGTCTTACGCGCAATTTTGTCCGCGACTCCGTCGTAAAACCGGCGCGATTAATAACGGCGCGAAGTTAGCGGTGCGTCCCTCAATCAGTCCCGGCAACCGAAAGCCTATCGAATTCGCGCCGTTACGCGCGATGCGACGCGTAGCGAAACAAAGTTGGCAGCAATTCCCGCGAATCGTAACGTTTCTTGAGCGATTCAAATTCCGCGCAATGCTCGAGATTCAAGATTCGCGGAAGCGCGCCATATCGCAGGCGGCAAACAATGCCCCGTCATCGAATCGCTCTCGGGATTCTCCGGCGGCGAGAGAGAGAGAAAGAGAGAGAGCGAGCGAACGTATATCCCGCGGCGCTTGTGTTTACCGTCAAACACGGAGCGCTTTGCCGAACGCGTTTACCTGGGAACGTCAAACACTCGAAACGTCAGCAAGCTTTGCTTGTTCCTCCTGTGTTCTCCGTCTGCCTTTCCCCCCGTTTCACTGTCTGTCCGTCTCTCGCCGGTCGACTTCAGTCGTCTCGGAACTCGACGCGTTCTCAACGCGAGGTTAATATTTGCGCGGGACGGCTTACAACCCGTCTTTGCTCGAGCGCCGCGAGTATATTAGCGAATACGTGATATCGTTCCTCGTTCGCTCAACTGTTTCGAAGCGACGGTTACGCGAAGACACTAACACGATCGACCGAACCGACACACGCACCGCGAACTCCGACGACCGACTGACGACTGATAGAGAACGACGCAACGCGACGCGACAGACGCAACTCTCCCCCCACCACTCCTCCTCCTCTCCCCCACCACGAGCGTTCGGAACGAGCCGCCTGTTGCCTCGCGTCACTTCGACCGACTTCGTCACTGCTCGGTCGCGCTGCCGGCCGCTCGGTCGTCGTGTGTTTATACTCGAGCGGAGAGACAAACACGAGCGCGAGAGTATTTGTATTATAAATATACGTAAATGCGAACGATTGCTCGGAGATTAAATTCCAATACGGAGATTAAATTCCAATGTTACGAGATAATTTATTTGAAATGGCTTTTCTTTTTTTTTTCGTTAAAAAATCAAACGCGCAAATATGACGCGAGATATATCATATCTATCGTGTGCCCCAATTCTATATTCTTTTACCTTTCTTCAAACCTTTTTAATCGTGCTCTAAATTGTTCCCGAGCGTTCCGAGTTTTTATATTTCCAGCTTCTTCAAATTATATAACTCTAAAAACACAGACCACATGTAAAATATTATAATTATATATTGTTATATGACATAGGTATAATTTCATAATTCTCACAGTATTTCGGAATAAAATTGGAATTGGGTATTAAAAACAATTTATGTAGCAAATTTTAAATTGACATTTCTCCGATATCTTTATGAACAAGAATTATCTGTCAAACGTTATTTCGTTACAATTTTGCAAATTTCAAAATATATATTAAATATTGTATATTGATTATAATATTTGAACTATATTATATGTATATCTTGATTATACATTTAAACTATATTTCTACTAAAGAGTTGATAAACTATAATAAAATGTAAAAGAAATATAATACTAGTAAAAATATATTTAAAATCAAAGTAGAGTTGATGTGTGAAAGACAAGATGTTTAAAAATTAGAAGAATGAAAAGTTAATGATAAGTTAAATGTAAGTAAATTGAATTGAAATCGCGATAAAGTTAAATTTTACAATGAAAAAAAGTTTCCAATAATACAAGTACAAATATGAAATGCTAAACTTTTAGCTTGAAACGAATATTTCACTGTTGCCTTCTATCCGTCAGATATATGTAAATAAACGTGAAAAAAATTTAACGAAAATTGTTGACAATATTCCGAAATATACTATATATAGAGTCACTCACAAATATTTAGACAAGCTACACATAAGAGGATAAAAAACTATCCATATTGAAAAATATTATTTTTATTCTGTATTCTTGTGGCTCGTTTAGATACTTGCATGATTGACTGTATGTGTGTTGTAATCGCGTATAACTTTTTCTGAGAATCGGTATCATATACGGGTTTGTTTTTCACATTATGTCCCCATTATCTGGGAGAGAATAATCGCGACGATATACTTAAGTGTTAATAAATTTTAATGACAAATAAATTATTAATAAAATTATGTAATTATTTATACGCGATATTAGAAAATAATAGAAATGAATATAAGTACATACAAATATGTAAAGTAAACGTAATACTTTTTTAGAAAGCGTGCGATAATTAATATTTTAATATTGAAATATAATTACTACGGAAAACATAAATATATTTTTTTAGAATTTAGATCACATATTGCAAGAAATTTTCTCGCAAGACAAAGAAGAAAGTCGCATTAAAAATAAAATAAAAAATACAATTTAAATATTATTAGAGAAAAATATCCAGCAACATAATTTCGGTATAACATTTCCTTTAGATAATCCGTAATGTTTCTTCAGACAACATCTCTGTCTAGCTATCTCAGAAATACGTAACATTGCATAAGCCAACGTAATGTTACGTTAAAGTCGCCTGGACTTTCCGAGACCACCTAGTATAAAAAGATATAATATACCGCGTTTAGATGCCGGGATAAAGAGAGAGAGAAAGAGAGACTGGCAAGGAAACTGGCGCGTCATCGGGCTTGAACGGATCTCTCGATCTGTTCGCCGAAATCTCCTTCGCGCTCTCTCGGCGCGATTAGACAGTCTGGTGCAAAGTGCTGCGTACTGCACCAATCGTCGTCGAGCTTGCATTCCGGGAAGCCTCGCCGTCTCTCGCCTTCTCCGTCTCTCGCCTTCATCGTCTCTCGCCTTCTACGTCTCTCGTATCGCGGCGAAACAAAAGCGCAACGGCGAGTCGCGTTTGTTCGAGTCCTACATTCGACTAGAAAGGCACACACAATTTTGTTTCTCGCTTCTTAAAAATCTCTCCCGTATCTGTACGTCGGAGCTAAAATGTATTTAAGTCCCTATTTATCCACTTATAATTTTGAAGAAATTTTTCGTTGTCACTGTAACAATTCCTATGCCGATTTCTATTACGTATTTCTACGTCAGAGCTAAAGTGTATTATTAAATCCATTTTTGTCCAGATACGCTTTTATTCGACCGATGTATTAAATTTCTGTATCTGACAAAAATGGACTTAATACACTTTAACTCCGACGTACAGTTATGTGTTTTGCTTTCAACTTTTCCAGCTTAAATTACAGTTTTTATCGAGACTGATATCGATAATGATAAAAATAATGCAATTAGAATAAAAATAAAGTTGCGGTAGAAACTTTTTTCAAATACACTCTCTATTTCTAAAAAAATTGTACCTACTGACTTTGTGATTTCAATTCAATTTATTTACATGTACGCGTATTATCTTATCTTTATTTTTTTTTTCAATCTTCAATTTTTAAATATCTTGCTTCCACAGGTCAATTTTTCTTTTATGTCGAGTGACATAAACTAACAACCATCTTTACAACGCTAAATTTAGATTCTCGTCGTAACTGGACGTAACGAGTAAATTCAATCAGTTGTTTTGTAAAAAGTTATCGACATCATAAATAAATTAAATTCGCTATAAATAAGCATGATTAACGAGCTCATAAATAAATTTTGCACGTGCGACGCTTGATAATGACGCAGCGAGGTATTTAGTATTCATACGGAGAAGGTGACTCATAATCCTGCCTACCTACCGCGCCGTAATATAACGGGTGAGAATAAGGTTGCACGTCAAGCGACAACGTCACAAAAAAACACGACCGACCGGAAAAAGGTTTATCCGATTTGTCTTCGCGGTTGTTAATTAAATAGTTAGTCTCTCAGAACGAAAGCCGGACCCTATCGAGATATCGTAGACGTAGAATGTCATGTCAATCACAAATTCTTCGATGAGCTGTCAATTTTCCGCGAACATATAATCAGCACAAAATAATAAACACGACATTTTCCTCGTATAACAGATCGTAAAATGTTTTTCACGGATAATATAAATATAAATGTAATGTGTAACGAGTCTGTAATTCAAGAGATTGCTATCTTCTGTTGGAAGAGAAACAGATAGCTTTCCGGGAAGTGGATGTACTTGCTTGTTTATCAAGTGATCTATATGCATGTGTATTCTGTTTGCGCGTTACTTTTGTTAAATTACCTTATGATAATTCCGCCTGACTTTCATCATGTTTCCTTGACTTACTCTTTGGTGAGTTTATTGTTATACATTGATTTAATGAACTATTTAAATTATACTAAATCAAATTAATTAATTGATTAAATAGTAAATTAATTGATTAATAGTAGTGCAGAGACATCTGTGGTCTACGCACTCAAAATAATGCATGTCAACATACATTGTTACGCCATCTATTATCGTATACGCTTAATAAAATTTTAAAATTAGTCGGTAAAACAGTGCTTTACTTATTAACCCTAACGTTAAAAGAATTGATTGTTACGGACAAATCTATATATATAGAAATATAATAATTTTAATAAATAATTAAAAATATAATAATAAATAGAAAGAAAAATTAATGCAATACGACAAATTTATTCAACTAAAAATGAATCTCAAGTTATTTAACTTTAATTTGTTAAAGTTACCTTGCATTTTGTTCAAATTATTTAACTTCCGTGTATTTGTCTAATCTAAAAAAAAAACCACATTTCTTGCATATATATCTTATTAGGTAATAATTTATTGCATAATTCAACGACTTTTTACATCGATCAATCCTAATATTTTCGAGGTTACTATACAAAATTTTTTCATTCTCTTACACTCTGCTAAAAAATACAATCTATCTATCACCTAATTGCATCTTCTTGGCTTCTTTCATTGCTCGTGAAGTCAACCCGAGATTGTCTAGCAACGCTTGCGGACTCGGATCTCTACCTCTGAACTTTCTGAACACTTCGGCGGCAGGATAACTGCCGCCCAAGGACAAGAATGTGTCGCGGAATCTCGCGCCCATCTCCTTCTGCCGCAACTTGTCATCGATTTCGATTTCTTGGAATGCCGTGTACAAATCGGCAGCTATCATTTCGGACCAGACCTTGCTGCAATTGACATTGCAACATACTTATAAATATAGTACATCAATCGCGATTATATAGACAGCTTCTTTTCGTCATTTTAATAATACAAAAATAATTCTATAAGATTCGAGATAACGATTGTATTAACGATATAAATTGCACGAAATCGATGTTTTCGAGTTCATGTATAGATTTGCGGATCTACGATACCTGAAATATGCGGCCGCCCAATTGCCACTCCATATAGCTTCGAAAGAACAAACGTGAACGTCCCTTTTTTCGAGAGGCAATGCAAAATATTGTGGCCACAGACGTTTCATCATTGGCACCCAAAATGTTTCACTGTGTATTTTTTAATAAGTAAAAAACATGGCATAACACGAGAAAAGATATGATAAAACACACTACTGTTCCAGAATATAGAGTCGTCGGGATATATTTCATTTTTATTTGATGAACATTGTGCGTATGTGTGTGTGTAATAAGAGATAAATATTCAATAAATGCAGTTGCATTTCTCTTAAATAATTTGGAATTTACTTAGGGATTTGAGATTAAACTAAAATTCTTTACAAGTCAAATTGATGCTTACCTGGAATGCAGCTCTAGATCCATGTGCGACAGGTAAAGTTCCTTACATAGTTTGTAGCCAGCAAAGTGTGATCTCATTTTTCTAATTCCTTCCATAGTTTCAACGGGCAATGGCTGTTTCGTTTCATAATGTTCAGAGATACTTCGTAACACGAATGGTTCATACAACCTGCAGATCAAATATATATATATATATATATATATATATATATATATATATATGAGACAAAATATACTTGAATTATTAACCTCATTACACATTAACTTATCAATTAAATATTTACAATGTAGTAACAATTAATTATAACGCAAATGCACTAAGAATGCAAGAAAAGCTATTGAACAAATGAAATAAACAGAAAAGTAATAACTTTATCTCGTACCAGTTCTCCATAAAAAAGTCACAAATGAACACCGCGTCCCACTCCACGAATGACAGTCCGGCGATGTCCGAATACTCGACTGTGGTTAGCAGATGTTGCAAGGCATGTCCAAACTGTAATATGCAATAATTTCAAAAAATATATACAATTATTTTATTAACGAATTAAATATATATAAATTTAATCGTGATTTAAAACATAAGAGATTGCTACCTTCTGGAAGAGAACCTGCACGTCCTTGAAGGAGAGCAGAGAGGGTTTGTCGCCTACAGGCGGTGGAAAATTGAAGATCAAAGCGATCAACGGAGTGCTATCGCCGACTTTGCTCTTGCTCTTAATCGTCGACATCCATCCCGAATCCTGCTCCTTGCGATATTTCTCCGTGCCCCTCGCATAAGGGTCCAGGTAGAAGTTCGCGATAGGCGTCGCGCTGGATCCATTCAAGTCAAACACGTCGAAGAATCGAACATCCTTGTGCCAAATGTCCGCTTTTTTACTTTCCACGATTTTCACGTTGAACAGCGTTTCAATGTGCTCGAAGAGACCTGACAGAACGGTCGGCAATGGAAAGTACGATCTCCATTCGTTCTCATCATAGCTGAATGAGCAGAATCAAGGGTAAGCATTCATTAATCGAAAATACGATATTTTTGTAATGTTATTTTATTCAATGTTATGAAATTGTGATAAATATAAATATCTTTAAGGATACTTAAATTCTTTAATGCAGAAAACTTAGAATTTTTTCAAATTATTTGTCAAATAATTATATTCTCTCGAATGCAAATGCATGCGATATTGAATAAGCAAGATATCTTTTTTTAATACATAAATACAACTTTTAATATACTGTACGCAGAATTACTTATGTTGATATTACTTTACTTACTTGTACATGCTACGACGTTGTTTTCTACTCCAGTATGCAACATCCCACACTCTTAGCCTATCATTAAAGCCTCTTTCATTTGCAAATTCTGTCAAACTTGCAATTTCTTGCTCCTGGACAGGCAGCGCTTCACAAAAATATTAAATTATTAATCAATTATATATAGTTATTACATAGATTCATACAATTATATAGATTTATTATATAGACAATATATCTATTATTAATAATGTTATATTTATAATCTATAAGTATTGTTAATAAAAATATATATTTTTTACTAATAAATCTATATGTTAACATTCCTTGATGACAATTAATCAATTCCAATTACAAAAATAAATGCTACAATAAATTACCGATTATTTTGGTATTATATATTTCTTATTTATGATAAACTAATTGATTATACCAGTATTTCGAAGAGTTTCCAGTGTGTTGTGCAAATTTTCCAAATTTCCGGCCATCTTTGTCTCCATACTCATTTCTGCATAGTGTTTGTACCCTAAGCGTTGCGCCTGCTCGATTCTCCTGCCTCGGAGTTCCTCCAACGTCACGCTCGCTTGAACGGATCTTTCCTGATAAATGGAGCATCGAGTGACATCAGCATCCCAGATTGCTGCCCTTAATTCGCGATCTGGACAATGCTCTAATGGGGATATAAATCGGATGGTTAAAATTTCAGATTAATTTTTATAAATTAATATTTAATCAATTTATGCATGAAAATATGAAGGATGTGTACCCATAAACGGTTTCAGGATATATGGCTTTAAAGTGATTTTCCAAGGACCTAAGAAGGGTCGCTTGGGATCGGTCGCGATAGACCTAAGGAAGTCTTCCGGAAAGTCCCTCACAACGTCTTTGTTATGTACTGTCATACTGTAAGCACCTGTAGAACTCTAAAAAAAGTCGATTAAATTTCAGTTTGCTGCTATTTCTGATATACAAGTCGTAAATGTTTATTAACCAGAAGTGCACAGCAATGAAATAAAAAATACATAAAAATAACAAAAAATGCAAATAACATAATTTTATTTCTTTTAACATAAATGAAAAAATTCTTAATATTTTGTGTAAATTTTCATTAGCTGTTCTACTTATTATATAATTGCTTTATCTATTTCAGATTATATAACAAACCTCATATTTGGCCTTATATTCTTTATTTTTCGATAGGATATAGCTCAAGTCGCCCGTATATTTATCAAATTCTTTATCTTGCAATTGTAGACCATTCAATGTTCCCTCCAACACATATTTAATCAACACTCTCCTCTGTAAATGTGTCAATTTGATGTTCTTATTATCGAGGGCTTCTTTGCATGCTTTAAAGAGTGGTGCACTGCCATATTTGCTAGCGACAGCTCTTGTGGCACGTTCGTGAATACCCATATAGCATTTTGTTGGCATCAGACTCTGATTGCCAAAATACAAAGTTTTTGCTATACCCCAGGTGGTCTCGAGAGGAAGATATGTATCCTCGATTGGATCTAACCAATCCTTAAATATATCTAAGTCTCTTTTTGCTGCAAGAAATTATAAAAATTGATGATTAAAATCACAATTACATAATGTATTATTTTTACTCAATTTTTTTACAATATTGTATTTTTATTTCTTTATTCAAAATGTCATATTATTATTATTGTTATTAAAAAATAATTAATGAACAATAATATTTATTGTTTTCTTGATAATATATTATATTAAAAAATATATCACACATGCATAATAAACTTTTAATGTCAATTATTGACTTGTATTATCAACTTTATAATTAAAATTTTTAACAGATTGCACATTTTCTTTTTGACATTTCACACCTACTTTCAACATTTTCCAGGTTCTTCATTTTTTCTTCAAACTCGACAGTTTGTTTTCCAATTGCTGCAATGCATTTTTCAATTGTAATTGTATTAAATTCTGGTAAGTTGTCATCCTTCAGTAATGGATTTTTCTCCGACGATTCTTCGCCTATCTCTGGAAGTCTTGACATAAAAGATGAAAGATAAATAACATTAAAAAAATAAAAATTTAAAATATGTATATAAAAGTAGAATAACAAAGATACAGAAATAATTGCTAAGGGAAATGCGAACTTTATTTAAGCTTAATCGCTGCGTAATAACGAGGCGAACTTACAGGACTATGTATCCGTGTCGTTTCGGAATTTTCAACAAGTTACGCTGCGTTGAAGCAATCCTTCCGCAAAAGGACACTGCCATTCTTTTATATGTAAAAATGTCTTTTCTTTCTAATAATGTCAACAATTCATCGTAATGTGATTGAAAAAAAGATTACAGTTTTAGGTTAACTCAAAAAGCCGCTGGCTGGTAAATGTGTGTGTACATAAATCGATCAAAGTCGTATCTAATCGATCTAATCCTAACAATCGATAGAATCGATAGAAGCAGATGTCGCGATATGACATTTGCAGAGATTCCCTAGCAATCCGGACCAATCAAATCGAGCGACGACGAAATTCGCGCTCACGAAACCTCGCCATAAGTTTACGGAAAGCCTTGAGAATCGACCTTTAACGTTATTGCGCGACGTCGGGCTTTGAGGTTAGGTATCGATCAATGCGCCGCTCGGCAGTAACAAGGATGTGAGAGTTAAAGGGGTTGTTATGATTTCATCTTGGATTGTCCCTGCACTGACTCGCGAGAGTTAGGCCTCGTTCCTTCGTTTCTCCGTGCTACAATGACGTGCTGATTCCGAAACATGGCTCATTCTATCCTCGACGCTTTGACAGGTACAGGAATAGGTGGGGTTAACCAATCCCGGAAACGTCAACAACCTTCCTTTCTCGTTTGCCTCTTCGAGCCACAACCTTTCTCTCGTGCTTTTTGGCACCTTTAGGTACATTCGGAAACTCGTGCATTTAGACTTTCGCGCTTTTATAGGTAAATTTGTAAAATTTGTTAAAATAGGAATCGCTTATCGCGCTGACTGTATCTTAACGCATTTTATGTGGCAGTTTGCAATAACATTCTTCAAATATCCCATTTTAAAGCAAGAGAATGCTCAAGAGAATGTTCATCATCTCTAGTATTCAGTCTTGCTAAATTATTCAATGTTTTTATAGATGTCTCACTAGACGGCTCCTCCGTGCAATCCTTATTGGAGTCGCAGACCTTGATAGCCGAAGTCGAGCAGTCAGGTATATATATGCGCAAAGCAGATATCTAAAAGCATTTTTTTATCATACATAATGTCTCGATATTCTTTAATCATATATATTGTATAAAGCTTATTGTATGCAATATTGATATTTTATCAACAGCGATCGATCAGGATGAGGAAGATATATTCCAATGCGGCAAGTGCAAGAGTCAGTTTACGTCACTGCAGATGTTTGTGCTCCACAAGAGAACGCACCAAAAGACGCAGGAGCAGACAGTGGACTTGACTCAATTCCTGACAAACGATGAAAGTCAGGTGATGCATGTGGAAGATGCAACTCCGGATGAATCGCAGTACAATTCGCAAGAAACCTTTCAGCTTGGAGAACCTATTATCCTGGAAGAAGCAGATATGCTATTTAGGTACATTGCTATAATTAATAATTATAAATATATAGTATGCAATTATGAACAGTTGTAATTGAGTATTATTTTCAATAGATTATTCTTTGTTTTTGTAAAGCTTATGCTTTTTGATATACATTGATATACATTGATATACATTGAGCTAGTTGATACAATTGTTGTAGTGTGGACCAAGAGGCTGCCAATTACTTCACGACAGATTCCACATTCAGTGTGCCAATCATCTTGAGCACAGAACATCTAGATTCTTTTGTCCAGGCGACGGGGGAGGATTCGAACGAGGTGCCGACAATACAACTGCAAAACGACGTCAGCTCGCACGAAGACGCCTCGAGCCAGTCCGAACATCCTAGCTCTTCGTTGATGGACAACGAGCCATCGGTGGCGGACGAGCCGCCCGTAGCGGACGAACCACCCTTGGATGGCAATGAACCTTCCTTCGAGAACAACGAAATATCCTTTCAAGATAATTTGTCTGGTGAATTAGAAAACGATAGTCAAACACAGAACTTAAAGGTATGTATGTGCTATGGTGTTGTCTTCAATTGAAATAAATAAAATCTATATATATATATAAGAGAGAGAGAGAGAGAGAGAGAGAGAGAGAGAGAGAGAGATTCCCTTTTTTTTATAATATTAAATTAAAATGGATAACAAATATATACTTTTATCAAATATTTAATTAATCTATAAAATTTAATTGTAGAATTTCTATCCCAGTCTCTTTATAGATTAATGAATAAATTAACAGATTAGAATACATAATACATTTTTATAGTAAAATACATATTTGATTACATTGTTGCAGTATAAGTGTGGCTATTGCAACAAGCAATTTGCGAAGAAATTCTATTGGCAGCAGCACGAACGTTCTCATACTGGAGAGAAGCCTTATCAATGTGTAGTGTGTGGTCGTGCATTTGCACAAAAGTCAAATGTGAAGAAACATATGTCATCGCACAAAGTCTGGCCTGGCACTGCCATTCACTCGTTACCACCAGAGGTAAAATGTCTAATTAATTAAAACTTATATTTTTATTTGAATTTTTTCGTAAAAAAAGGAAGAATTTTTCTTTTTACAAAGATGCATTGTGTTACAAGAATAGAAACGTTTTTAATCCTTAGATTATATCAAGTTTTGTTATGGTTTACATATTAAAATTAAAACTATATTGAAGCAATTTTGTCTTAAAAACGCAAGGCATCACGTACACACAATTGGGCTTAATTTAACTTTAATAGCATGCATTAAAAATTTTCATATATTTTTCTAAATATTTTTTTCTAAAATATCAGGCGCCTCCAGACGGAAGTATCGACCGCACGTATCACTGCCAATTCTGCAAGGAAACATTCGACTCATACAAGGCTCTGAAAGGCCATCTCATCGTCTCGCATCTAGCGCTGAAGGTGTACAAATGTGTGCAGAGCAGCTGCAGCATGATGTTCTCGGAACTAGAGGAGTTCCTGGAGCATACACGTAGTCATAAGTGCTCGGAGTACCGGTGTCACGTATGCGGCGAGGTGTTCAGTACCCTCTCGGATCTCGGTCGCCATCAGTACGTCCACTCCGTCCAGAAACAAAAGACTACGGAGAAGTACTACTGCTGCTCGGTCTGCAAATCATCCTTCTCGAATCTCGAGGCGCTGCAACACCATCAAGAAACTACTACGCACGACTATGCGTGCCTGCACTGCGGCAAGAGCTTTCTCATCGAGAGATTTTTACGTCGTCATCTCAAAACCCACTCGGCGTCGGCGAGATTCGCCTGCGAGGATTGCGGCAAGGCTTTCAAAACCGAGCAGTATCTGGCCAATCATAAGTTGATACACAGCGAGGAGACACCCTTTACCTGTCCGGTAAGCAAAAGAGTAATTGTACAGAGTAATTAATTGGTTAGAGTAAGATCGCATATTGTTTATTGTAGCTTTAAAAAAACGATATTTATATTTGAATTCGCAGCATTGCCCGGCCAGATTCAAGCGGAAAGATCGGTTGGGACGGCACATGCTGATCCACGACCTGACGAAGAGGCTCAAATGCCCATTTCGCGGCTACCTGGGCTGCATGAGCGAGTTCTCGCGGCCGGATAAGCTCAAACGGCACCTGTTGACGCACAGCAACGTCAAACGATTCAGCTGCAGCCATTGTAACCGCAACTTTCACCGGGCGCAGGCCCTCAAGCATCACGAAACGAACAAGCACAGCCTCAAGTGCGATATTTGCTCTCACGTGAGTCCCATTCTCGATTCGAAATACTAATTGATTAATTCCTCGATAGCTGATTATTATTGTTACACAGGCTTTTAAGACTAAAGAGCAATTGATCACCCACAATTGCGAGCAATCGAGCGAGACTAAGAAGCACACGAGCTCGCAGCTACCAAAAAAAGCGTCCGGATCGTTTAAGCCAAGGAAACCAACTCCAAAGAGACAAACCTTATCAAAGACTGCAATTCCACTTATCGATAAAGAGAAATTGGAAAAACTTAAGGCCGACGAAATAGAAAGAAAAGTAATTTATATTTTAAATCATTCTTTATATCTTTTTTCAATTTTTCTTTCGATTTTTATTTCTTCTAATTTCATTTCGATCTCACTATCATTTTCTCATTGATATTAATCATTTCACTTCTGTCCACGACAGGATATATATTAATCATTTCACTCCTGTCCACGACAGGATATTAATTATTTCGCTTTTATTTTTTAAATTATATATAAATAATATTTTTCTCTTTTTCTATCTTTTATTTGCGCTTAATTTCTTAAATTCCTTAATCTCGTTGCAGATCGCCTCTGAAACATTCAAGTCTGCCGATTTCGATGAAGAGTTTTGTAAGAAAACGGGAAACATTCCTCCCGTCTCAAAGGCAGTCGAATCAACCGGCAGCGAATTAAACGAGCGATCCGACTCGCCGGATATGATCTTCGGGAATGATTTTAAGCGCGACATAGAGTTCTACTCCAACGCGAACGAGTAGAGAGTTTTGCAATACATATACATATATATACATACATGTATATATATTTGTATATATACATGCATATATGTACATATATATATACGCATATATGTATATATATATTTTTGATTCGTATTTATAAACTGTACATCAAATTAGGACGTAGACAAGTCGTAGCACGTGCAATGGGATCATCGGTGAAGACGTAAGTTGCATTTTATATTCGCGTACGATATTTTGTAGTTTACATATCTGTGATAATTATATTATAAATGCTCTATATCGATACATAAGTAATTTATATATACGCGCACACATCGAAGATGTTTCGGTGTCGTTGTCACAGTTTCGATTCTTCTATGAGAAAACTCGTCGTATAGTCACAGCTGTAGTTATAATGATACTTCAAGTATCCTTTTGAATGCTTTTGTTCGTTAAATTTTTTAACAATAGATTATAAATATGTGCATGGTATCTCAGAATTGTAACGAAACGTTCAGCGCAGCGCGGCATCTTTTTAATTTATTTGTTATAAAATAAAAAAATCTACCAGACTTTTCACACAAATGTGTAAAAAAAATATGAGATAACTTTTAAGAAAGAATATCAATTTTATGAAATAGAGTCAATGTTTTTATTATTGCGGTTCCTGAAATTTCTCTCCTTTAGATCCAAAATCCCAATTATAATCGGCGCTCTTTCCTTTTCTCGTATTAATCAATTAATTTCTCAAAATCAAATTAATTTATTAACTTTTTATATTCACATTTACACAGCGCCTTAAGTTCAAATCGAATGCATTATGTAAATGAATGTTAAGCTTTTGTTCGCTAATTTAGAAATTCTATCGCGCTAGAGTTTCCTCGTGCGATAATATTCGGAAGGAAGCGGTCAGAGCAAAACCGCAATTAGCATCTTTGAAAGATTAAGGTACGCAACGCTAGTTTGTGGTGTACATTTTACGGTGTAGGATGCAAAATTTTCCAGTTGTGAGCAAATCGATATACATATTAGTTAATTGAAAAGAAGAGATCATGCCCTTTCGCAAAACGTATCAGGTCAATAATCGGGAGGAGGGCAAGACCGCTCAACGAGATCAATCGTACAGAAGCTGTCTCATCGCCTTGCTCATCTTCTTTTTTATGTGCCTCATTCTTATCCTCGCCTGCATACCCTGGAAAACGCGAAATCAAATAGAATACAAGAGTCGATACATGGAAGATGAGCCACAGGTAATTCTGTTGATTACGATATCTTTGGGAAGATGTAAATATACCAAGAAATTGTATGAAAAATAGGAAACGATAGATATTCAATAAAGCGGGCTTTTGTTGAGTGAAAATTTTATAAAAGTCACATCTATTACAAACTTTGACTGCTCAATAATCATCTCTTAATTATATCTCTCAATATCTTGACCGATAAGTTTCAAGTAGAACTTTTTAATAATTTTATTAAATATTTTAAACAGCATCATCATGGAGAACGCACGAAGGAGGCAATAACGACTTCAATAGTTATGACAGTTCTATCAACGATTCCGACGACTCCAAGAACAACAACTATATCCGCTACGAACACAGAGAGAACCGACAGAACAGAACCAACAAAAGATATCGATGTCATCACCGAAGACTATTCGAAGAAGAACATTAAGGGCTCTCGTCATTTCGAGCGTTATTCTGAAAATAGGACGACCGAGGATGAAACAATTATATTTCCTGCAACTGTATCTGAAAAAGAAATTGAAGACTTTTCTACAACAAAGGAAACCGTTCAGTATACTGAAACGGAAGAAGACATCGATTTGGCTACATTGCCACATGATATTGTAACTGATAGTATCATTGATAACGATGCAGCTTCAACATTATCAAATGGACCAATTGTCAGCAACGCTACGTTAAAATACAACGTTATAATTGTTGACGTTATAGAAAATGTTGCGTCTTCAAAATCCGTTGAATCTACGACTGATAGATATACTCCTGATATATATTATAACACAGAGAAATCAAAAGTTGACACCGCAATTGATAATATTACAACTTCAACATTATCATCTCAATTAAATGATTTTGAAGGATATGCTGCCGAAAAATTTACTAATAAATATGAGAGATTTAAAGCTGCTATTGTAACTGATATTACAACGCCGAGTCTTTCGACTGATTCTGAAGAAAGTACGAGTGCTAAATACTTTTCCGATATGCATAATTATTCTGAGAAATCACAATTCGATATAACAATAAACAATGTAATCACTTCAACGTCGCCGATTCAATCAGATCCCGAAGAAGCTAGAAATATGAAATATTCAAATTTAAATTATAAGGAATCTACAATCACAGAGTATAGTCCGACATTAATTGATGAGAATGTAACGAGAAAGAGTCCTTCTGCCACAATCAATTATACTCTAATCATAGATGAGAGGTCTTCAGCAACTACAAAAGTCAGAAACGTAATGTGACACAATAAATTGAAAAATAATTAATAATTTATATAATGCGTTATAAAATTTAAAATTAATATAAAGTTCTGTTTTTTATATTTAAGATAATCGTCATGGAGATCTCTGTAAAATATGCGAAAAATTTATATATATATATCAACCATTATAATAATATTTAATTCTTTGTAGGAAGTTGAAGATATGACAAATGCGACCTTGAAGAACTATAGCGAAACTACCCAAAAGTACAATGAGAATGTGACTTCTAGTGCAACGGAGGAATACAATGCATTTTCCACAAATAATTATGCAAACGTAGCTAATTTTGCTTTTCCCAACTATACAACAAGCACAATAAGCCACGACGAGACGAGGCTTACGGCCACACTTCCTGACGAGGATACGAATGTTTGCGAAACAGGACACTGCAAGCAGATTGCCAGCAAGATGTTGTCCTACATGAATCACACGGCTGATCCTTGTGAAGATTTCTACGAGTACGCTTGCGGTGGTTTCGAGGCAGATCCGCAATTGATGGATGGAAATCTAATCCAGAAATCCAGAAATTATCAACGAATTACCAGTATATTGATTAATTATCATTATAAAAAATTATAAATTATATTAATTATTAACATTATTATTTTAAATGTTTTAGGACAAATGTTAAAAGAAAAACGTGAAAACGTGCACTCGAATTTTGCGAAGTACTATGACAGCTGCGTACAATACGAAAGAGATATAAACTTCAACGAAAGAGCAAAAATGGGTAAATTAAGACTCTTAAGCATATCTAATAAGCAATTAATAATCTTGAATAAAACTTTATATGAGTATAAAAATAATAAAATTATAAAGAATAGTCATTATCCCTATTGATTAATTTTGTTGCAGCAAATGATGCGTTAAAGAGCATAGGAGAGTTTTACCCCATAAATGGCAAATGGCCTTATAATTATGTAAAGTTCACCAACTTATTCGCGCAATTAATGTTACATCATAGGTAAGCTCTCGGTAAATTCTCATTTTATGTTCATAATTTTATAAAATATTATAAATTAGAATTATTTTGCAGCGCTCTTTTATTCGACGTCGTGCCAGAATTGGATGAATATCGTCCGAGCAGTTTCACGCTCAAGATAGGTCCTACAACATATGAGAGTCCTTTCAAACATATGGAGGATCCGTGCTCCGAGAACGAGATTGAGATGGAAGGACATTATGTGGATCTCGAAATTTTGTATAATAATTATAAAAGATGCAAGGTACACATAACTTGCTCAGATTATCAAAAATGTACAAAGTAAATCTTTTTAATATAAAAAAAAAAATTATTTTTTTCTATAAAAAAATCATCTTTTAATCTTTTTAGAGTTTGGCCAACATGTTTTCTTCTGATAAACTTTTACTCAGACTACTTAAGATTAGTAGAAAGAGAAATATAAATAGATAATGAAAATAAGTTAGGAAGTAAATACAATAGATTAATAAAAGCGAATGTATGAATAATTGAATAATTATTTCCATTTTTTTACAGAGTGATACGAGAGAATTTATGAGATCCATTAAGGAAACTCTAACAGTGCTTAATGTTTTTAAAAGTTTAAATGATAGTTACCTAGAATTGGAAAACATTGAAAAAACCATTTATGTGATTAATACTGTTCTAATGCAAGGATATTTTTCGGTAATTAAAATCTAATAAAGCTAACAGTTTCTATTTAACAATAAAATAATATTAATTTTGCAGTATTTTCCGTCCAAAAGTGAAATACAGGAAGCATATGTGATGAATAACTACAGCAAAGTCAGTTTAGAGGAGTTGCAGAGCAGCAGCATGTTTGTAAGTAAAAACGTAGACAATTTCAGTGAAAGTAAGAGAAAAATTTCATATTTTTTATGAAATTTCATAATTTCTGATACAGAATAAAAAGGAAAAATATTTAATCTAAATTATATTAGCAATTTCTTATCTTTTAATTTTCTCTATTGTAGATAAACTGGAAGCAATTAATTCGCTCCCTAACAGGAATGGAAATGATAACCAGTGTGGCTAATATCCAAGTTTATTTCCACGCTGCACTGATTAAAGGTTTACGCAGATTAGAGGAATTCGGTAAAGAAGATCCTATAGGACTTAATAATGCGATAATAGGATTATACGCACATAAGCTTTATCACGAGGTAATTAACGATATTTTACGTAAGCTCTTCTACAATTTGTTGAACAACATGCATATGTAAATTTAATTATAATAAAAGATGTAAAAGTAATTTAATAAACAATAGGATTATTTTGTAATAATTTTACATTTTATAATGAATTATTAATTAAAATGCTCCATTTTTAATCAAATAAACTTTGTAGTTGGTGCTGCCAAGGCGCAATAATGTAAAGGATCATTGTCTGCAAGTTACTACCTATCTCCTACAGCTGGAAGCATCTAGTTTATATATATCTTCCTTTGCCGATCATGAAATAGCACAGATGAATAATATGGTAAGTAAACTTTAGTATAAATAAAATATATTATAAATATAGAGATACAAATTTTTCGGCTTTATGAATTATTTTCCCTTTACTCTCTTTGACGATTATGTCGCTTAATAGACGAAAAAAATGTTCAACGAGCTAAAACAAACGCTAAAGTTAAAAACTGAAAAAGCTCAATGGGCCAGAGAGGAAGGACGACAAGGATTGTTGAAGAAAATCGACAGTCTCGAGCTTGCACTGCCTGTTATTTCTTATTTCAAGAACAGAGACTTGCTATACAGTGAATATAATGTGTCACAGGTAATATTTTTTACTGTTACTATTTTATTAAAATAAATGGACATTATTAAAAGATTTCGTTGAAGATTTATCATTATGAATCTCATTTAGTTTCTCTAATTACACCATATACATTGAAAATAAAAAATTTCAGAACCTGTCCGACAACTATTTCAATAATTCGATAATTCTGTTGAAAACATATAGAATTCTAATGTATGCCGAATTAAGAAGAGAAGTCGGCGATCCAAAGCAAATGTAAGTAAGATACAAGTAATTCATGATCAATTAATTAATTCAGTGTCAGTTTCTAAATTCATAATTTCTTAAATTTATAAATTCTTGGAATTTCTCCTGAGAAAATTGCAGAGATTCTTAAAATCTTAAATTTAATTTTGCAGATAGATAATATATTATTAGATTTTTTTATCTGTGGAATTTTTAAATCTAGAAACTAAAAAAAAACTTTGGATCTTTCTCCTTGTGATTTTTAAATTTTATTTTGTTTCTCAAATCTTGAAGAATGCTGAATTCGAAATTTATATATTATTTCTGTAAATTATGTGTAGTTGGACGTATTATGCAACGCCATTCCAGTCGAAGGCGCAAGCAATCTACGGCCTGAATCTCGTCGTGATTCCCTATGGCATCGTCGATTGGTCTTTGATAAACGACGAACTCTCCTTCGATTATCTTCTACTCGCGACGCTTGGGAATTTAATAGCACATCAGATCGCCCATCATTTCGACGCGAATGGTAAATGAAACAAGCACGCACTAATTACACATTGTCGACGAATATCTACATATTGTCTTGTAATCAGGATTTTTCGATTATTCGTTCCTTCGTCATAGGTATACACTATTGGAACCAAACTAGGAATACTCAAGATTCCCTGATGTATGAGAATGAATTCACCGACACGAACTTTGACGATTACATCAACTGTCAAAAGGAAAGCTTATATCAAGGATCTATGAACATGACATTACCCTTCACCGATCAGACAGTGTCGTTTATGGTAAATAAATACTTAACTCTTCAGAATATTTAACCCTATTTATTGCATAATGTGTACATCGCATTGTGCAATAAATATATATATATATATGTAATGAAGCAATATGATTAAAAAAAGATTCTCCAATAAGATTTAAAATAAGACGCGAATCGCTTAATTTATCGAGTCGTTAGCAGACGCAAATTATCGATACTCGTCGAAACATTCTAGATTCCGCGATTGACCTTGAACGAGCGGTTGTCTGAAATTATGGGACTCAGACTAGCCTATGATACTTTGGCTCTTACGAGATCGAATGCGGAGAGGAGGCTTCCGTGGATAAAACTCCGCATTGATCAATTATTCTATCTCGCCTACGCTCAGGTACTGTTCTCACAGTTTGGTTTACATTAACAATAGTTTTATTTAATGAGGGGAGAGGGGATTCTTTCGATTCTCGGATTATTTCCGAGGAAAGTTCATGCATCATCCGCCCCGGAATAATTAACGCTTTTATCGAGTTTTTATTTATCTCTGCCGGTTGCAGACATATTGTACGAAGACGCCGCTCACGTCGTCGTACATCTCTTTGCACGAGAGCGAGAACCTGCCGAACCGGATTCACGTCTTCGTCTCTGCATCGAACAATAAGCTCCTCGCCGAGGCGTGGAACTGCCCGCTGGGTTCGCAGATCGCGCCAAACGACGTTTGCAGCATCTTTCCGTATATAGACTTCAAAGAGACCGCCGCACTGATGCCGGAGTGAAAACCGTTCGCGGAAAATGCGACTGGACACCCGCGGACGTTGCGATCTATCCTTTTGTAGACTCAGTCAGTCTACAAGTATCCGCGGCGCGAATTATTAAAAGACTAAATCGATGGATACAGAAACGAAACTCACGTCCGTCTGTCCGTCCTGCGAGATTCGCGAGTAAACTTTTCTAATGTACAGATTCGGACAAACGACTGGATTTCTCTTTTGTTTGGAATTAAAAATACCAAGTATTTGCTTCTAGTTTTATTCGTCAACGATACACAATAAGACTAATATCTCTAATTCAATCTTATATTAAAAAAAAGTTGAAAAACGTGTATTTTGCTTCTGTATCCCTAAATTTGTATATATAGAGAGATTCTTATTCACGTGTGCAAGGAAGATATGTAATGTATCTTAAATTAAAAGCAGTATTTCGACGAAAATGTCGTTGCAAGCGCATTCTTTGCGAGATAAAGTTACAATTACGTTAAATGAAAATGAGTAGAAACATAGTGGCAGATGAATATGAATCAATAAATGGTTTTTACGTAAGACTCACATCGAACTTGACCGAACGCTAAACGGAGCGTCCGCGGACCACTCAAGTGATAACAACGTTCTCCATTTATTCTAAGGAACAAAGTAACAACGGCTTCGGAGACATTCGCACCACGTCACATCATAAGTAATTAATTCGCACGCACGCATTATCATTTATCCTATGAACTTCTACGCGCGATTGTTTTATTCGACTAGAAAATATCATTAGCGTTCACAGCTCACCGTCGAGCGGTCCTCTTTAGTTTTCCCCTCACAGCCCTTTCTTATCCAATTCTTCCACAGATTTCGTACGGCGAACCATGTTCCCTGAAACACGCATACATATACTTTCATAAATAGTAATTCTACATTGATCGAATATCGATCATTGACTGACATGTAACATTTAATTAAAAAATATTCGAGAAATCTCGAGATAGCAAAAAAATAAATTAAATTAAATGATAAAAGATAAAAACATTGAGAGAAAGAGATAAAATTGAAAAGTAAAAAATATATTTAATTAAGATTGATTTCTCAAATCTGATTATTTTCTAATAAAATCAAGAATTGTTTATTAATATATATGTTAGAATTTATTAATAACCGAAAGTTCTAAAATTCAATAAATGCAAAGACTCCAAAAATCTAAATATCCAAAAATTTGAAATCTCAAAATTTGCAAATTTTCCAAGATGCAAAAAGAGATCCAATCATATAAAATAATTTATTTGGATGGTTAATATAACTTTTTTTCATTATTTAAGTCATCAATAGAGAAACAAATAGACGGGCGAGGTATACACGAACAAGTCACGGACAAACGAACAGATTTCAGAACAATGATAGCGACGATGAGCGATTAATCAAGTGCCGCGAACTCAGCAGATTACACCGAGTATCGTAATGATCAATCAACACATACCGCTTACGTTCGTGTTAAAGTTGCCTAGATGGGAGACGGACCGCCTTATAGTGGCTTTCTTTCCCGTCTGCAGCAATCAGCACCATGCATTTGAAAGGAACAAGAAAAGTCTTTTTATAATTAATCAGCTATTGACAACCGAGCAGTTTATGACAACACATGGGGTCACTATGAGTCAGTTTGTAAGAAAGAAAGGGAGATTTTATGCGATATTTCTAGTTCATATTATTATACAATGTTATCATTTAATTTATCCTCTGATACTAAAAATATTAGAGCAGTATTTTTTCTGAATCTTAATCTTAGAAGAGGATCAAAAGCTACAAATTTATAGTCCTACCTCAAAGTACTGATGCCACAAGACGCAGCCATACACACAGAGAACAGAGACTAGAGACTGACATAGCAGCCAGAGGAGGATATTGAGGGCTTGAGTGCGCTCAAATAGAGTTGCACCATGGCGTATACACAGCAGGGCTTCAGTGACCATGATCGCTCCATAGACCCAACACTGAGTTCCCACTCGACTACATGTCGGATCAGTCACAAACATGTAATACTGCCTGTAATTGTAATAATTTTATTAGTTTACTTTATTAATTTAAATATTATAACTAGATTCAAAGAATTAATAATTAAGAATATCAATTTTCGAAAACATAGTAAGTAATATTAATATAATATATAATTTATTACGTTTTTAAAAACATAACACACACACACACATATATATATATTTAATGCAATATCTTTCTTGAAATAAGACTCCAATGTTTTAAAATTTTAAATTTTAATATACTCATATATTTCTCACGATTCTAAAACTCTTAAGATTCTTAAGAAATCTATACTTTCAAGATCTAATATTTTATTTACATTGAACATTGAGAAAGTGCGCATTTTCTGCTCACCTGACTGACGGCGCGACTATGACGCCGATCAACACTAATCTGGCCACAACAAAGGGGTGAGATGGTGGAAACTCATAAACATGCTTCAAGAAGAAGGTATTGAGCTCGGACACTTGCCAGAATATCACTAATTGGCACAATGCGACCAATCGCATATGTGTGCAAGTAGGATCTAGCCATCTGACAGATGTCCAGCTACCAGGAGTGAATTGCAACATTGCTCTCTTCAACTTCCCAGTAGTACTCTCGATATCACGGATGCTGACCCATCTGTGCATTCAAGAAATAAGATAAATACAGGATTCAATATTGATTGTAGTTTGTTGAGAAAAGGGAAAAAATTCCCTCCTTGATGAAATAAAGTTTCTTATAAGAATAGATTAAAAAATTATATAAGTAGAGAATAGATTTCTTATAAAAAAAATAAAATAAAATAAAATCTCGAGGCCTTTGGATGTCAAAACTTAAGTGGTACTCACTTATATTCCCGCATTTCTAATATGGAGCAGATCTTCAGGCCGACCCAGATACCCAATCCATTGCATATAAGAACATCCAGAATCAGCGCATCCCACCAGCACTCGACAAAGTTCGGCAGCAAATGCGCGAAGGCTATCTCTGTCACCTCCCACATGACGCTGATGGCCCAAAGGATGCCAAGATGACGAATCAGAATAGCTTTAAAGGCCCAGCCGAAAAAATGAGCCAGTGCAAATACATCCAAGTGATTCCAAATCTTTTCTACCGTGACGTCTGAGCAATTAACACCATACTCCTTGTCCATGTCAATGCGAAAGGACGCTAAACCTGGATCCACCCATACCAGAATTCTTCTGACTGTCTGGTAGTTTTGGAACAACAAGAACAACAGACCCATTAGATAGAGAACACTGCAGCCAAATACTATCCGCCATACCACTGGATGAGGCCTGGTGAATGGACCATTGGGGAATGTTAGGACAGATATGATGAGGAAGAAGAAAACGACGCACAACATGCCTGCCCACATGTTGTCTTCGACATTGATGGTATTTCTGAAATCAACATATTCAGAAGAATATAATAGATATATATCGCATAATTCTGATGATATAACAAGGTAGTGCGTGACTTGCAAATCACATTTATATAAGTGTTCTCGCTCTAGCTGAATTATAAGTGATAATTAAATTCAGTCAAGTTCTTCTAGTACTTTCTAGTAACGATCTCTATATTTATCAGCCGTAATGAAAATGTCACAATTAATACATATTTTTCTAGATATATCCTGTGAGAAATTAAACTTACAAACTAAAAAATCGGTTTCAATTTCTGATAACTCAAACTATAATTTAAAAAAAGGGACATAAAAATGTTATTAAAAGCAAAATTGATGCAAGAAGAAATTATGTAACAAATACAGAATATAGTATGCAAAACAAAAGCATAATCATGAATGGCTTATAATAGACAATCCAAGGGCAAATTAGAATCATTCTTTAATATTTGTGTAGAATCACTTGTATATTTATTAGTATTATATATCACACATCTAGAAAAGAAAAGGAAAAGGAAATTGCGACATCAAATATATAAAACTTCGAATCTTGTATATAATGTATGAATGTTGCATCATTATTTAAAGTGTGACACCAGGACATTGTCGAGGAACTTTGTATCGTATTGTTTTCACAGAATTATCTTATCGAAGTTTGATAGCGATCTATATTCAACGAATACAAATTAAATCACACTTAATATGTAAATGTGAGATATAAATGCGAGGAATTCCAAGAACGAGAGGCGAACGTTTGCAGCTACCTGGTGAACGCCGAGTATATGACTGCGCCGATGGAGATGAGCAGCAGGGTGATCGTGTGCGGTTTGTAAAAGAACTCGAGGGAGATGTCGTCGACCGGCCTCTCGTTGATGCTCGGGAAGCTGTCGGTCCCGGCGCGAAGTCTACGATCGTCGACATGGTCGACGATGTTGGTGTCAGCCTCCCGGAATACTATCGACATCCTCGATGTTTCGCGCGCTTCAGCCTCGTTCGATCACCATCGATGGAGATTCGGAGACCACGTTGCCTTCTCGCGCCAAATCTCGCACCTACCTCTCCCGTGAACGCGGTTGTGGCACTACCGTGAATGCGGTAGGTAGACTCATGCAACGTGAACTTGGCGAACTTGCCGCGCGTGGACTGTGGACCGTCAATCGGCGCGCAACTTCACGCCGGTGAGAGTGCGAGCGATCGGTCATGAACGAAGCGATATATGTAGAAAGGAAAGCGTGCGACTGGATCTACGAATCGCAGCTGTCATATATTGTTTGTGCAGGGATTAAATTATTATCTTTAATAATTACCTTTTAATAATTACATTTTAATAATTATCTTTCAATAATTACCTTTTTTTTAATAATTACCTTTTTATACCGACGCTCGATGTTCATTTTCAGCGTTAGAAAACATCACGTGAAAATCACTAAAAGTCACTAAAAATAAAGATACCAATTCATCATTTTGGGTCATGTGACGTCTTTTGACGTAACACTGCTAGTTATGTCATCTATATAAGTTCCATATGCGATGATCTTGAAGGGTGCCGAGTTCGCGATGCGAGTCGCATTCTATTCGAATCGGTTTATTCGATGATGTAACAACTTCAAAAGTTTATGTTTATGTAGAGCGGCGCGTTTAATTACGAGTTATAAAAAACAAATTCAGAGCCTAAATAATTTGCTGTAAGTACATATACGTATACATTTATATCCCGCATTTGATGCTAAACGCGGTCATTTAAACTTCTCTTTGGATCCTTTTTTTTATCCTCGTAAAAAAACGCACTTATTCTTATCTCGCGCGCGAAAAAATAAACAACCGGAATAAATACGTAACATGAATAACAATCATACGATGCGATCTCTACAAAAAAAAAAGCATTTAAAATTTATGCAAATTAGAAACTAATATGAGAGAAAGAAGGGTGTCGGTCGCATTTCATATCGCTCGAGAGAAGAAAGGACAACAGTGTCGAGATATATTGAAACGAAAACCAGTCGCGAACGTCGCGACCATATTTGGGGCCCATTTTTATATATACGCGACACAACGCAAACGGCCGCCACATCCCACACACTACTCGTCTGAACGTTCGCAAGTCACATGATTCATCAGAAATGAATCTCTTTTTTTCGAGCAGGTTCTAACGGTTTCCGGCGCCCGAATACAATATGCGTCATTCGAGATCCATCAACGCGCATACGTCGAGAGAATTAAATTATTCTTTCCGACAAAGAGGATCAAAAGGAATGATCGTATGCACAATGCAGACTTTCAAGGAAAACTATCGAGAGATTAGAAATTACGAGAGGTAATAATTTCGAACGATAAAATTAAAATAAAATATTATAAAATGCGTTTTTTTTTTTATATGATGACAATTCAAGTAATTTTTATTCAGATGCAATAGATAAGGTCATATCGAGAAGAAAGAATCGTTTGTATAATAAAATACAAGTAGGACAATTTCTTCTCATTGAAATATTACGGAAAAGTATGAGAAAAAAAGTATATATTATTAATTATAATAAAAGTATGATATGTTAAAAATGAGAACAAGGCTAAATATCCTAGAATATTGTTGAATATAAATTTCAAGAGAAATTTAGCTCAGAACTTTATTACTGTTAGCTTTGTTTTAATTACACATCTTCAATTGTGTGTATATATGTATTATATTTCAATACATTCAACATTCGCGACATATATCTTTAAATGATAATGCAGTGTCTATAACAAACTAGGAATAGGTCTGTTCTAGCAATGCTTTCCGAATAAAATAAGCCTTTGGGAATCGAAACACAAAGCATGGGAGATACAAAATAGAAATAAAACGAATGTATCAAGTAACATATATTTATATATATACGAAACGGCCGCAAAATAGTCGGCGATCCGACGTCGGTAACGCTCGGCGGTTCAAACGGGCCAATAGGCGCGCGATGACGTCGACGGCGGACCAATCGGGCAGCAGCGCCAGCGGCGGCTCGAACAGCGCTACGAGCGTTCGACCGTCTTCGGCGGCTGCTCGAGCGCCCTCGGCGACCCTCGGCCATCCTCGGCGACTCGAATGCCGCATAAAGACGCGCGATAAAAGCGTTGTACGAAGCGACCGGTTGTCCAGGAACTCGCTCGTCCTCGTCGTGTTGTGCATCCAGCTAGTGTGTCACGTCGCGGGTGCCGACGAGTTTTGCATCTGGAATTGGATTGTGAGGTCGACAGATCTGCTGTGTTTCGTCCGAACGAGAATCGAGGACCGTCCCGTCGACTGAAAAAAACAGGTAAAAGATCGCTCTTCCGCTCTCCCCCCTCGCCTATTGCGCGACGCTAACAAAGAGATACGCCGCTATTTATCGGAACGATGCGTTTTGATCCGTTCGTTTGTGGGTTTAATCATGAACGGTACGATGATCGTCGCTCGTCGATTGTATCGTACATTTGAGATGGCGAGAATGGGAACGAGAGATATTGCTGTTTCCGGAGTTGTGTAAATCTGTAAATAATATGGAGCGGCAGTTGTGTGTTTCAGACTTTTGTGTGGTAGTGACAGGAGATCATGGCGGAACGTTTGTAAATAAAGGAGTTGAGCCTTTGTCTAATTGGGTTATTAATTCGGTCACATTGTGTGCAAGTATAATATCAAGTTATTAATTTGCCTCAATGGCTCCTTTGTAGTTAGTACAATTAGTATAAATTACTTTGCGCTGTATAATTAATCTAGTAAATTCGTTATGAACAAAGACATATACAAGGTGCCTCACAATAAATATGAATGATTTTCCTTAATTAAAAATGGCAGTGTTTGTTACAATTATTTAGAGTTTTAGAAGAATAATTATGATAAAGTTATTAGCAGTAAAATGATACTATATAAATGATTAAAAGAATTCAATATTTATGTATTAACAAAAAACTGTGACTAAATAATTGTAAATTATAATTCACACTCGTAAAATTATTCTTTTTTTTTTAGAACAAGAAATCTGTTGATATTTCATTAAATCTTAGAGAAATATTCCTTAGCGAAGAAGCAAGCTTAAGCAAAGTAAATAATGATAGTCTAAATAGATGTCACTATATAAACCATCTTGACTATATACAATACATTAACAATATGATCGCATTCTGTTCTGCCGTTTTTTATTAACACATCATTTTCACTCAAGTAAAATTTATAAGCTACTCTATTTTTACAAAATTGCAAAAATAAATGAAATTTGAGACGGTAATTGATTATGTATAATTGCATACTTTTCTTATTTATTTAATTAATTTTATTAAACCGACACTTTTTTTTATTTCACAAACTCTCTGTAGAGTCTCGATTTTAACAAGTAATACAAGAGTTTGTTTAAGAGACTTTTTTCTTCTATTCCGAATTTTATTCTGAAATTATATAATAATATAATAATATAATATATATAAATAATGTATAATTTCGAGAATACTTGCATGTTCTTATCATTGCCATGATTTCCATTATTTTCCATGCAATATAATGCTAAATAATAAATTTTTTTAATAACTGTGAAATAGAACTTGAGAACTGTTGTTCTCAATTTGTTCTAATCTAACGACCCGTATGTCAATGTAAAATTATTCGGTGTAACATTGTATGTTCCATGCTGAATAACAAAAATATCAATATTTATTAAATTTCAGTATGGATACAGACAATATGTTACAAGATGTATGTACACAAATAGACCAAATTTCCCAATAACATGAATAAGAAATATTAATATATAAGAAAGCATATTCACTAGATTGCTTTGTCATTGCAACTCTGCCTCTTTCGTACTCAGGAGACTCGTAAAAATATCGATTAATTATAGGTCCGTCTCTTTTCTCTTATTTTTCTTTAAATTCTGAATCGACGTTTAGTATATTTTCTGATGAGCTGAGAAAATATAACGCACATATAGTTGAAAAAACGTTATGACAATGTCAAGAGTCGAGTTTGAAAAGAATAAATATTATGACAACACATTTAAGATTCTTGGGATTGTTCTATTTGTACTTTTCCTCGAATATCCAGTATATCCAGTTTGCTTTATATGTACGGAACGTTTTTGTTGCAGAAACATCGCTATGGCCACCGCAGCAGAGTCGTCTGTCCCCAACGAATGTGAGTAACATTCTTAAAAATATGTAAAGTGTAATATTAAGAAATTGATTCACATGCAATATTTTTATACATTCGATAAGAGAGAGAGAGTAGTGAAAAGTAAAAAAAATCGTTTCTGAAACAGCAGTTATTTCCGCAAACCAATTTACATTATTATCGGTAATAATTCTATAATCCAATTAATATCATCTATATATCATATATCATCTAATCGTGATCTCTGACATTACGAGTCTCGCGTTTTTTTTTTATGGAACGAGTCCCTCGCTTTAATATACTATACGACACGCGAGTTTCGTGTGTCCATCCGGCGATATCGGGACAAAGGTTCCGCAATTAAAGAGGAGGAGCATTGGACAATTCGGCGCCGCGCGGTGGAAACACACCCTTAAACACCTTAAACACACCCAGAGAGCTTGGCAGAGATTGGCGAGACCGGCAGGCGGCATATACAGGAGGTCAGAGCCCCCGGACTCGTCCGGACTTGTCCTTGGCCCGGCTG
This sequence comes from Lasius platythorax, assembly GCA_963971435.1. Classification (NCBI taxonomy): domain Eukaryota; kingdom Metazoa; phylum Arthropoda; class Insecta; order Hymenoptera; family Formicidae; genus Lasius; species Lasius platythorax. The sequence goes on from OZ020549.1 coordinate 1,033,589, forward strand.
AGAGCTGCGGAGGAGATTGCTGCAGGCAGACTTGCACGGGACGGCGATGCCGCAGCAGTCTGACCGACCTGACTGCGACGTGGTGCGACCCCTCGCCTCCGTGGCTCTCAACTTGGTATCGCGAATCGTGATGAGCGGCAAGGAAATCGAGCTTCGATTTTTCTGGCACCAGAAGTGCGAAAGAGTTTATTTTATAAATTAAACAAAATAGTTACAGTTCATAAAAATAGTTATATAGTAAAAAAACCAATAGAAGAGCGACGATAAATTCGATTTTTTCATCTCGATTCCTTCTCTTTTTTTTTCTCGTTATCGTTATTTGGATTCAATTAAACTGTAACGATCGAATCCGGCTCATTACAAAGCTCGCTAGATCGAGATTTCTCGTCAACGGTCATCCGGAATAAATATCTTTCTTTTTTTATTTATTTTAATCTACGTGATTTCTCTTTCGACAGTTGTCATGTGTCATGAAAATTTTATTTCTCATTGATTTTCACAAAGAACTGACTCGTTGATATCTTTCCGGCTGCGTCATAACGCGCGAGTTCTGACAAACAGCGTCCGTCTTCGATCGTCCGTTCATTGGAAAACTTTACACAAAGCAATCATTACGTGCCCCATATTTCTCATTCGCCATTGTGATATCCGTGTCAAATCAAATAGTCTTTAAATCCTCTCGATAGAAATAATTTTGAGATTATTGGAATTTTATTTTTATAGCTAATGTAAGCTCCAATTTTTAAGGATAAAAATTTAAAAAGTGGTTTTAAAAACTCAAGAATTTCAAAATCTCAGAATCTGAAAATGCACGAATTTCAGGATCTAAATATTCGAGGATTTCGGAATGCACAGATTTTTAGCATTTCCGCTATTTGAAGATTCAGAGAGAGAGAGAGAAAGAGAGAGTTGGAAAAATCTGAAAAACAATTAGAATTTTTATTGTGGTACTTTGTGAAGTTTTGTACAGATTTTTCCCAGGCGAACTTTCGTCGATCGTTTCGAAGATTGAAGCCGATCTTTCCTTATAGAATGACGGCAAATGCCGGTTGTAGGAGGTTGTAGGATTCTGGAGGATGGTACTTTTCCAACGGAGGAATAAGAGATAGACAGATGGTATTTTATGCCTGCACATAGGATTTCATACGTGCCTACCGATCGACTATACCGAGTGTCCGAAAAACAAAGGATTTTTTTGAGTATTCAGATTTCCCAAATCTGAGGAAATAAAATTTCTGGAAAAATCATTCAACGGAAAAATTAGCGTAAAATCTTGGAAACTTAAGGTTCTAAGAACATGAAATTTCTAAAAAATATATATATCAGAATTTTTGAAACTTTTCTTTTTGAATCTTAAAATCCAACGTAGAAAAATATCAGCGTATTAAAGTCGAAGAATCTCGACATTCAAAGCTTGTAAGATCCAATTACATTGATGATCCAATTTTAAAGTTCCACACAATTTTCAACTTTGATTATCCCTTCGTCCTTCTACGCATTCACCGAGCCCGTACTTTCATGTTTTACGCGTAGCCTTTTCTCGGGACACCCCATACGGTTCATAACATCCCTCTGAGGGCTGTTCTAGCAGTAGTGACGATCGCAGGTTGGAGTTGCCAGTTGGAAGGGTAGCTTGTCGTCGGGTAGGCTGTCGGTTGCATGACGCGGGCGAGGAAAGGGAGGAAAGGGAGGATCGGATGGTGAAGAGGAGGAAGAGAAGGGTGGTCGGGAGATATTGAGCGACGCCGGGCGTCGCGGCGCAGTATGCGAGCCAGTCGCCCTCCAGCCACCGCCCCAGTTACGACTTGAGCGACACTTCCGGTGTGCCTCACTCATTCTTTTCTATCTTGGTCTCTCGTCTTCTTCTCCTTCGTCCTTCCAGTCCTTCTCGGTGTCTTGGTCCCGGCGTCCTCGATCTGTCATTCGCATCGTCCCCCCGAGATCCGCTCGCGAAACCAACCCCCTTCGAACGAAACGGAACGAACGCAACATGCTGATCGGTCTCGTGCGCGACTCGGTGCTCCAGTGCTTCTGTCACAGCTGCAAGGCCCCGCTGGGCATCGTAGGTGAGTGAGTCCCACTTCCCTTGTCTACGTACCCTCCCCTTCCGGTTCCCCGAAACTTGCAAAGATCGGTAACTGGCTACCATAAATGATTGTTTCTGATACTCGAGTTAGAATCTTGGAAGAACGTTTTCCTTCTTTAATCCTTTATAAACTGGGAATATAATTATTTCTCATTGTCAGTCGTAATTATTGATTCATCCCTGAAAAGCGAGAAATATATAGAAGAATTTTTTTTCAATCCTCAAGGTTTTTACATTTAAAGAATTGAAGTATCAAAATTTGTGACAGAAAGATTTTGACGCTTTTACTAGTTTATTTATTTTCTCCATAGAATTTTATCAGGATGAAGCTTTATAAAAATAGCTATTTTTATAGAACATCGCTAGAAATATCCGCCATTTTTCGATTAAATCTTTATAAAAGATCTTAAAATAGCTTTAAGATTTTGTGATCTGATTTTTTGTATTATTGGGGTAGTTTTATAAAAAGAAGTTTTATGCATGACGATTTTTTATGTAGCAATTTACTGGATAATTTACTTTTTTCTGGATGAAATTGGCTACTCTCAATAATGCCTTCGTAAAATAATTCATCGGCTTTCGAGCGCAATTATCCATTTATCCACCCTTGGGCGGAGCTTGCTAAACTCTTTATGGAGCAATCGTGAAGTAATTTAGTATTTATTGAGCCAAACTTGCTCAGGTGCTTTTACGCTATTTATAGAACAAGGTACTGAATTACAGTTCATTGCTTCTCCAACGGTGCTTTTATTAGTCTCTTATAAACGAATTTCAAAGCTGGAGACTTAATAAATCGTTTATAAAGCTTTATGCAAAGCGCATTTGTGATAAGCAGATTTAAACGATGACGGATTTTCCTAGCGATTGTCTTTTTAAGAAATCTTTCTTAATATAATTTTTTAAAAATGTTTAATATTTTTTTTTTACTTTTATCATAAATCCTGGCGGTAAAAAAAATTAAAATTTTACCGGAAAAAGGTGGTAATTGGAAGGAGAGATAATTGTGGCCTTTGTGGGCGCTAGTTACCGGAAAAAGTCGTCGGGAAAATCTCTCGACCAAAAATACTCCACCATCCTGTCTCATCCTATTTTATCCCTCGGGAAAGAAACTTACAGAATTGTCGGGGAGTGTCAAATACCGGGAAACAGATGCAATTCGTCTTCTATTCACAGGAAATATCCTGAAAAACCTATCCTGATTTCGGATTTATTAACTTGTCGACACGTATAGACTCTCAAAATGGCTATAATCTTCATTATATATCTTAGAGATATTTGGTTTAAAAATAAGTATGTTTTTAATCCAAATTAATAATACTTGTTTTTTTGACTGTTCTGAATTTGATCATGTATTTTTTAACTATACATTTACTTTTTTCCTCTTTTTATCTTTTTTATTATTTACTATACGTTTTAATTTTCTATTATTTACTCGATTATTTTTTAATTTTTTGATTATTATAGATTAATTTACATAGAAACAAAATTTTGTACGAATATATACATTTCTGAAAAAAAATTCGTGTCCTTTGAATGCAAAGAAGACCGCGGTGCAAGACGGTCGATATCACGATAGTATCGTGATATTATCCTAGGGCACCTGCATTTCGATCAATTTCTCGGACCGTCCGCGAATCGATACTCACGGTCCACCATTTCTCTACGGGGTGTCGCAAAATTCCGACAAAAATTGTGATATATCCGATTTTTAAACATCTGTATATAAATAAAATCATTTCTCTTCCTTTTTCTTCTTTGCAAAAAATATTGACTCCAATTATAAAAATATTGAAAATTAAAATAGATATTAAATGTAAAATATTTATTATATTTATTACATATATATTATTTTATTTATATATATATATATATTGATAATTAAATAAATAAATTAATGTTTTATTTTATTTTTGAACGACAACAATAAATCTATTTATCTTTAATATAGTGATGTATGCAATTGCCAGAATAATGATTGTTTGTTAACTTGGGGGGGGGGGGGGGTTCAGTTTCTAATATTTAATATGGATTTTACGACGCCGGTATACACGTGTTCGGCTTGCCGAAACGATCAGGGTGCGGTCCAACATGGCTACGCAAAACAGTTGCATCGATTTCCCGATAATTAACTCATTGAAACACCAATCGATCTCTCAATCAAACAATCAATTTTGGCCAAGTCCAATTTAGATTTTTTTTACAGCCTACTTTGCTTCCAGAATAATTCGTGTATTAATTGAAGCCTCAACAAAGTACGTTTATTCCTTGTAACGACTTTTAATTAAACACCTTTTATTGTTTAAATTGTTATAATAAGTTTCAAAATTGTATGCAATCAGTATTTATAAAGTTAAGAAAGTAAAATGAAGAGTCGCTGCATATTGCATATTATATGCTTGCAATATTTTTTATTGTAAAGATAAATAATAATTATTCAAATTGGCTATCTTTTTAATAAAACTGCTGCATTTTTTTTTATTATTACAATATTATGATAATTGCATAAAAAAGATGGTGGTTCAATGAGTTAAGACGCAATCTCGGCTTTTCTTCCTCTTTTCCTCTTTAATTTTCTTCGAAAACGTTTCGAGTGTTTTGACTGAATCTGAATTTTCGAAGCGGGACAAAGGAGGAATAACGCGCCCTTTAAGAAGCCTAGCGGCAAGGGCAAACCGCGGACCAAGCAGCCGAAGAAGGTGAAGTTCATCAGTGAGTACTCGGATAAATTAGCTGGGAACATTGAGAGACCTTTACCGAGCTTTGAATGACGTCAATAGGCTTATTGAGACGTACCTACATTCGTTCGATCAAATTGAATCGACTTCTTTAAAATTCTAGCAAGGGTACACGCGATAGGAACAGTCTGCTGACTAAAAAAGATTTATTAAAAAATCAGTTTCAGATTCATAAGAGAGAAGGTCTCTAAGCTACTTTGACCTTTTAAAGAATTTTATTTATAATATGTAGTTTAACTCTTTCTCTCTCTCACCCTGTGTAATTTATGCAATTATATGGTTCAACTGTATAACTAGAGTTAAAAATTATTTTATATTATTTTTTTATCATGTAATTATATTAAATAGTTATGAAAACTAATGCTAAAATCTAAATATTATATACTTATTATTATCTTTCTTTTTTCCTGCGAATTTTGCGCTTAAACAATTACATGATTATTATGTTATTTGTACTGCTTGTGTGTAATTTTACTAGAAAATTTAATATGAAAATTCCTGCGTCTAAGGGCTAAAAGGGAACACCTTCGCTATTAAAGATCGGTGCAATGCCCTCGGCAAGAACGATCGTGCCAATGTGTCGCCGTTGAATTATACATTGCAAGCGGGGAACATTTGCAAACTTGTATTACGTAGAAATGTACAGCAAAATATCGACGATTTTTCATAGCAATATTCCGTTACGTCTCATTTCGTTAAGTGAAATGAGAGCAGGAAAAAAGAAAGATGCAACAAACGCGAAAATTCCGAAATCTCTATTAATTATTCTCCAATTATTTATCTCTCAATTATATGTGTAGATAGTTTATTTAAGATCTCTCAAGATTTGAGGAATCTCGACGATCGATAATTTAAATTTAATCAATATCCGAGACATATTGCAAAGAGAAAAGGAAGAAAGTAGAAAATAGTACTGTAAATTGCAATTCACTCTCTGGAATTAAATAATTATTAGAGTTTCTGAAAATTGCCATGACAGTGAAAGTATATGATACAGTTTGATATACGATAATTACGATATGGTTGGCAACAGGGGTAGACGAAGAGGCGGGAGGAAGAGAAGAAGAGGTGCGTGCGGCGACGGTAGACGTCGCGGCGCCTACGTCCGATCGTTTTCTGATCGATCCCTCTTTGTTGCTCTTGAACTGTGAGTCATACTTCCGTAACTAGCCGGCGCCGGAAGTCTTGGAATTGCGAATTATGCCCATGGGGATTGTGTTATCCCGAGATGAGACATCGGGAGACATTCGATAGAGATTAGAATTGCTATCGAGATTAAAGTGATCTGAGAAAGATAATATGATGATGTTGAGATATCGAAGCATTGATATCTCCAGGTCTAAAAATCAAAATTGTTAAGTAAACGGTCTTAAAACAATAGAGTATTCGGAAATAATCTTAATATTTCGGTGCCGCAAAAATATCGATAATTACTTGAAAATTAGATATTAATTATTCAAAGTGTGCTGTGTTTAAAAATATACTGCAATAGTCGTGATGTTTCACTGCATTAATTAGCAATTTATTGATCGGTGTCTACTCCTTGGAAAAATCGGGAATTGCCAAGGATTTTTTTTACTTTGAAAAATCCGGGAATTCTCGTGAAATTTTATTGAGAATCAGGGAATTTTATCAAAAATTTTGTTTGATAATTTTATTGACGATCTCTCTTTAGTATCAAGTTCTTATGTAAGTTTCATAGAAAAAATTGTTCAATTTTTTAATAATATTTAAATAAATTAGTACTCCTTAAGACGTTTATGATAAATTACTTTTTGTTTTATATTTTTATTTTATATTTTTGCATATATCTTTAGCGTTTAGATATAATGATGTATTGCACTTTGTTATTGTTTAAATTAATTTTACGATTAATAAATCAATATTAAATGCTAGAAAAACTGCACCTGGAAGATCAGAGAATTTTTTTACAAGATTTGAGTAGATACCCTGTTAATGTATAGATTCATTATTGTTGCACCGATGAACTAAACACTCGTTCATGTTGCACTGAAAATTTGCAGCGACCGAGATCCGATGCCAGGAGAAGACCAAGGGCGGACTGTGCTATGAAGTGATCCTGGCGGAACCAACAGGGCCTAAGAGAGCGCCGTCGCCGCCGCAGCCGAGTCCAACGCAGCAGACCGCGATCGAGGACAAGCTGAAGGCCGCTGAGGAGCGAAGACTGTCCATCGAGGCGCACAAGCTCGCCTCTCTCGCTGCCAAGCTCAGCAAGATCGAAGAGGCGTCCCGCAAGAAGGACGAGCTTAGCGCAGCTTTCATGGCCGCGACTCGTGAGTCCTTAGATGCTAAGATGAATAACACGGAGGAGAAGCGAGAGGCCCACATCGCCGATCTGAAGAGCAAGCTAAAGGAGCATGTGAGTAAGAAAGATTGGAGATATACAGTTAACAATAAAGAGGTGTTTAATTTACTATGTCTTTTAACTTGTGGAAAAATATATATTTACTAATTTGATTACTAATAGTTTATTAAGTTCTGATTACGTGTCTATAAGTAGTTAAATAATTATTCGATAAGCATATATCTATTAATTGTTTAATAATGTCAATTTGTCTTGTTGTTCTAAGCAACTGTTGTAATATTTAATTTTACTTTGTATTATAGTTGGAGAGTGTTGAAAAAACTCGCTTGAGTCTCGAGCAACAAACCGAAGAAGTGCGATGCGCCGTTGAAGAGAAGCTGAAGACTGCCGCGGCTCAGCGTGATGAGAATATCAAGAGAATGCTGGATCGTCTCAAGGAACATGTTAGTATCTTCTTATATTTATTTCCATATTTATAATTTATCAGATAGTCTTAATCGAATTAACTATTATTATAGTTATAATATGTGTGTATATCATACAAGATTTATTATATTTAAAAATTTTTAAGGTTGTGAAGTAATAATGAAACGTTCTCATTTTTGTCGTTTTCTTTCTTTTCAAAGTAGCTTAGCTATGCTACGTTGTTTTGCATATTTTAACAGGCAAACTATAGGCAGATAATAGACTTAGCAAGAATAGGTATAAGTTATTGATTCGCGGCTTGCTTGCAGGAGGAGCAAGTAGCTCGCGTACGTCAAGGAATGTCAGAGCGCGTACAACAGTTGGAGTCCCAAATTCAGGGCAAGCTGGAGCAGGCACGAGAGCGTCGCGAGACAATCGAGCGCGAGCAGAAGGAGAAACTGCGCAATCATGTAAGTTTCTCTTCAAATGTGACTCTTGTAGTAGATGTGGTGGTTTTGAACAGTACGTCGATCTCTAATTATCAGATTATTGCGAAACTTTGTCGGTTTTGGATAAATAAAAGATATTTAATATACTGACTATACTAATGTACTAATATCAAGTACAACAAAAATTTTAAGAAAAAAAAATAATTCCAAAAAGCGACAGAGACTCGTGCATAATCTAATCAGAGCATTATATTCGTGAGCTTTTGAGAGAGAGGGAGAGAGAGAAAGAGAGAAAGAGAGGGAAAGAGAGAAAGATGGAAAGAAAGAAAGAGAAATGTGAAACACAAACCGGGTAACCTTGGGTTGCCGAGATTTTTCTGCGAAAAAAAGCACTGATCGAATGTGGACGTTTGTGCAATGATGGTTTAGAACACGGTGAAGATAGCTCAAGTGCGTCAGATGGCAGCGCGAGAGCTCCTGGTGAAAAAGTTCGAGTTCGACAAGAGGGTGTCGACCGCGGAGCTGAATCGGCAACGAGAGATCCAGCGCCGCGTGCAAGCGATTCGCCGCCACCATGTAATTCCGTCCCCGCATTCTTAATCGCAATCGGGATCCTTTGCAGACGTGACAATTTGTGGTCTCGATAAATCGAATTCTATGCAAAGCAATGCTCTTGATTAATAAGACAGAATCATCTATTTCGTATCAATTTTGTTCTTATTTAATAATCTTAAACAACAATCACATTGTGAATAAGATAATAGTATAAAAAAAAAAAATACATATTAAAGAGAGTTAAAATTCTCGTTAGAATAAATTTTTAATCTTTCTATTATCATAGAAAATCTCAACAGAAATTCGCTGAGGAATAATACATCAGAGTATATTACAAACACACACTTTAATATTTAAATTCATATGATAAAATTGTAAAATCGCGATTAATATAACAAATTGTAATGTTTGCAGGTCATATAAATTATAATTATATCAATTATTTCCTTTGTTTCGGTTTCCATCTCCCTTCCATCATCGCAAATAGCTTGTTAATTTTTTTTTAGGACCATGAAGACGTCGATAGTTGAGTTTGTATAAGGAATGCTGTTGCCGTGCTTTTGTCAGATTATATTTTGCAGTCTTTGTTTTACAGTTATTTTTTCCAGCATGACTGTCCTCGTTTGTAGTTCATGTGATTGTTTTACGTACAAGATGTGTTGGAGAAGACATAGAGCCGAGCTTCATAATTTCTCGCGCAATTTACGTGAAGATTTGACAATTAGACTTTTTTTGCAATGAAATAAGTATCTATATATTAATTCAAATTAATGGCTCTTATAATCTGAGAATATCGACATCTCTAGAAAGTCAAGAAAAGCTAAGAACTCCAACGCATCCTGTCTAAATTTAGCCATCCGTCACATCAGCTTGCAAATAGAGAGCATGGCGTACTTTTCAACCTCCGTCTTCCACAGAATTGCATCGGAAAATATCACTGTATAATCTCTCGTTTTCTTTCTCTCTGTTCCCGCAGGAAAGGCGTGCCGAGATTGTGAGACAGAATAAGGCGGCAATTCGTCAGGATAACAATCTCGTGAACTCGCCGCAGCCGATTCTACCGGTGGAGAACGAGACCGCCAGCTCCGGCTAAGTATCCAATATTCTCTTCAAGGCCGCTCGAACGCCCCCGCAAGACTCCGTTTCGCTTTGTGCCATTATTTTCTGACTCGAAGTAAAACGGGAGGTCGATCGCGCGCATCAAACATGTCTGTATTTCGAGCTGGAGGGGCAGGGAAATATATCGTTTTCCCTGCAGTTTCTCAATGTCGCGCGGATAATACTGCCTTCATCAATTTTTATTCGCATATATTATCAAAAAAAAAATGTGAACAAATGAAAATTATTTGATTAAATTATTATTCGTTGCACAGAAAAATATTTAATGTAAATGAGGGACTAAGAGTATTTTTGTATATGGCATTCTTCTCTTCCTTTTTCCTTAAATATATATTTATTAATTGATTAAAATGGGAAGAGTACAAAATATCAATTTTTAATATCACTTTTGTAATACATATTAACAAAGGTGAAAGTTAAACATCTCGTATGGGATATCAAACTTGACTTAATGATTAATTGACCGTTATCAGTTTAAGTCCTTCAAATGTGCTTTAAAATACAATTTTATTTTGACAATTTTTAAGTGAAAAAAATGGCAATATTTTTCGGAATGAATCTTCAGGTTGCTGTGAAAGTTCGAATTTTGCATCAAGGCTAATGTTATTGTCGAAAAAATCAAGAAATATTTTTAGATTTAAAAAATTTTTGATATTTATTTTAATAATATATATATTGTACTTTTTTACATTATTAAATAATAAATAAAAATGTTTTTGAATTTTGAAAATTTTGGATTCTTTAAATCTCAGAGTATCTTAATCTTGTAAAGATTCTATTAACTCATACTTTTGAATCATAGGATTACATTATTTTCAGATCTTTTTGTATCCTATATATCTTAACACCTAAAACTTCCTTAATTGCAAAACTTTGTTGAAACCAAACTTTCGCAACATCCCGAAAATCACTTCTGTCATGTTTCTTTTTTAAAATTTATTGTGCGCTCTCTCTCTCTCTCTCTCTCTCTCTATCTCTCTCTCTCTCTCTCTCTCTATGCGAAACGTTGCCGAAGTAGGAATAACGAATAATGAAGGCAGTATTGTCCTTCACATCTTTTTTTTATTTACATTTATCATTATCTCGAACGAGTGCAGAAAGGAATCTCGACGATAGCTAACGATCGATTAACCGTGATTACTGGATGGTCGTTTTGAATCGCAATACAGTTTTCAATAAGAGAGGGAGAAGGAGATTTGATTTGATAAAAATTAACGGATTACTACAGACTAATTATCGCTGCAACTTAGATCCTAAGTGGTGCAACTGCAACTCTGTGTTCGTATGCACACACAAGAGGATGCATATGTGTGTGTGTACGTGCGATGTGTGCCGACATGTTAAGCACATTCATAATTATATATATAAATATAATATACATATAATTATATAATGATATATTATTAATAATAATAATAATAATAGTGCTTTATACTAGGCTTGAGAAACAATTTTGTACTCATTGTAATATTACTGCGCTAACCGAAACAAAAATTCAACATGAGACATGTAGTCTAATGGAATATGATAATGTGACGCTTCTGTGATGACTTTTTAATTATTTGTCGAAATGTGTAGCGTTTTTGAATGCGGGCGAGAGAGCGACAGACACATAGAAAAAAAAAGAGAAAGAAGGAGTGAATGAGAGTGTATGCGTGTGTGGAAAATACAAATGAGAAAAAGAATATTTTGTTTCTTTAAGTTAGCAGGGCTGTCGTGAACAAGCAAGAACATTTATTTGCATCCAAAATTGAAGTATATATGGCAATGTAATTGTTGACGATTGGACTCAATTTCAATTTACGAAGTAGCGCCTGTTACTAATTGTTTATACGCTTGCGGAAAAAAATAAAGTGCATTCTAAAGAGGCAAAAAAAGGATAGGATATTTTCTGATATCGATAGGTGAGCTTTAAAGCTTAAACAATTTTTAGATAATCCAGGAACGTTTAGAAATTAATAGGAATGTAACAATTCAATTTATAGCGTACAAGAACGATTGCTCTACTTGTATAAGGAACTCAGCATTAATAGCAGCCAGAGAAGAAGAAACGTAAAAAGAAAAAAAAAAGCTTTGAAGAATGCAAGATTGGAGAAGTCGTAAAGAATCATCGTAAAGAAGTTTCCTTTAAAAATCTATAGTATTCTTACGGTACTGTTTTAAAAGAAAAAAGGGAATATAAAGAAGAAACTTGGAAAATTTGAGTCTTGGCTATAGTACAGCTGTACCTCGGAAAGTGAGAACCCATAATAATTGTATTTATGATATTTTTATTATCAGTTTGCAACTTGTAATCCAGATTAGTAGTTCCCAAGTTTGAGCTATGTCTTTTCACCGCAGTTAGCCTTCTTTTGTACGTCAAATATAACGTTATCAGAAATGGTGAAGGAAACATTTTCTTTTGATCTTTTTTCAAGAAAATCTCATAAATTCAAGATTTTGCAAATTGTTTGGAATCTGGGAATCGAAGATTCTTGGGGCCCAAGATTCTGAGACGGAAAATTAATTATCACATTCTAAAAGTAAATTAATATTTTTTACTTTATATGTATCATATTATATTTTCTATGTTATACTTTTATTATTTTAATAATGCACGTGCAAATTGCACATCTTTATTTTTTTGTGATAATGAAGCATGAAAGATCTCGTTATCTTATATTTTGAACTTGGGAACATTTGATCGTTTGCATTGTCAGCGCGTACTTGGTTCTGATTTTTTTGTGCATTTCAGATTTTGGAATTTTACATAAGCTCCCAAATCTCTAATGTTCAAAAAAAAAAAAAAAAAAATTCAAATAGATATTTGTGATCCCTAGAGAAAATGAAAGATTTCTCGAAACATTTCTTAAATTTTAGACTCGTATCTTACCGTATTTTACTTATGCCTGAAAAATGAAATAAGAAAAAAGGGTCTTTTTCGAATGAATCAATTCTTTCCATCTTTTATTTTCTTTCAGTAAATTTATAACAATTTAATTAGAATATATATATATATACACAAGTAAAGCTATATGTAATCCTTGAGAGTGACTACTTATTCTACACAATGAAATGAATGAACTTCACTATAGCGTAATTTATACAGTTAATATGATATGAAATTTAAATAATTTACACATAATTCGTTTAACATTTCATTAGGTTTAACTCCGAGACTACGTAAGGAGTCCTCACAAAACGCCTAATTGCACGAATACTAATTAAGCGTAGAAGTTGCGACGAACAAAAGGGAGAGAAAAAGATGAGGAAAGAGTTGTACGGGCGAGAAATTTCCGGAGAGTTTTCAGAAGAATTTGAAGAGATCTTTGTCTTGCTGTGTCGCAATAAGTGGTGGGTAACGTCTATTTTTGCATCATTGTTATAATCTTTTGGAAATTGTATTCTCGTGTAATGGTTATGGGCGCTACGTGACGTATGTACATCATTGTCCTTCTCTCGATTTGAATTACTAATATATGCCGGATGACTCGCATAAAGCGGGTAACGGCGCTAGAAATTCATTCCCAATTGAATTTGGATGTTTTATTAGGAATGGAATCTCGTATCTCCAAAAACATTCTGTATAAATATATATAAATATGTTTCTGCGCGATGGTGGACGCAGCATACGGTGGACCAATAGTCGCTATTCCGGAAATAATTTAACTAAAGAGAAGCTTTAAGTTTTTTTCATAAAAAATAAATTAGATTATATTTGGTTAAACTTTTTTTTAAATCTCGAATATTGTGATATAAATTTCTTAAAGATATAAAGTATAGGAATACGTAATAAATCATAGTGATTCTTTTATATATAAATTATATATTATGTGTTGAAAAAAAATTATATACTATTACATATGTCGTTATAAATTAACATTTTTCGGAGCAATGACTTTCGGTCCATTTTTTATATAGTGTGCACGTTTTTGTGGGCTTTGATATTGTCTCTCATGATAAGAAATGCGCGAAAAAAGTTAATTAAACAAGATATATAAATATATATAATATAAATATAAATGCGAGCGGAGATAAGATATATAATGGTGTCGCGATATATTAATCGCGTCTTTGCATTGGCTGCCTTCGATATACTTCTTTCAGTTTCTGTTGAGGTAATGTATGTCAAACGAGAACCTGATTGTGTGTGAAGTAAAAGGCCATACCTACACGCATCAGGAACGTCTTTGTTATTCTATATATCATTGTCTCTGAAATTACATTCTCCTCTTCCTCAGAAATTTACTAATTGCAATATTCCCATCCTAACGATTGCAACTATAATAAGAGATGCGTTACAAGCATTTATTTAATTTTTATATATAATTTAATATTTTCATAGTAATCACATATATGTAAATTTTTTTTCAATTAGAATATTATAATTCTCTTTCTTTTTTTCTAAAGCAGTATATTAAACTTGCATTAAATAAAATCACTACTACTAATTTTCTTCGAATTTCCAAATAGCAATCTCGACGACAGTTGCTCGTGACATAAAAACAACAGAAGAACCAATTGTGAAAAATAAGGAAGTTATGATAATCAAATATCTATAATATCGCATTTAAAAATTATTTTTTCTATCTAATTAAAGCAATACAAAGAGTTTAATTGATTGAATAATAAATTACGTTTTTCTTTAATATATGAAATGATTTGGTGCCGCAATAAAGAGTAATAAAAAGTGAAATCTTTAAACACATTGAATGAATATATTTATATTTCAGTAACACTATTGCTTTTAGACGAGGTTCGCGCACATCGCTCGACGGTCCTGGGCGAGTATAGCGAAGTTTACGGCCCTGAGCGAGCGAGCGAGCGAGCGCGCGCGCAGTTGGCCACGTGACGTCGGCGCGTAACGCGTAACAATGGCATGGCTGCCAGCCAAAGGCCGAGCGATCGAGACGGGACGAGCCGAAGCACTGCGAAGCGACCTCAGGCCTCACGGTCCCACAGTCGAACGGCGGAAAGCAAATGGCTGCCTTGTGGGTAGATAATAATGCGTAACGGACGCGCCGCCGGCGGAAAGGATTAAGTGCGGGTGCGCGTACGATGTTGCTGAAGGATCGGGTTGCGACGGCGAAGAAGTACCGCAGGCATCATGGGAAAAACGGTGCCAGATCCGCGGCCGGTAAGTGCAATAGTCGCTCATGTACGAGAGAGAAACTCGCGAGATCGCCGCGCATTCTCCCCCTCGGCTTTCCGCTCTTCGCCTCTCGTCGCACCTCTCTTCCTTCCCCCCCGCGACCTCGTCTTGATATCGACCACGTATATAAGCGTATATACCAGCCGGAGCCGCGACAACCGCGTGATAAATTAGGAATCTGTTGCAAGCCGCGAGATTCAAAAACTTTGAGAGAGCGTACGTAACGCGTAACGTAACCCTTGAACATGGCAGCTTCTCCTCGAGTTACTTGAACGTCTGTCGAAGATTTTTCTCTCGTTATTCACGAAAAAAATGCACGAGCGACAAGGAGACATCGTATCGAGTTTTTGCGCTCGATACCGATGTCGAATCTATCATCGAATCTATCATCGTAATTGGTAATTTTTATGACACACATACACATAATTCGCGACATGATGGCGCGAGAACAGTTTTCCGATTTACTCTTGTAAATCGGACCTGTTCTCTTCGCCGATCACGCGGGCGAGAATCGATTGGTATCCGATAGTAACAATGATACGACATAATACGACGCGATGCAGTCGGCATTTCCCTTAATCATGCTCCGGAATAATAAATGCAACACGACAAATCGCATTTATTATTCCGGAGCATGATTAAGGGAAATGCGACGATTAAGTGCAACGCACTCTAACAGCGACTGTATATCATTGATGGAGACTACGTTCGAAGTAGCTATTATTATTCGATTGTGAGTTAATTTCGTCGAAATTTGTCGTATGATATATATATTTCTAATTAAAAAGTAAGGGAATATGTCACACACACATAAAGAGCGCGACGTTATTATTACGTTCCAATCTTTGTCACACGCTGCTGTAACAGCGATGCAATCGCCGGATGCGTTAACAAGAGTCCGTTAAAAATATCCTCGGAGACATTTCGGCAAAGCTCGCGGCCCACGAGCGTCGTTTGAAGATGCGTCGCGGTGAAAATGCATTCCTGGCACGCCGCGATAAGAATAGAGCGATGGTGGGAAGGAAAGGACGATTCGCGATGTGATAACGAATGGGGGAGAATACGTAGGATCACGTGCGTGTAGTTACGTCTTTTCTACATGTTATTGAACAATTTTTTACAAGTCTATAAGACTCGAAAGAACTGCAAGTATCCAAGTATCTGAAAATATACGGAGAAATATAACGGGAATGTATAGAATATTACATACTTTAATACATCGTTTAAGAAACGCGCATAAATACAAATATCTTTATGTCAAAATGCGAAAAGTTAGCTTACTTGCGGCATCAGCTTGTGACCACGTGGTTTCCCCTCGCGACCACATGACCGTGATATCTATACTTCGAGCTGTTGTAATGCATCAAATAAATTTGCGTATCACCATCGATGGATACTTGAGCATCGGATAATAATTTTAAGTGCCCGAATTAAGCACTCGCTCTTGTTATCTCTAAGCGGTGAAATCGACATCGCCGTAAATGTGAACGAGTGCCACTTAACGAGCGATCGTAAATCGCATCAAGTTATTTAAACTCGGAATTATAAAGTCAACGAAGTTTACTAATTTTAATCTCCTTTAATTTGTTTATTTTCTCGTAGAATTGCATTCAAATCAAACATCTGCTTACAAAATGAAGGAAAACTATCACTGTTCTTATTATCTATTAAATCTGCCATTCGAAATTTATCAATTCTGTATAATGTATTATATATATATATATATATATATGTTGAATATTTAAATAATCCGACTGTGAAATTTTATCCAGTACTGTATAAAAAATGAAAATTAAGACTTCTTTAAAACTTTTTGCTTTTTCTCTGACTTTTTGCAAGATTAGATTAGAGATAGACAGACCTTTAAGGGCTGTCATTTGATGCACGCAAAGAAGCTAATCGAATGGCGAGAGAAGCTTTTTGTAGAACAACTGTCGTGAACACCGGCGCGTTAAACGCCTCCAAGGCCTTTGCAATGGAGACTCAATCACCGCCAATCTACACAGTCTCAGCAATTTGCTTCCTTGAACGATCTCGAGCGGCATCTGCGAATCGCAAAGCATCGCAGAAGCTGAATAAGGATTTAGCTATTCGCGAGCACTTTCGCTACTCGATACTCGAAGAAGAAACTCAACACTGTTCGATATTTTTTGCCAAAAATATAGTATTTGGATATATTTGAATTTATTATATCAACATTCGTATCGACAATTCTTTTATTCGTTCGAGATTTGGAACTAATAATCAATTCTCAATTAATAAATATCGATTCAAGATAAATGTCGATGTTCGACGATGTTAGAGTTTATATCGGTTTTTGCTTGAGGAGAATCGAAATTATTATCTAAAGCTATAAAAAAGCATAATGATAATTATAAAGCGTAAACATTTTATTATTATAAAAATACATAAGTATTATATAAGAATAGATTATTTTCTTCTAACAGAATATATATTATAGAATAGATATAGAATATAGAATATATAATTAGAGAGATATAGAATAGATATGGAATATAGAGATATAGAGTAGATATAGAATATATAATTAGATAGAAATATAGAATGAATATAGAATATAGAAATATAGAATAGATAGACAGATATACATATAATAGATATAGAATATATAATTAGATAGAGAGAATATATAATTATATAGAATATATAATATAGGATAATTATGCCTTCATATCAATGCTCTTGTTCTTGTCGCATCGTTATCATTAATAACAGAATTAAATGTCGATTTTCATGATTTATGGAGACCAATATTTTTTATCTACCGAATTCAAGAATGACAATTTGTTTAATCTTTCTACGGTTAATTGGTTCTCTGATTGGGTCATCTCCGTTTTCGAAAACAACCTTTCTGCTGGAACCGACGTGGCCACGATTGACAAGTACTTTCGTCTTATTTTGTACAATGAGGGAAATTGTATCTTCATGCTCTCCCATTTCTCTAAGGGATCGTCATTAAGGGAGCACTTTGAGGTGTTCAGATACAAAATTAACTCGTCCTTGTGTTTATCTGCCAGAAATTTATGATGATTCCAGAGATCGTATTCCGTTTTTTCCTGTTCAGTATTAGACTCATGAGACGAGCTCACGCTGGACAATTCGCTTATCATTTTGTGCAATTGATACATGGCATTAGCCAGAGCCTGTGTATTCTGGAAATGTATAATCTTAAAGCGGGGATCCAGTATGGTGGCGATGGAGAACGAATGGCTGAACTCTATTTGGCCGAATCTGCTTTGCAATTCTTTCAGAATGGCTTCCTTCAACTTCATCGACAGCTCCATCATTTGTGTAGTCTTTTTGTACTCGATTAGAGCGCAATTAATAAGTGGTATTATCTTCGATATCACGATATAATTTTCAGCCGAACATTCTTTTGCCATGAATGCCAGGGGTCTCAATAAAACTACTATTTCCTTCAACATATTTAATTCATCATCGGTCGGCACCTTTATGTCGGGAGTTTTATGATTTATAAGCAAGACATAGATCACTGTCCATAATTCGATAAATCGTTCTATCATGTAGAATGTGCTGTTCCATCTAAGGTCGATATCAAGAATAAGTTTCTTTATTTCAGTTTTAGATGTACCCAAGTCAATTTGACGCTGATGCAATTTTCGTTATTTATGTCAGTACTATTTTTTATAAATTTTACAACCAATCTCACTTTGTCAATAATATCACTGAGACCTTCACAGTTTTTTATAGAGTTTTTTGCCACTAAATTTATAGTGTGAGCGAAACAGGTTATATGCTTGTACTGACCAAAAATCTGCGTAACAGCCTTGACTATATTAGACTCATGATTGGCGATAACTGCTACAACTTTACTGATATCGATACACCATGTCTTCAGAGCATTCGAAAGAGCAGACGCAATGTAATCTACAGTGTATTCAGACAATTCGATGAGCTCAATATTTCCCGATTCCAATTTTTTTGAATCCTTTCCACTTGCTATGAAATGCACTGTGACTCTTAAGAAGCTTTTACATGACACTGCTTCTGACCAGGTATCTATACTGATAGTTACATGTAAAGTTTCATTCAGCTGTTGTTTGAAGATCTTAACTATCACATCATATTTCTCGTCTAATCTTCTTTTGATTGTCTTTTCGCTAGGAATTTTACAATTAGGCGCCAGTTTTTTCATCAGATATTTGAATCCCTTACAATGAATGGTATTGAATGGTTTATCATCGATGCACATGTAGTAAAGAATAGCATTTGATATCTTGGTATCTTCATCATCTGAAAGATAGTTTATATAAAAATCATAAGAGATTAAGCATTTGTAGTTATTTTTAGGTATTTAGATATTATTTAATATATATTTATTATATTTTTATTAGTTATTGTATTTTCAATGTAAGAATATATCTCACCGGAATAACTAGACATCATTTCAGCCTCCATTACTTCACTATCTTCTTCACTCTCTTCTTCACTCTCTTCTTCACTCTCTTCTTCACTCTCTTCTTCACTCTCTTCTTCACTCGATCGTCTTATATCGTCGCCCATTATCTTATGTCTTCTTTTCTGACACAACATAAGCAAGAGTAACAAATTCATATTTAAACTCATTTGCAAAGTATACTATAAAAGCTAATCGATCAACAAAAAAGTATACATATTTTAAACTTTATTTCATACTCGATCACTTACTCTTAGAGATTTTGTTGAAGTTTCTAGAGTGTGTGAAGTCTGTGAAGCATCATAGGTAATATTATCTAAGCTCATTGTCAGCCGACTATAACATAAAAGAATATTTCTTGTTAAATATATATGAAAATGCACTATTACTATTTATAAAGGTCAATAAAAGAGAGAAAGAGAAAGAGATCAATAGACCATTCCTTTACCAGTCTTTTTTTCAGTTTCTTGAGTCTGTCGTTGTCTGTACTTGTCTGTTGAGTCTTTTGTCTGTACTCACTCTTTGTCGTGATTGTATAAATGTCTCGTCATAATGGCCAGAGCCGTTTTGCCAGTGGCTTTGATGTGTTTATCGCACAAATTGCACGACACTGTACTTTCGTCTTCTATCTCCTTGAAGTGGTTCCACAGCTTGCTCCTCTTTGACATTTTTCAGGCAATTGACTTCATAAGAAGAATAACTTCGATGAAGATATCGTTCCTTTCTTTTTTTTCGTCTTCAAGAAATTTCTATCTCTTTAAGAATACAATATCCCACACTTAACGTGATCTTGTCTTTATCCTTATCTAGAAGTTACATAATGTTGCGAACAATATGCCCAGGAGTATCGAAATTCAATACCTTCATCGACCGTGCGCGAGTTTATCGATAGTCTAACAATAAGCCGCTTGCAAGTATATCGATATTCTAAGCTGCGAGCTTAGATTGCGAGTTTACTGTATCGATACGTTTCGTTTAATAACGCCAAAATTTAATAATTAAAAAAAAACAAATAAAAATTGAAAATATTTAATTGTGATATTCGATGTCGAAAGAAATCTGCAGTACAGTTTTGTGTAACAGTTTTTAATTGTGTTGTTATGTTAATAATTTCCAGTAATAACGAGAATTTCTAATAGATATCTTTTACTGGCTATCATATATAGAATATCGATATTCTTAGTCACTTGATTGCGAGTCGATTATATCGATACGTTTCGTTTGATATCGGTATAATCTCGAAAATGATATCGTAATTTAGAAATACTACTGTAGCTATCAATATACAGAATTGGAGGCAGGAGTATCAGAAGGGAAACATTGATGAGTCGAAGTGATTTAAATATATGGTTCTGCATATCAATATCTAATTAATGTGAGATAATTAGTATCTTTCTAATAATATTATAATAATTGTTGTGTCCCAGATCAATATCTAATTAATATGAAATGACTACTATCTATCGTAATAATATTTAATAATTAAAAAAAAAAAATTGCAAATATTTAATTGTAATATTTAATGTCAAAGGAAACGTGCAATCCTGTTCTGTGTGAAATAGTTCAATAACGAGAATTTCTAATAGACACTTTCTACTGAATATCATATATAGATATGTTTACGTAATATCGAGTTACGAAGTGCCAAAAGAGGATACAGATAGAGGAATATCGATCCTTTACTTTCTATTCGATACTCACCTCTCACATGTCAATACATAAAATGCTCGAAGTCATGAATGGCTGAAAGCTTAAAGTATCCAAGTTCTAAGTATCAATATTGCATCGAAATGGTTTTCATATTAATAATACTTTATAGGTAAATAGATTGAATTTTTGAGGATATCTTTATTTGGATATACATGTAAGTTTTTATAAGTCGCACGTCATTTGAAAAAAAAAAACATCAACATAAACATACTGACAAGTATGTCGAAATTAATTAATAAAGAAGGGGAAAGAGTTCGTATATATTGACCATTTTGCGTCTCTAGTTTCACATGTTTTGCTGAGTCTACATATTTGTAGATCCGGCCAAGACAACAGTCACACATAGCGATTCGGCGTCACGTATGCGTGAGCCGAACTTGATGGATTTACATAACATCATTTTTTATTCAACAGGCATACGTTCGGCCGGCGGGTGCTTAATTGGTTGAGAGATCGAGGCTAAGAAATGTTTGAGCTTGACTGTTTTTGAGGCCAGCGAGGTAACAAACCTGATTTACAATTCAGCGGTGCTCAGCTGACCGAGCAGCTGGATGAACGGATTCATCAGCGAGTGATTTGAGGAATGTACGGCGCAGCGAACGATATTAAGGTAC
The DNA here is from genome assembly GCA_963971435.1 of Lasius platythorax. Classification (NCBI taxonomy): domain Eukaryota; kingdom Metazoa; phylum Arthropoda; class Insecta; order Hymenoptera; family Formicidae; genus Lasius; species Lasius platythorax. The sequence goes on from OZ020549.1 coordinate 1,055,157, forward strand.
GCTACACGTACCGCACGTGTTCGCGAAATGTGATAGTCTTCGAGCGCGACACTTATCAGTGACGCTCAAATGAATATTTTTTTAGAGAGATCTTCTAAAGATCTCTCAAAAATCTTCAGAGGTTCTTGGAGCGCTATTCAAAGATTCTGAGAGAAGACTCTCAATGATCTTCATAAATTTTAAAACTGTGCTTGGATTCCCTGATTTTCAAACGTTCTCAAAGTTTTTCAGAACTTTTTAATTTAGTTTCTCTACAGATTCTCTCTTAGTGATTCTGAGAAGATTCTTGAAACTTTTCAGTGATAAAACTCGAACATTCTGAGAATGTGTGAGAGCATCGGAAAAGATTCTGACTTTCTGTTCACGTTGTTTGTGTCACGTGCGTTATCTTTCTATGAAAACCACAATGATAGCAGGCCGTCCACCTAGAGATAAGGCTACGAGTCCACACACAAAAACGCGTCTCAATTCAGTATTCATCTTGTTCTCATGGTCGTAGCGAAATAAAACCTCGTCGTCCTTCCCCCTCTTCGAATATTTTCTTCGCTTAATCGAATCGCACGCAAACGCGTAGTTTCGACGTAATCTATTACGATGGTTTTTATACATTACAGTGGACATGCATTGTCGTAGCGTAATTAAATACAGCATTAAATACGATATTGTTTCTTCAATTTGATTATATAATAAACTTTATATAATGCAAAAAATAACAGCATTTTTAAATGCTAGTTATAGGATCTTTGCCATTTTTTGAAGAATTAATTTGGTATTAAATTAAATTTAGAGAGAGAGAGAGAGAGAGAGAGAGAGAGAGAGAGAGAGAGAGAGAGAGAGAGAGAGAGAGAGAGAGAGAGAGAGAGAGAGACGAATAAATTAATTAAATTATAATAATATACAGATGTGGCTGTTGCCCTCTAAGTTTATGCAAATGGCTAGTTTGGAATAATTATATAAGTGATGATGATGCATACAATGATCAAATTGTAGATACTCAGTCATCACAAAGCAATGAAATTTTATCGAAATGCAAAATTGATTTCTAAATTCAAGTATTTGTTATATAGTAAAATTTATAAATAAGATATACATATATATATACATATATATCTCTTATTATCATTATAATATAATGAAGAAATTTTAAAGATCAAAAATGGATTATATATAATATCATATATTATACATATATAATCTCATGTATATCTTGAAGTAATTTAATTAATATTAAATGGTGATTTGTCAAAATCATATCGACCGATCGATATGACAGACGGCACCAACGCGTATGTACGTGTATGTCGAATATATTTCATAATGTTAAGCACCAAATAACAGTTAAGCCGTAAAAGCGCGACGATAAATAAGCGAGAGAGACGGGTCATCGTCCAGTGGTAGACGAGATTCACGTTCAACGAGCCGTATTAGAATCGTCGTCGTTTATGCGCGCTGCGCGCGCGGACATTGTACCGACATGATATTACTAAAGTATCAATTTTTTTGTATCGACTATCGGAATATTTGTGGTATCTGATCTGCCCTATAATCTCGAGCAATTATTAACAATATTTGGAACGTACGTTGGGTAATCTATTAAATTTAATCTTTAATTTCTTCACGGTATTTTTCGATGATGTTGAATGGTGTTGAAATATTCGTTATTGAATAGATATAGGATAGATATTTAGAGATATCGTTTATAGATATTTAAAGATATCGTCACCATAGGAGGTTTCGCGTTTGAGCATCTTTCATTGGGATAAAATTTTGTACAAATCATACTCGGATGTGTGACGCGACAAATATCCGGGGAAACACTCATTCACGATCCAGTTTTCGCAAAAACTCGATCGTCATCGTCATAGGATTTTCATATGACCCATCATTAATGAGACGGCCGGTAATCGTCTAGCGTGACTAATAGGACGAGCGAGTTTACAGACGTTTACCGCGCTATCAGCGAACATGTAAGAGTGCTATGTGTGTGTGTGAATGTGTATGTAATTGAACGGTAGGCGCGTATAAAGAGAGAGAGAGAGAGAGAGAGAAAGAAAGAAGGAAGAGGATAAGGAAAGCAAGCAACAAACATGTCGTTGTGTGCGATCGTCTCGTGCACATTGGACTTTATTGCATTTGTTGACTTACTTATGTGGGAGAGCGATGGAAACAATCGTAGGACGTAGCAGGGATAAGCCTGAATTATTCATAGCTTATAATATAAATTTCTTAGAAGGGATTGTGTGAGAGGTTCGGTTGAAACAATTATATAATTTATTTTCAGAGTTTGCGTAGATTTAAATATATAATAGATAGAAAATACACACGAATATAACACAGACTTTGCGAATGAAGGGACTTAATAGATATATAGCATATATATAATAATAGAAAATTTAGCGTCGATATAACTAAAGTTTATAATCTAGCGTTATCATCTGCAATTTTTTAATCCAACTCGTTATCATCCATCGCGTTATCATCTGCAATTTTTAATCCAACAGGCTGCATTAAGTTACACTAAGTCATGGTAACAGTTTGATTAATCCTGACCTAACGCAATTCTACGTTAAGATAGATTCTGTGCTGCGTTTCAATAAAGCTGGCAATTTAATGTAATTTTAATCCAATCAACAAGGTAATTTAATGTGAATATGTGTCAATATATGTAATACGTGTCTCTAACACTAATAGGATATAAAGTTAGATATGTTCCGTCGCTTACAATACGTAATACAGTATACAATACAAAACAGATTTACAAAGATTAAAAAGCAGCAGTGAATTTTATATTTAAGTAACATGTCAATTCGGACAACTTGGTGTTATTTGATTTTTGTCTTTCTTTTTGTGAATCACGAATGATAAGACAGGGTGTCTACTCCTAAAACCGGGGATTGTCAGGGATTTTTTTACCTTCAAAAATCCGGGAATTCTTATGGAATTTTATTGAGACTCAAAGAATTTTTTCAAAAATTGTGTCTTTGATAATTTTATTGACGATCTCTTTTTAATGTCAAAGTCTTATGTAAGTTTTATAGAAAATTAGACAAGTTTTTAATAATATTTAAATAAATTAGTACTCCTTAAGACGTTTATAATAAATTATTTTTGTTTTATATTTTTATTTTATATATATTTTTGCATATATCTTTAGCGTTTAGATTTAGTGATATATTGCACTTTGTTATTGTCCAAATTAATTTTATGATTAATAAATCAATATTAAATGCTAAAAAAACTGTATTCTTGATAACTTTCTTTGTAATCTTATGAATAGAAAATATTAGAAAGCGCATACAAAAAAAAAGAAACTTATTTTAAAAAGTTGCATCTATACAAATTTTCTTATTTTTTTTGAATTTTAAACGAAAATATCTGGAAGATCAGGGGATTCTCGGAGAATTTTTTTACAAGATTTGAGTAGACACCCTGTAAGAGATTGATGATCGATGAAACTGAAATTAAAGTCGATAATAGAATCCATACACGCGTCATTTCGAGTTCTTTCAGATCAAAGGAAAACTCTACGATTTTCTGAACACTCTGTAGATGCTAATGAAACGGGTAGACGCTAATGTAACGCTCGCGAGATAAACGTTTCTCAATCGTCGTCACATTCCCGCCTCGCTGATTTTTCGCGCTCCCTCGAGCGCTTTTTAGATCGGTGTCTCGGGTTTCTGCGGCGACCGAGATAACAATAACGATAAATAATAATAAACACATGTATACACGTACAACTCTCTGCAGTGTTCGCGAGTTTTAATGCTGCGCAGTTCGCGAATATTCGCGATGTTTTCGCGCGATGGAAAATCCGCGGGTGATTATTATTGAAGAAAAAGCGGGAAAAAACCGGAGTTTAAACGGCGTAGCTAAACAGGTACGGACAGATATAAATGTATAATCGAGATATAAATTAAATCAGCTGATATGGAACACGTATGAATTTGTGAATCTCAAAATTGTGGCTCGCGCAAGGAAAAACCCGACCGAGTTTTTGCATTTAATAACATCTTGATATCTCGTGAATCAAAATAATTTGCAATCTTTTCATGTAAATGTGTCGATTTATTGTAATTGTTTTATCGCATAATCTGTAAAATTACGTCGATATATAATGTTCGTTTTAAAGAAATATTACATATATTTTAAAATTTTTTAAAATCGTTTGAGAAATTTTTTTTTTTTTTTTTTTGTATTTTTCTAGACGTCAAAAATACAGCAACACACACAAAGCTGCTAATTTTTGGCATACACGTGCAGCTTTATATGTCAACAGATTTTCAAAGGAAATTTTTCCAGCCTTAATATTTACGGAAACTTCCTTTCTCTTCATCGAATGTTCTTTGACATTATCTCAAAATGCTATAATATTTTTCAGCGTACATCTGACGGATCTATAGTTACGTCGATCCGCATGGGAGATTTACGGATCGCTGAAACCGCGGAATTACGGATCCACGTATAAATAGCAATTAGAATGGATTACCCAACTGCGGATTGATAACAGAAAAACGCTATCGTAATGTGTCTCGCATTAAATCGCTACGCGGGCCGTAAATGATTCGCGAATTGTAAGCTTATAATCGACCTTTGACGTCACGATCTACGCCAAGGATCGTGACGCGTTGCAGTGCGCGCCCGCGCATTTAATCGATCACGCTCGTGTCGATTATCTAATCGTCGTCCGCCGTGACGGAACGCAATTCTCTCACGCGGCTCACTAACATAAGATTCCGGGGACGCAGATGATGTAGGTGAAAAAAAAATTACGTTATTACGCAGTGACTCAAATCAAAGGAAGGACGGTACGTTTTACTCGTGCCTAATCGTCCTTTAAAGACGCGACCTTGAAAGAATTAAACGCCACCGAGTTGCATAATCAAGTTTTTACGAATCGGGCTCTTTGTAAGACGTTTTTCCCCGAAAAAAAAGGGTTTTTCTCTCAGAAATCTCGTTTACGCAACTTTGATATAGCACCGAAATCATCTCTTATCTTTCTTCGAGTTATAGCGCGAGAAAATTTTCAGCTTCTCAACATTTATGATTTTCGGGGAAAATTATTCAGATACCATCTCGGTATCGTATTTTAAGGTAGTTGTATCGCAATAGACACTTTTCAGCTTCTAAACATTATGATTTTCGGGGAACCTGAATCTCGATATCTGAATTTTAAAATTCGTATTCCCTCCTCCGAGATTGAATGAGAGGAGATGCGTGCTTTGTATCGATATACTCAATCAAGTTCTAAGCGCCTCCGCCGATAACTCGGCGGCTAATTAACGCCTGTTGATTGGTCACCTTCGCCGGCGCGCCATCGCCAGCGACGCCGTCGTCCAACATACACGATGATGCGGCGAGAGTGGTGGGGGCTTATTTACTTGCGTCGTCGTCGGGTCATGCCGATCTCGGACGAGGAGCGTTAGTTTTGCATGCGAGTGCGACGCGTGTCGTGCCGTTCCGCGTTCTTATACTCTTTTCTCGTTCCTTAAAAATATACGTATCTACGTCGCGTTCTCCGCACTTCACGCTCGCTGACACTCGGATGGCAGCCCGCCCGTCGTCGTCTTCACGGAAATTCGTACGACGCTCGCAATGATGTAGAGTTTTGTAGAGCATGATGTAGATTGATATGGAGTTGATATTTCGCGCCAGAGCACGGACTGCGGGCCCTTAGGGCCTGACAATTTCAAAAGCAAGAGGATAACTTGCCGATATAAACATTTCGAAACTCGGTGCAATCGAATCGTGACACGTGACCGGACAATTTAATTGTCATTTAAAATCGAGGTGGAACTTTGTGGATCTTAGGGCTTAATTTAAGAAATTAGTGATACGACGCACACGTACATACACACACACACACATACACACACTTGTGAAAGTCAAGTAACGCGCGAACAATTTTGCATTGTCTGAAACAAAAAGTGGTCTTTAGGACGTGAATTTTGGACGCGGATGAATAAAGAGTCTGATACTGAGCTGAAATTGTTTAGTGATTCGTGAGCGATTTTTTGCTTTGTCAAGGACGACGTGGCCGCGAAAAGAGAGTTCGTAGATTCTCGGGGGGGCCTAAATGGCACCCGATCTGGAGAAGAGGCGCCAGGAACTAAGGAGGGGCAGCAGCGCGACCTTGGACCATGTCAACGATCATCTGGGCATGCTCTTACAATCGAGCTGTGTAAACGGCACATTAACGGATCTTTATCGTCATGGTAATGAGTGTTTGTGAAATTATGGTCGAATGTTTACGATTGTATTTCTTATGGTCTTTTCGTCTCTCGTCCGCGGAGAGACTTCTTTCAATTTTAACTTTCTATTTTATAATTCCGTTATGTTATTTTATTTAAAAATAATTTATTTTTTTTATTCATTTTAGTGAATATCCTTTAAACTCTTTGGAGGATATACTGCTGCTGGTGCATCTCTCTATTCATTCTTTCTAACATTTGTAGGATCATCATTTATCGGAGCAAAATCTAGACAGAAATTTTTCAGTTGATTTTGTTCAAGTTTGTTTTGTCGAAGTAAACTAGTTTCGTTTGGTTCATATTCTTTTGGTTCATATTGCCTCATATTCTTCTCGCTTTTAATGTTTTATCTCAAATTGTCTGACGTAGAATATCAGTTTAGAGGTTTAGACTCATTAAGGATTATAGAGAATTTTCTAATCTTATCTATCTTATCTAATTTGTTTAAGAATTAGTTAGATTCTCGGACTAGTCTGGTGATTTGAAGATTTAGAGACTTTAAAGTGTGTTAACAAACTTGAAGATTTATTTTTAATCATTTTTGCTTGTCATCATAGGGCAAGGAACTTTTTTTTACTTCAACGATTAAAAAGATATTCTTATTCCACACATGCCATTAGAACAGAGTGCAAATCGAGGAGCGAATTACAGAATAGAAAGAGTTCTGGAAGATTCTAGAAGATTCGACTGTAGACATCTACTTTCTTCATCATATGAGAAACTGTCTATTGTAATAGAAAAAAAATCCATATCTCGCTTCTCTCGGTTTTTCTCCCTTTCTCATTGACAGTAACGTTCGAGCTAGCATATATTATAAAAAAAAATGTATAGCAAAGCACACAGATTTATCTCTTTGTATTCTATGGCTTTAAGCATGAAACCGTGTGCGCGCGTTCTTTCGCGAGATCAATGAACTTGCGACGAATGTTTTTCCGCGCTATCTCCCGCCGGCATTATTATTGTTGAAAATACTCGGCTTTAATATCGTAGCTGTCCAGCGGGAAAACGATTGTATGCAGACGGTTCCAGATAACCTTCGCGATTCCTGATACGCGTCCAAGGGGTTCGAGACACTATGAAATATGGTAACAAGATATCAGGAACAAGGAATACGGGAATCCAATGTTTGCGATAAATTCAGCGCTGAGAGAGATGCGGATGTTAGAATATTGGAAACCTAGGTCAACATCATCGTCGAATTTGTTTGACTAATAAATGACCAATGACTAATAAAAAAAAAATTAATATAGACACATATTTTCTCCATATCGTCTTTTATTAATTATGAATTTTATCAAGATAATTTTCGAAATTTGAAAATTGATAATTTTTCTGATGACTATGTTGTTCGAGAAATGTTGGAAATTGAGAATTTTGATAAACGATGATTAAATAATTTTGAAAATTCACTTCCATGCAGCGAGACGGTTTTTTTTTTCTTTTTTTTTCTTCTTTTTTTGGGAGACGAACATTGATGTACTCATATCAATATTCTTGTCACTGTTTACTCTGTTGGAATCTACTCCTGAATGTACGCCATTACCGATTACGATGATCGCATTCAGTCGGAATTGACTCAAATAAGATAATTGAGCAGTGAACGACAGGAATATTTTTTAAAAACGGTAAATTATTCATATGCACTCTATGAATTTCAGTTAGCCGAAGATTTAAAAATTTAAAAAGTTGAAAATAATAATAAACAGCTGTTGACTGTACAATGATGTATAATTATGGATTTTTATTAATCGAATTCATTTACCGAGACACAATCATTTAATCGTTGTTTTTTTGAGCGCAGCATAAGATTTGGAGAATCAGGAAATCTCTAAAAATCTACAGGGACTTGAGGATCTAAAGAATTCTAGCGATTCGTAGATTTTTGTGAAATTCTTCACTCTTTAGAATCAGAGAATCTAAGAATCTAAAGGCTCGAGTTTTTCTCTCTATCTCTCTTCCGAAGAATATTAATCAGATTTGCTCAAAAATCCATTAATTTTAATTGCGTCATCGTTATATCATGTTTGTATCATGTTCTGTATCTGCACGATCAATGCGATCATCTCCTTGAATTGATATACAAAAAAAAAAGTCTTTGGCCTATACCCGTGTCTCAACGATCGCTAAAATCGCATGTAAACACGAATGTGCGCATACGTGGCTCGTTAAAGGCGCGCTGTATACATAGTTGAATAACGCCTATAATTCGTTGAATAACGGAGCTAACATACGCGCACAAATACTTATGACAGTTGACTCAATTGGCGGCGGATTGATAAATTTGATTAGGCCAAACCAAACAAACTGGTTTTTCGAGTCAATCAACAACAACAGTTTAGCGTGCAATTAACGTCTCTGAATGCTTATTCCAACTTTGTAAAACTGCAAATTAATTATCGACATACAACTTTTAAGAAGTATAATAAAAGTATTATATATATAGTTTTTTGTGATCAAAGCAAAATTTGTTACTTATAATAATAATAATAAAAATTTTTTTTAGAGATATTAAGATATAATTATTTAAGAAATTAAATATTTTATATATGTATATATTGTAAAAGCAATATATTAATAACTCAATAATTAGCATATGTAGAAAATGTAATTATTACAATTATAAAGAGAGAAAGAAAATGATATTTTAAAGAAGATATCTTTTCTCCCTCTTTTTGTCTTGAAATAATAATTATTTACATATTATTTTATTTTTATTTAATCTTAAAATAATTCAGCAAAATGCAAAGCAGTCTTAAAATTCTTTCTAAATCAATTTTACATTGGTGATTTTCTTTTACTGAAGTCACTCTCTTATTTAAGTCAATACGAAAAGCGATAAATTAATATTTATATTGATGCAGATAATTAATGTGCTAACTAGTTGATTAGGACAAAGATAGATATCCTTATCTATCTTCGAGAGAGAAATACAGTTCAATATTCAACATTTATTTTAATTTTTGCTCTTTAAGCAGACGCGGATGGATTTATGATGTAAAGTTTATTATTATTATTATTTTGTTATTAACGTATCAGATAAGTAATGGAAAATGTAATTATCTTAATCGTTATTTAATGATGAAAATGAAAAAGAGTGATTGTTAAAACTATTATGTTATGTATTCTTATAAATTTCTATTATTTTATCACTATATTAATTTTCTTGTTGATACAATTTTTGTTTTGACAGAAAGAAGATGCGTACACAGATATATAATCACCATTACAGTCACTGGAATTCACACGGCAATTTGAATATTAATCGAGACAGAAATTCCAATGCTCATAAATCGGTATTCATCAACAAGCTATAACGCTTCTGTTATCTCGTTCAAGGATCTTGTCTGTCCTTTTTCGCCATGAGCGATCCCGGACTGTATGGTCGTGCCTGCCTATCATTGAAATCAGTGTCTCGTTATCGGAATATTCGTTCGAATAGATACACGATGTTCTTACCGATAAACCACACACACACCGTCGCATTTCTGATCAGTCATCAATAATCGATATTTCCTCGCTTCTTTACTTTCTTCGCGCCATAAATACTACGATGCGCTTTCGTTAACACATAATAATGTTCTGTGATATTTTATTTTGAACTTTAATTTAACTTGTTAAAAATTTTAATACAAACACTTGGTTTAATCTTTCCGTTATCTTCTTATTTCGATATTTAAGGATGTGTCATTTCAAAACATTGACATATCACTATCCTTAAACTTTGTAATTTTCGTTGAATTCTTAAAATTTTCTATAGGACAGTAATAAGTATATCTGTGCTCCATATTTCTTTCGGTACCGGTGCATAGCAGTGTTGAGCTTCTGGAGACTCTTCGGCTCCTTATCTGGACTACTTAAGTAGGCTATCAGAGATGCCATTAAGTGTACACAGACTGTCATGTGAGCTTTGGCGCAACGAACCATTTTGTCGGAATTCAAGGAGACCTCAAAGTATTTGAGACATATCCTAAAATGAATCTAGTAAATCCTAGAAGTGTCTCTCTCTCTTTCTCTCGCTAAGTAGTGTTTAGCAAAGAACAAGCTTAACTATGAATTGCAAAGTGATTTTACCATAGAACATTCTAGTGTAGTCTTCACTACAGACTTCTAGTATATTTGTAATACAATTTTACCGCCTATACATATATATATACATATATATAGAAAAAACCAGCATTCGTCCAATTATTTATCTTCATAAAACTCTACTATTTATTGTAGAATCATAGCTATTTCCAGACGTACGATGTACAACTATAAAAATCTAGTTACCTAGTTATGTTTACCTACTATCTAGTACCTATTATATATGTAGTACCTACTATCTATTACCTACTATCTAGTTATCTAAGTATTATCCATAAAACTCTACTATCTATGGAATAAAACTAGAGTTATCTGTTATAGAATTAGAATGCTTCTCTTAGACATTTTTTTCGTCCTTCACACATCCACGTTCTCCGCGACATTTCGATCGAAGACGTAGAAATTTACCGATAACATCGGTAATCGACGAATTAGCGCGTCTGCGTCTGCTGGAACAATACCATCCGGCCGCGACGAGGATCGACCGGGCATCGATCTGTCTATTCGTCCTTCCAGCCATTCGTCCTGGTAACGATATATCCTTGAGACTCGAGAGGAGAGGCGTCGTAGTTAGCGCGCTCGCGCTCTGTTTGCCGTGTAATAGTAACGATGTTTATCGATCCTGTTATCGAGGGTACACTCTTTCTCTCTCTCCCTCTCTTTCTTTTTTTTTTCTGTTCAGCTCGAGGACGCGGGGCTAGAAGACGTAAATACCTGAGAGAGCCCTAATTCGTCTTGGCGGTACCCTTCCACGTGGACGCGCGCACACAGGCGAGACTGATAAAGAGATACATTCACCTCTATCGCAGGTGTACAGAGCGTTCTGTCGTGTTTATTTATCGAGACGATGGCGAGATTGCCAGGGTATAATTAAAACCATCGGGCGTCACTATCCACGAGACCTTCGCGATTATTATCTTTATGGCATTGCCGCTTGATTATGCAGCTATTGTAGTGAATGGCGCCATCCGTTATTTGCGAAACACCCGATGGCTGCGATCGGTGTACGCGATTTTCGAAGAAAATGCGGAGAGATGACGAGTCGAAGAGTGAACTATGCTCAAAACTTGTAATACTTTTACCTTACAAATCGACCTTACAAATTACTTTACAAATATTTAAAATGAATATTATAAACCTGTTGATCGCTATCGTGGCAAACAATGTTTTCGGAACATGCTCCGTTTGAATTGTTACATTATTTTTTTGATAATGCAAATAAGTTAAGGACTCGTAAGATTTGTATAAAACCAGAAGGGGTTTAGGTAAATACTTTACGTTTAAATGTGAGTTTTATGAAGATTAGATCCATCTTGCTGATTATAATAAATGAAAAACGGAGAAAAAGAGTGTATACTTCTGACATAGATTGCGAGACGAAAGAATAATAATTGTTACAACTCGAGAGACGTAATGTAATGATTGACAATAATAACAGCAGAGAGCAACACCAGAAAAGAGGAGGAGAACGAAAGAAAGTGAGAGAGAGAGAGAGAGAGAGAGAGAGAGAGAGAGAGAGAGAGAGAGAGAGAGAGAGATGAGATTGGAAACCGACAGCCGGGTCGTTGACATCGTCCCGTGATTTTCCTCGACGTTCACACAGATGCACAACTAATGCACGCGTGTGCATGCGTCGATTACGTGCCCACCCCCTATGGGTCGCCGGGGGCGGAAGGAAAGAGGGATGAAGAATCGAACCCCGTCGCCACCAGTTGCGTCCATACGATTGCAACTTCACCCCCACGCAATTATCCCATCCAGTAGTCGAGGTGGTCTATAGATAGATCGTTCGACATTGCTCTGCCTCCTTCCCTCACACTCCCTCCCTCACACTCCCTCCCTCTCGTCATCTCTATCTTTTTGTCCCTCTTTCGTTGGGGCTCGTGTGTTTCGTATTTTTCCCCCTTTATCGCTCCTCGACGATGCACACGCCGGCTCTTCATGCACGACGTGTAAATCAAGAGTTGGTCTATCAATGTTGCGTCGAATAGCTGATTCGGTTTTATTGGTAATGAAAGTCTGCAGATCAAAGATTCAAAGATATATATAATTTTATTGATCAATATACTAATATATTTCGAAGTATGATTTTATAGTGTTTTGGATCCTAGAAGGAAAAAAAGAGAGGAATTTGCTGAAATCTTGAAGTCTAAGCAAATACGGCTTTAAAAGAAGTGAAAGGGAATTTATTCCGATGACTTCGAGAATCTCAGGATTTATAACAATCTGTGGAACTGAGAATTCATGAGAATTCGTAATTATAATATGTATAATGATTTGAGAATCTATGAAGATTTGAATAATCGCATTTCTCTCTCTCTTGATTTGTCTATTTTTTTTACATATTTAACTTCCTGTCTACATATATTTGCATTTGACATTTAAATTCTCTTTATCTCGCGTCATGGACGGTTAGAAATGATACCGAAATTAATGATATAATCACTTAATTTTATCTTATAATTAAATTGAAAGCAGTTATTGTTCTCACGTGACCTATTTCAAGAGAGACAGTTACATACTGAAGTAATTCATCTTTTTTTTAAATATATTATTGATTTTTCAATTGATAGGAAAATTATGGAGTATTGATATATGCCACGTGAGAGAAGTTCGACGCAATGTAAAAATGTTCGTTCTTCATCTAACTGATCGTCTGCTCTGCGTTTATTCCAGTTAAGCTAAAATTCAGTATATTTATTTTTCAGGTAGCAATGCAGGCGGCACATCGTCGACGGTGACAGCATCGTCTATCTTGAGGAGCACCACAACTACAAATAATCGCGCTCATTCCACGACTAGGAGGGCGGTCAGTCATCAGCAGCGACAGCAGCAACAGCAGCAGCAGCAACGACAACAACAGCAACGACAACAACAACAACAACAGCAAAAACAATCTAGAGTCCCGCTGCCGTCTTTCGGTGGCGTCACTGTGAGGAGCTCGGATGACCACGGATCTAGAACGGGTACAACGCAAGACGACAACTCGAACGATTCCGGTCTCGGCTCCGAGGAACGTCAACAGCACTTCAACAACGTCAACGTTAGTACCTAAGGATAAATCCTAATGATAAATGATAGGATATTGCCAAACCTCGACCAAACGATTCAATTAATCTTATCAGTTACGCTGTATGTAACTTTACTAGGCTATAAAGTTAGACTATATTCTATAGAGTTCTAGCTCTATAGCACCTGCTATATAAAATTTTTAATATAATAAAATTAAGTATCTAGAAATTTCAGGGGCCCGTATATAAACTTGTTTTCAAATTTCCTACTTATATTTTCGCTACGCGCGAAAAATTATGGATAAAAAAAGTACTCGATGGAACGTTAAAAATAATATTATTTCGAGAAATTAACAAAATTTCTCCGCGGACAAGAATTTGTACGTAAATTACTAATCAAATCTAATAATTGCTTCCAACATATTTTCTCTCCTTGTTTTTTTTTTTTCCTTTGCTGAAAGATCGAAGGAAGACGAAGAAGAACGAGTTGACGGGCCCCTATATGAGCTTTGCACTTTGCTTATTCTTGCTATGGTTACGGCCTTGAGTCTCCTTGTCGTTAGAAGCCAGATGAAGTTATTTAATGTGTTCACGAGGGTACGCGTGATCGTCATCAATATCATCATCGGAGATCGCCGACCGCTCGAACGGTAGTTGAACCCAACCGAGTTCTGATTCGTTAAATTAAGTACACAGACGCTCGCGCACGTATGGGGTGTCCTTCTTGTATTAACCATTCGAAATAGCTCTTTTTTACAGCATTGAGCGAAAAATGATGCTGAATCGCATTATTAAGATATTTAATTTCAACAGAATTTTAATTTAATAAAGATAATTTAGTTTATAACTTTAATTTAGTTCAATGGTACATATTCTATAATATTTTTGTCAAATAAAGATTCACTAAAATAAAATAGCGAAATTTTCATTAAGATATTAACCATTGCTAAATTTTATATACTCCGTGTGTGTATATTTTAGCATTTTTTTCTTTTACATGTATATCTATTATTTAATATTATTTAATATATTATTTAATATACCCAATTTGATAGTGAATATTTAACGAGACATCTTGTATATGTACGTCTGTGTCACGAGTTGATCAATACTAATTGTTTCATCAGCCTTGGAACGGCGTCGGCGAGGAGGACTCAAAAAGGAGGAAGATGGACATCAAGTTGGAATCCGAGGATGCAAACTTCGCGTTTCCGGAAGTGGCTCCCGGAACTAGTCCTGACAATAAATCCTTGACGACCAGAACCACCGCCAACGGAATCGGTCTGGGAAGTGTATCCGGTAGTAGGACCGGAAACAGTAACTCTGTGAACAGAATCGTAGGCGTGACCAGACCTCGACCTGCCTTAGGCGTGCTGACTAAGAGGACATCGACCGCTCATCAGGGGCCTATCACTCTCACTTCGCAATTGTGTACGTCTTCAGATACATATGTAGAATACGTTTTAGTTTTTCATATTTCTATATATATGATAGAAATTGATGGAAATATATGATGAAAAATAAGATCAGCGTACAAATTCCAAGTTTCTATAATAAACCGAGGATATTGAATCATCTTTTTTTGGAGGGGAGGGGAAGAATTTACTAGATTTTTTAAAATCTTGAATTTTTGATTCTCCTTTAGTCTTTAAATTACTTGGTTACCTATAGATATGACTTCAATGCAAATAATGTAACATTCTCTTACAAACGACAGATTTTATTATTATACGGTTGATGCAATCGCGTACGAAAATTTCGCACTTCGAGTTCTCTTGCAAACTCTACTTATCAATACTAAGTATATGTTCGACTGAGTTAACACCAATGAAAGACCTGTGCAGACTTTATTGCATCTCATAAAGTTAGTCGTTTCTGAAGAGGGAAAACGTTTGTCTTGCCAGAGAGCGAGGGAAGGGATGAACGACTCGTTTACTTCGCATTGCAGAAGTCGCGCGTTGTCGCCTTCGATGTTTTGCAACAAGAGCAAACTCATCGGTAAATTTATTTCCGACGAAATTGCTTATTTTCCGCCGATAAGCTATCTCCTTCGGTTCGGGAGCCAGCGCTCTCTCTCTTTTTCCTTCTCGCGTAGCGATAGGCAAAAAGACAATATAAATACAGCATGAAATTTGATATTCCGCTTTTTGATACCAAATGTAGGTCAAACAAGCATGGCTGCGATCAAAGTATTTATAATCTACGGATTATGAAGCAACATGTGCTTTATCGTAGAGGATTGAATAAAAATGATTTATGACAGCATTGATTAATAACGAATCAAATTATGATTTACAATGGGTTTTTACACTGATGATAATGTAAATTTTGTAAATTAATTCAAAATCTTAAAATTTTTTGTGTTTGTAAAAATAGGAGTTTAGAATCCTTAGAGCTTTTTGAATCTTCCAAGCATGGGCTTTGAATTTTTCAAAAGATTTTATTTTGTCGAGTTTCTTTGAAATATAATTTTTTATAATCTTATAATTTAAAAGTTGCAAAATTTCTTTTCTTAAATATGAAGACACGAATTTTTATTAATTGGTCATGTGTGTCTAATATACTAGAGATTGGACTAGTTCCAACCTGTATTTCTTTGGCGTTCCTCCAACAGACCAATCGGTAAACATTCCGCTATCAAAAGATCCTAACAATCTTTAGCACTCTCTATTTACTCACACCTGCATCTTCCATAAATTACTTTCTAACTTTACACTCCCCAAACAGACTCAGCATTCTGATCTGATATTGTTTACAATCTTTTTTCCGCCAGCCAACATTTCCGTCAATGGTAAGGCTCAACTGCAGATTGTCTGCCAACCTGAACAACAACACCGAGCTCGCTACCAGACGGAGGGCTCGCGGGGGGCGGTAAAGGACCGTAGTGGAAATGGCTTTCCCATCGTCCGACTGATCGGCTATGACAAACCGGCGACTCTGCAGGTATTCATCGGCACTGATCTGGGTAGAGTGGCGCCGCACATGTTCTATCAGGCCTGCCGAGTAAGCGGCAAGAACTCTACACCCTGCGTCGAACGGAAGATTGATGGCACGATTGTTATCGAGATTGACATGGATCCTGCAAAGGATATAACCTGCGATTGCGTCGGCATCCTGAAGGAGCGTAATGTTGACGTGGAACATAGGTTTCCACAGGAGGCCGGGCTACTTCAGGGAAGAAGTAAGAAGAAGTCAACACGATGCCGCATGGTCTTCCGCACGATTATCACGCATGCTGATGGAACCACAGAGACGCTGCAAGTCTGTTCACAGCCGATAGTCTGCAGTAAGTCGAAAAAAAAAATGGATTTTTCACTCAAATGTTTAGAAAAACTAGATAAAATTCTTAGATATAATCAGAAATACTCGTGATTTTTTCGTTTCTCTTATTTAATCGAACTTGTATGTTCACAGCTCAACCACCTGGAATTCCAGAGATCTGCAAAAAGTCTCTGACGTCCTGTCCGTGCACCGGCGGGCTAGAACTCATTATATTAGGCAAAAATTTCCTAAAGGATACCCGAGTAGTCTTTCAGCTGGATAATGATGATGTGACGAATCTAGAATCGCACTGGGAATGCACCGTGCTGCCAGATAAGGAATATTTGCATCCGGCGCACTTGGTGTGCGTGGTACCGGCTTACCGCAGGCAGGATCTAGCACCTACGGAGACGGTCAGCGTAAAATTGTATGCAGTATCATCTGGGAAAACGAGTGAACCGCATACTTTCCTTTATACTGCCGCTTCTACTCCCCCACAGCCATCTATTGGCAAACTCGAGTCCATCTCACCTCCTCTGGCGAACGGTGACACTAACCTGGTCACATCTTCATCCGTGGTGCCATTGGCCACGGATGTAACATCCAGCAGTGAGTTTAGTTATCAAATTAATAAATCTTAATGATTTCTTGATTTATTAGATGGATATTTTTCGGAAAATATACGTAAAAATAATATATATCTTTCTTTATTTAAGCTCTAATAACGCAAACAGCTGTGGGACCGGCGAGCTTTTTAACTAATCCTCCGACTCAGCCGCAACAAACCACTTCTTCAGCAGAGACCCTGAAGAATGACCCCAGTCCGCCACCAACGGGAACGTCCCAGGTGATTCCTGTAATGATGTGGGCCTCGCAGTCTTCGAATTCGCCCCCTGACGTCATGATGCCACCTCCGGTGCTTGTGGCCAATTCTTTAATGAATCGACGATCCTCATCAAACTTACAGCTAATTCTGCCAGACAACCTAAAGACGGAAGTACTGGATGAGAGCAGTGAGAATAGCATGCTGAGTGAAAACAGCATGCAGAGCATTCCAACGCCGACGACGGCCACGAATGGGCCGACATCTGTCGCCTCTCCCCTCCAGCAATTGGTTAACGAGAACTCTAGAGAAGCCGCGTCTTCGCAAGCTGATATCATCAGGACCGTCGCTGTCGCAACCGCTAGCAACAGTCCCGTGCGAGAGGCAGTGAATGGTCTTCTCGGAGTGGTGGATCTAATACGTAATCAGCACCCCCTGTCAATGGTGAATGCACATCATCCGACTTCGTTTGGAGGTAAGTGTAGCAAGAATTTGAGTAATTATTTGTTGAATACAATATATATTATAAGATTCAATAAACTTAGTTAAATCTTAATTATTTTAGTTCTTGAATCATAAATTAGATTAAATAAAGAATTAGAATAATAATAAATTAATCATAATAAATAAATATAATATATTATCATAATAAATTAATTATTAAATTAATAATAAATTAGAATACATAAATATGTTAATAGCTTTATTTTCTTAAATTAAATCAAACATTTTTCAATTGCTGATTGTAGGTATGCATGAGCCAACTCAGGTCCCGGTTCTCAGTCCTCATCATCTTAAAGACACCAATAGTGTTTTGCCATCGGAAAACAGCTCCAACGGAGCAGCTCTTCAAGGTGCTGGCGTGGTGGATCTTCGCATGAAACATCATCATCATCAGCCAGACTTTGGCACGTTGTCGAGTTTCACCGGCGCTTCCGGGACACAGCCATTATCAGCGTCGAACAGTCACGTGGTAGAAAAGTATCTGAATCACATTGAACCCTCGGCTACAAACGAAGAATCTGATAACCCAGAAAACGAGTTCGCCATTCAGCAGCAGCGAGCTTCCATTATCTCAGGAAGCGCCCAGCAGTCGGCGCCTCCAGGAATATTGACCACCACAGGTATATGATGTTGTGTATCAAAAA
The DNA here is from genome assembly GCA_963971435.1 of Lasius platythorax. NCBI lineage: Eukaryota > Metazoa > Arthropoda > Insecta > Hymenoptera > Formicidae > Lasius > Lasius platythorax. The sequence goes on from OZ020549.1 coordinate 1,073,734, forward strand.
GCAGTATTATTGCATATATTATTTAAGAACTTATTTTCTTATATTATAATTCTAAAACATTATATATAAGCGATAAACTAAAACTTTTTTTTTCTAATTTCTTTGTTGAGAAATTTGAGATTAATTTGAAATATTAATGTTCGGCAATACTTCTTTTCAGGGCAAAATTCAGTAAACGCTTTAGTAAACTCTGCAGCTGAACAGATGGTCTCCCCATTGCGTGCCGTAAATCCCAATTCCACCGGAATGTTGAGTCATGTGACAGCCGAGCACGAGGCAATCGGTAGCGGCCAGCAGACTAGGACTAGTCCATCGATCCCAGTGAAGACGATGCTGCTGGAGGCGTTGATACCGCCGCAAACGGTGCAGCCGTTGACAGCTACTGCAGGCGCGACATCAGTATCGCCTGTAACGACAGTGGAACAAACAGGAGAGAGTCTGCTAACTACTATTAATGCGGCATTGTTACCGCAGTTGCCGGAAACGCAAGTCAACGCGGCAACTGCCACATCGAATTCGACGGTAAATATTACTTATTTAAGAGTGTTAGATAAGATATAAGAGATTAAACAAGGAAGTTAGAATCTTAGAAAGCTGTGAGTGTCCGAAGATAAAGGTTATAATTTCGAAATAAAAAAATTTAGAATCTTAGAAGAAAATTTAGAATCTGGAATAGAAAAATTTTTCAGTTTAGTATAAAATCCTTTAAACAAATAAGCATAAATATAAACGTAGATTTTGTTTTGTATTTTCAGGTCGCTGGCAATACGATACCAGCGGTCGCGGCAGAGCATATGCAACAGCAGATTCAAGGGCTTACGCAGCAAGAAGTGGCTGTGATGCAGCAGGTACAACAAGTGGAACAAGTAGTAGCACAAGCCCAACAGCAAGTCGAGCAAGTTGTCGCGCAAGCGCAGCAACAGGCAGTCCAAGCTGTGCAACAGGCTCAGCAACAGGTGGTCCAGCAAGTGGTACAGCATGCCCAGGTAGTGCAACAAGCAGTGCAACAAGTGCAGGCAGTGCAGCAAGTTCAAGCGGCTCAAGTGGTACAGCAAGCGGTGCAACAGGCAACTGAAGAAGTAGTACAACAAGCAGTGCAACAAGCAACACAAGAAGTGGTGCAACAGGTTAGTAGCAATTTTAGTAAACTTTTAATTTATTATAAATATATATAAATTTATACATAGAGAAATATGTAAATTTTCAAATTCCTCCAATGTAATCTATAAACACATTATAATTATTTATTAATTATTAAAATTCACCTTTCTAAATTAAATTGATCGACCGACGTCAAACAAAAAATATTCCAGGTTCAAGCAGTGCAGCAAGCTGTCCAGCAGGCTCAAGCGGCCCAGGCTATGCAGCAGGCGGTTCAGCAAGACATCGGCTCCATGTTGAATCAGCCCGCGGGCTTTGTAGCGGAAGCTAGTTCAGCTTTAGCCAGCGGAGCCGCCCACGAACCCTGTCAGCAGCGTTTGACCACTGCGGCTGAACAAGCCATCAACAGCGTCATCACCAACGCTACGAAGGACATTATCAACAATCGGCCTATCACAACGACAACCGCTCAAGCGATTATCGCCACAAAGAACATTCTGAACAGCGTGGCGACACAGAGCGCGCAACTGATGAACAACACGATGGAAGGATTTTTGCCGAAATCTCCGTCGGCGCAAAACAATATGGTCGAACAGGTCGTCAGCAAATCACCACCGCTTCCGGTCACTCCGAATCGCCAAGTTGTGAATGCCCCGATTCCTAATCCCGCCGCGAATAATGCAGTCAACAGGAAGCCGGAGGATGGAATGCTGCCTCAAGAGCTCACCTCGATGTCGGAGCACGATCTTCTGAGTTACATCAATCCCAGTTGCTTTGAGCAGCTTCCGCAAAGTGGATTTCTCTTGTAGTACTGCCGCGTTCCTCGCCAGAGGCAAAGGTGATTTTCTTAATTTCTTTCTGAACAAGGCGAAAGTTTAAAATCTTTGTATCCTGCATTTAGCTCTAGAGATACATAACCGTCTGATTTTTAAATTCTGTATTTGCTTCGTATATGAAGAGTGTCTGCAACATTAATATAGAGGCTTAGTCTACACAGTACATCTTTGATATGCAAATCAAAATAATGCACATCAAGAGTTTAACTCAGCTGCGTTTATATCAAAGCTGTTTATTTGAGAACGCAGTGAAATTTTTGTAAAAATAATGTTAAAACAATTTTAATTTTGCCTTCTAAAATGTTTTAGTAAATGATCTAATATATACATGTTTATAGCGTTACACATATGCTTGATACGCATATTTAGATGTGACATGATTTTTGATGCATATCGTATCAACTTATTAGTACGCGTATTATATAAAGGATTGGTGTAAACTAAGCCAGAGTTTAAGCTCGCAGTTAGCTAAATGTGAGATACAAAGATTCAAGAACGTTTCAACAATTAGAGCCTCTTTTATAAATAGATAAACATTTTTAGGACATTTACACATTTCTGGACTTCAGACTATTCAGAATTAATCTCGATTTTCAGGATCATCACTTTGATTCGACACTGACGATTCTAAGCTACATTTATAACGTGATTACTTTTGTAGAAGAAAAAGCGGAAGTACTTCGTCAACTTTGGGGTTCAAATTTATAATATATAAACATTTCGAGATTTTTAATATCTAAAAAAGTTACAAATTGCTCATCTTTGCGTCATCTTTAGTGGATCCTGGGATACTTGATCTCTGAGTTATTGAATCTTTCGATTTTAATAATTAACTTTATTCGATTTAACAATTTATGAGATTATTAGACTTTTTATTCGAAGCACATTATATAACAAATTTCTCAAAAACCCAAAGCTTTCGGAGATACTTCCGGATCTTCCTGCGATTCACTGGAGAGAAATGCTACAAGTCCACAGCGGCAGCTCATTACAGATAGAAAACTATTAATGTTTAAGTATAAGACGGGCCCTCAAAAGGGCGACAAATCGGATGGATATTTTTCTCTTTCATCTCTTCGTTCCTTTATCTTTTATGTAAATGTTGATTATCTTGACACTTTATTATTCATCTTTGACAATGTCTCTTCGCTGAGTACCTTTTTGCATCGCAAACTATCTTCTGAGTTCTATATTTTGATTTTTCATATTTCACGTCCTCTTTTATTGGTAGGATTTACAGTAAAAATGTTCAAACGATACTAATTTGCTTCCTTTCTAAATATTCAGTTAATTTATTAATCTGCACACTCTTTGAAGGTATATATATACCAAACACTGCATTGGAATCTAATGGTGACATTTAAAATTTAATTAATCAAACAAATTATCTTGGTCTCAATGAAAGTAATTTAGAAATCAATCGAAAGAATCAATGAAAAAGAATCTTGCCAAAACAAAAAAAAAATAGAAATGGCGGAAGTATATGTGTAATTATATCAATTATCGATAACATTGTTGAAATTACTATCAATTTGATTTTATTGCGAAAGAATGGATCATCTCGTCGCTGTGGCCTTTACATGCGTCCCAAGTATATATTTTGTAATGTAGAATATGTATATTGTTCGATAATTAAAGTTTTTTTTTTGTTTTCTTCATTTTTGTTATTTAGTATATCGATGATGATAATAGAGTTACGTGATTGCGTTAATGTTATCATTAGTTGATAGACGAATAAAAATGACAGAGTGAAAGAGTATTGTGTGTACGCGCGCGCGCGCGTATGTGTAAAAAAAAAAGAGAGATTATGTTATGTGTGTGTATGTTGAAATAATATATATATATAAATATATATATATATATTATATATAAATATATATTTTTTACGTTTATCCAAAGAAAGAGTAGAGGGTGAATTAAAAGTAACAAAGTGAGCTTATTAAGGATATATGTCTATATAGTTATTATATACCGGATGTAACTAAAGTGCGCCACACCATACCCTTACTACACTTTCTCTTTTCAATTAATCTTCTTATCTTATTAATTGTTACTCTTTTATAAATTCTCAGATTCTCAGCTCTCAGAATTGTATAAATGAATCAACAAATGAACATCAAAATCTCCAAATTCTTAAGTCTTCGAATTTTGAAATTCCAGAAAATTTCAAATTTCTCTTGGATTTAAACATTTTTAAATTTTCAGGGTTTCTACAGATATTTAAATCTTAGATTCGCGAATTTCTATATTATTGAATTTCTGGATTTCGCATTCCTAGACGCTGAAGGTTCATGAATCACCGATTTCCTAAGCCTAAGCTCTCAAACCACTCTCAACTTCGCACTTTAGTAATATCGTGTATATCGCGACATCGAATTTTTCGGGGGTAATTCCCCACATGTTCAAGACGAGGGGTGCTAATATTCGCCAAGATTACGTAGCTAATAGATGAAATAAAAGAGAGAGAGAGAGAGAGAGAGAGATTTTATAACGAAAAATATAACGAAACATTTATTGTGTCGCGACAGCAAACATTATAGCCAAGTATATACATGCATATATACATACATATATATATATTATATATATTTTATATTGACCGTTGTAATGTATCTGTAGTCGCACGCGATGACTAATGGTTCGCCTAAAACAGGGAAGGTAACTTGTGTACCGCTTGCGATATATACTTTGTGAAATTGTCGTAAACGTGTACTCTTCTCGCTGTGTGCACACATTAATGATAACAGCTATCAGCCTAACTTGGACAGAGAAATTCATAACGATGTATCATTATTTACTTCTGTGAGTTGAATAAATGTTTCACAACTATGTGCCTCACGTACAATTAATCGCATGGAATTTTCCTATTTTATTTTTTTTTTAATCTTTCCAGTGACATTTACATCTTTACATGAGAAGCTCTCATTATTAGCGTTCCTTGTTGTGAAACCTTTATATTTTAAAATATATTAATCTTTATATTTTAAAATATATTATAAAATTTATATATGTATATAAAATGTATAATTATGGCTTCTTTTACAGCTTACCAAATGTTAGGATCTGCACTTTATAAATGCTTCGTCCCGAAATTTGTTTTGCATTTTTAAATATTCAATTTTATTTTCTAAATATATACTCTATACGCTATGTTCATAATTTGCCTTGAACTCTCCACCAGCCACCTTCTTGTTCCTGTGACACTTTTCCCTCTTTCTGTAGCTTGCGAAGGTGTTGTTCCACAGTATACCACGCAACTGGCCACTTGTTCGGAATATCCTATGCAAAAAAATGTTATTCTATATTGTTTCAAATTAAAAATTGGCAATTTGCAAAGAAGTATATGTTCTCAAGTTTTAATTAATGTTTACCTTATATATCAGCTGAACAATATTCATCCCTGTCATTGGCTTATTATTTCCCTCTTCTTCCAGTATCCGCAGAATTTCCTCTTCTCTCTGTTTCCTGTGTCTGATATAATACTGTATACGCGGCAATGGATCGTCTAGAACCGGTCCATGGCCCGGATAAATTATCTTAGGCCGCATCTCCAGGATCTTGTCCAGCGACAGTAGGTAATCGTGGAGGTCCTCGAAGACTGACGTGCCTTCTCCGAGGATGCAGTCGCCGCTGAATAGAATATTCTCGTCTTGCAACAGCAGACAAGCGTGGTCGCTAGTATGTCCTGGCGTGTACTTCACCTGGAGCTTCGCCCCTTCAACTTCCATCACTTGATCGTCCCTCAGAGGTTCCCATTGAACAGACTTTTCGTCGTTCGATGTTTCATGATCGTCTGAAGATCGCGGCAGTTTCCACACAGTGGGTCGCTTGTCCGAGGGAAACAGACTCTTCAGCAAGTTATGCACAGGTTCCACTCCTCCAATGTGATCGTGATGCCAGTGGGTGACCACCAAGTGCTCGACGGTCGCGTTTTCCTCGTTCAGAACATTATTTAAAAGCTTTATGTAGGCGTCTGCTGTTTTGCTTTCTCCGGAATCGACCAATACACGTCTGCAACAATGAATAACTCATGAAAGAGAAGAACAATTTGCTTTCATTGTGAGAACAGTATATTAAGTTTTTGTTTCTATATTAGATATTTCACTTCTTTTCTGTAGTATTCCTATCAATAGGTTAAATCTTAGGTTTAATCCTTATTAATAGGTCAAAGAGAAATATTTTTTGAACAATTTTTTTATTACAGCAGTTTCTTACAATAATTATTCGAAGCATGTAAAGATTTTATTATTGAAAAGATATACATTAATTTAATAGTATTAATTTTTAATTTATTTATAATAACATTAAGAATTTTAACATTAAGATTTAGATATTTGCTCTAGTCTTTTTTTAAATATGATTTGCATAATGGATAATTTATCATATAATTTACTGTCAGTATTATAATTGTTTTTTTCTTAATTTTAATATTTAATAATTAAATATTTAATATTGAATTTATTTAATAATCTTAATAGTCGAGAAAAAATATTCTTTATTCTTTACATTTCAGTTAAACAAAATATTCATAGAAGTATGAGAACTGTCATCTAACCTAAAAGAAAAGTTCTACATATTCTATAATTTTCAATCTCGAACATAAAACAGTGACAGTTTTACTTGACATCATTTCATTTCCAATACAACAAAATATCCTTATTTTCACAAATTCCAGGTAGATCGACAAGCTTATTTATTCTATTAGTATGACTGATGTTTTTTAAAATATCGTAGATTTCGATTTTTTTTACGCATAAGAATTAATTAATAAGAAGGACATTTATTTTTCTTTTTTATGTATAAATAACTCCTGAAAGTGTGTCTATCAGTTTATAGGAAATGTCACCGAAGGTAACACTTGTCTTCTTGTCTACTGTATACACGTGGTTGACGTTTCTTATCACCTATGCCCTGTGCCCACGAGATAAGTATTGGTGCCCTGTAGTGTCATCGGTCCAGGATTGCATCCCAGGATCCGGATCACTTTGCTGGACAGCCTCGCTATCGGCGGCAAATTCGTCAAAGTTGCCATAATTCCTCCGCTCGTTTCGTTCACTCGCGGAATGACATTTGTCAGGAGGAGCAAAACATATATATGTAACGCACCACATATATGAAGCAAAAGGAGCAAGGACAGCACTTTGGAATTTGATCTACACATTTACGCATCATAAATATATATATATAGATATGCCTACCAGCGTCATGGTATCTTTATCTTCGTCATGTATATCAATCTTGAATGTCATGTATACGTTTACCTTTAAATGCATGATAGAGCAGATTACAGATATTTCCTCGAATCGTGACATAGACATATATGATGTATATTATTCAAGGCTTTAGTAATAGTTTCTCGCGTTACTTATATCTTTTTAATTATCGACGATTGATCATGTCGACACCTAATTACCTTAAAAAGAAATTACCTACAGTCGCTCGTTTCGACGTAGTATCCGATTCGCTCACGCGAGCTTGAGATGGCGCTTCGCGGCATTTGATTTGGTACGAGGCTGAAGAGTAGCGGTTCGACGCGTAAAAGCAAATTACGTTGTTAGACTGGATGTTGATATATAGAACTGTATTTAATTCCGTACGGACTTTAATTCCGTGCGCGAGCACAATTAGAAAATGGTATAAACGATAGAAGATCAACAATCTCCTCACAGGTTTTTCCTGTTTTCCTAGATTCTTCGTTTCCTTCCCTCTCCAACCTAATGTGTTTACTTTATTTCAGATGTAGCAAAGAGGTGAGACAAGGATGACAAGGATGACAAGAATAGGCGCGCGCTTTCGATAGGCTTCGCGTAGGACGTCGCACCCGATGCGCTTATAAAACGGTGAATGACGTAACGCGAGCCTCCACGTGTCTCTCGCTTACTATATCGATAGCGGAATTCTGTGTCGGCGCCTTGTAGCAGGAAAACAAACGAGCATACCGCAGCACAATGCTAACTATAGAGTATAGAGTAACGTAGTACAGTATTTTTTTTTTTTTTTTTCGTATAATACAATTTTGAAGCCTGATGCGAAAAAATAGAGATAGGAAGAATATCATGTATATATTATTTCACGAGTCTTTTTTATAAACAATGCACAAGCCGAACTTAATCGATGATCGCATCAGACTTAAAAAAATAAACAATTCGAAATTGTAATCGCGTCGTAATTGCTGATAATTAATAATTATAATTCCTTCTCGATGGAGAAAGTAGCGCTAACGGAGAATCAACGTCGCGTTCGGGCTTTTTTATTTTTATTGTCGCGTTATTTGCAACGCGCTGGTTCGATTTTATCGCATGTCACGTAAAGTTTCGCCACGCTGACCTAAAGACACGCTTATCTACGAATCATTCATCGATTATTCCTTTATCGAGGCGACCTTAAAAAATCGCACCCCTGGTGCACGCGACCTACCTCCGTTCGCGAAAACTCGTCGAAGAACTCGTAAGCGGACGAACGACGCGTCTGAAGACCAATAATCGTTCCAACGTGAATTATTTTTTGCGACGCCGTGTCAACAGAAACAGCTTCGAGCGAGCTCCTCAATGAGATGCGCGTGATTTTAAAGCCCCGCGTTCCGAGTCGAGATTTCCGTTCCACGTGTCGCGACGTTGATAATTAAACAAAACTGTAAAAGGACACCGCGTCTGAGAAATATTATATATTATATGTGTGATAATAATGCATTATATTGTATTACAGAGAAAGAGGAGAGGAACGCGTAGAGAGGTTTTTTTTTGTATATCTACGATGTCGGTTTCGATACTTGATCTTGAGGCCTCTACGTGATAAACGCCAGTCATTATCCTGAGATCGAAGTTTGGAGTAGATTGCTGTTACTTTTGACAACTTCGAAGATTTTAATGTCGAATCTTCGAAGTTCGAATATCGAAGCCTTCGAAGCAAATCAACCAGTCCTTTGTTTGTGGGAGGACTCGCGATGTCGCTCGTCATCGTCCGATATCGAACACCTTCAAAGCAAGATCAACGACACACTATTGCGCGTCAACGTTGACTTGGAGATAACGACGTGGAGGAAGGAAGCCACGCGATCGGCGATCACGAGCATGACGGCTGATTCTGATGGGTTCCGCGCGCGAGAGTCGTCCTCGCGCAATGATAACGCGAGATATATGCGGGGAGAACAGATTACACCAGAAATAAATAAACAATTTATTTCAGAATAAGCATATGGCCCGTCGACTCGCGACCCCTCTCGTGGCATTTAAGTGCAATCACCCTCGAAAAAGACGGCGCATGTCCCTGACCGAATAAAGGCCATCACACATAAAAAAACTTAAGCAGTAAAACGTAATCAGTAAGAGAATCAACGTGTTTGATTTGCTACCGCTTACGATACTGGCCTTACGTCTCGACTGTGATTGGTCGATTCGCTTACGATTACGTCTTACGTCGCTACGGAATTCTATGTGTGAAGGCCTTAAGACTACAAAGGATGCGAGCGAGAAAGAAAGAAAGGAAGAATAGGAACTTGTGTGCTAATGTTCTGTAATTTCGTGTTCCGGGAAGAAAACGCAAGGTAACAATACCAAAAAAAAAAAAATAATAATAAATCTAATAAAATCTTGCTATTTTGTAGAGATTTGATATCGAAAGTAAAAATATGATAAAAGTTACAATTATTACATATACATATTTATATAAAAAAAATGTGTGGTATAATAATATGCGAGAAAATAATATATGCGATCTTTACAAAACAATATAGCTTAGAACACGGGTCATTGGATCTGCGTAAAAC
>OZ020549.1:1083635-1254306 GCA_963971435.1 Lasius platythorax
CCACGCGCGCTGACGTCACGATCACGGCCCGAGTCAGACTGGGAACACGTGAACAGCACGCCCGCGATCACGCGGTCGCGGCCTGACCGGACCCTGCCGATTGGCCGAGCGTCGGCGAGCCCCTCGCCGCGATTGGTCGCGCCCGCGCGCCGCGCGTGATCACGCACCGCGGAGCGGGCGCGGGTCGGCGCGTTCCCGAGCCAGCGCCGACCTGAGAAAGCTTCATTGCGCCGCGAGACGCCCGTCCGTTACGTGCTGTGGATGACCAGTCGCTCCACTTTTGCCAAAGAGGGCTCGGCGCTCGTATAAGCTCTTCTTCTTATTTTTTTTTCCCCCCGCGACTTTTCGAGCGGGGTGTCTCGATTGATTTTTTTTTTTTGTTTCCTTGTTATTCCCTCTTTCCCTCGGATCATCCTCGTGACGGTTCCTCGTCCTGTTCGCGCGGACATGGACACGAGCCAGGCGCCTCTCTCGCCGCCGGCCTCGCCCCAGCTGAAACATGTAAGTGACAGCGAATTAAATATACCGCCACAACACTGTCCGTTGCCCGCGAAACTCAAACGTTTTCCACGAATTCGCTTCTATGTACGAGATGTTTCTATTATTTGCTGGTACGTCATCTCTGTGTTATGGTTGATTGTAGGACGCGCAGCAAAATAATGATTTTTTTTTTGCATCAGGGGTAGTAAGTTAACAAATATTTCATTGCGCAATATTTCTTAGAATCTTAATTAACTTTGATGTAAACTTGAATTTATTTTTACTAATTTCAACATTAATCGTCTCTCTATAATTAACCCGTAAATTTAAATTTTATTGGAGTAAAGTTTCCATTTTCAATTGGTTGAGAAATAGATTGATAAGATGAATCGAAAAATACAATGATAGAAAATATAAAATGTAGAGAACAAAGAAGATACATATAAGAAACTAATCTAAAATTGATAAACCATGTTGTGGGAACAGATACATATACGGAGTCTGCACGGAGTTTATTCTAATTCGAATGTCTTTCAAGGATGGACAAAGAGCTTATCTGTTTTATTCTTTAGTCACGTTTGCCTTATTATGCAGAAGACTTTTTGAAGTCCTTATTTCACTTATTTAACTTTGGTGTCTCATTTTGAACTAAGTAACTTCATCCAACAGGCAATATTATATACGCATAAAATGAACCCTTTTTTTTTTTTGCCAATTGCCTGATTAACACTAACATCCCTGCCTCCCTTTGTTTTGCAGATGGAACCGCTGCAGTTATCGTTCAGCGTCGCGGCCCTGCTGGGGGATAAACTCTCATTGTCAGATCGGAAATCCGGGCGGAAGAACGCGAAGGGTGCGAATTCCCACCCCGCATTGCCGCCCACCCCTCAACCCTCCGACTCGGAGGAAGACGAGCCGCCCCGAAAGCGGCGATGCGTCGAGCAATGCGAGCTGGCGAAGGTGAATATAAAATAGATAGCCATATCGTCGAACAGAAAGCTGCTTCGCTTTCCAACCGTCTCCCTCCCCTTCCTCCAATTTCCTTTCGATTTCTCTTCTCGACTTAATCGACTGGAACGGAGAGCGAGAACTTGGAGTCATGTTGCGATACGATTCCGTTTGAGTGCGCAACATTTCCTTCGTCTCCGTCTATTTATCCTTCGAGTAGGCGTATCTTCCAGCGGTACTCTCGACAAAAATGGATATATCGGTCTCTCCCGCGATTTGCTGCAATCTGTTGTTATGAATCGATAAATCGATAACGTCTTTTCTTTGTAATAGATAGCTTCCAATTATCTTTTTGAGATTCTGCTTGTTATTTAACGAATTATAAAATGTCTTCTCACATCTCTTCCGAGAATAGGGTTCAATTGGACACATTGTTTATTGGTCAATTGAACACTCTCTGATTGGTCAACCGTGCTGGTTACCCTAGACATCGGTCGATACCAGTGGTTGTGTTTAATCGCACTGTGTCCAAATGAACCTCTCCCCCGAGAGAATAGACTACAATTTTTTAAATTCTTTTGTACTGGACATCAAAGTATCTTCTTACATGAATTTGTCAAATTGAAATCGCTGGTCGTTTTTGTTTCAGCTGCTGCTAGACGGCACGCCGCCGCCAAGTCCGGAACCGGCCAGGGTTTCGGTAATAATGCGCGCCAATCGCGACGGTACCTGCAGTCCGGCGAATCTCGCGGGGAGTCCGGTGACCAATGGGCGACCGGTATCACGCGACTCGCCCGCGCGACAGTTGCCCAGTCCGCGAGCGAACGCGCGAGCGAGCGCGACGGAACCGGTGGAGGACGTGCTTCGCAACATAAAGTTCAAGATGAGCTTGCGCAAGGAGGAGATCATCGTTAACAGCAAGAATACCGATCGCGAGAGCTGTCAGCAGCAACAGCAGTTGCCAAAATTGCAACCCCTGGCGCCCAAACCTGCGCCTATCGTGGTAGCGAGTCTGCTGGGCTCTCCTCTGGTTTTACCTCGAACACCCCTTCTCTTGGTCGCCAGCGCGGCCCCAACTACGGCCACCGCGACGACCACGACGATGAGCGCGAGCGCGGTGGAGACGCGCCGTCGCGTTTACGAGTGCGAGCACCCGGGCTGCGGCAAGAACTACTTCAAGTCGTCGCACCTGAAGGCTCATACGCGCACTCACACGGGCGAACGGCCGTTCCCGTGTCCCTACGAGGATTGCAGCCGTCGCTTTTCCCGCAGCGACGAGCTGTCGCGGCACAAGCGCACGCACACCGGCGAGAAGAAGTTTGCCTGCGTCGTCTGCCAGAGGCGATTCATGAGAAGCGACCATTTGGCGAAGCACGTGAAACGCCACGCCAGGGACAAGACCTCGTCGTCAGCCTCCAACGGTCAGATCTCCGCCTCTCAGTTGGTCCCTACGCCTCTGAGAGTGAGTCTACTACCGGTGCTTGCGCCACGACTAACGTCACGACCAGTTCAGCAGTTTGTACCACCTCAGTTGGCGGCTTGAAGGATGCGCTCTGATGACTATTTGAAGTCACCTGAAAATTATATTCTATGATCCTCTTTCACGGTCTTTGTGCGTCTTAATCGGGATCCTATATTGCTCCCGGCGCATGGAAGATGAAGACAAAGAGTTTTCCTTGAAGCTATAATAATGAAGACTGGAATGATCCACTCAAACTGTGGATAAGCGTTGAAGACAATAATTAAAGCCTCCAATGCGGATGTTTTAATTATAGGGTACCAAATTGTACCCAGCATACGAAAAATGAAGACTTGATTTTTTGCTGATGGAGCGGTACCGATTGGAAGCACGAGCGTAACTCAGGGATCGAGCTATAATAATCTGAGCATAATCTGATGAATTGGAAAGGGGTCTCTTGATGAAGATATACAATGAAGAAGATGTCGACGTTTCAAGATTATCGAACGCAGACAAGAATGTAAATGTCAAATTGAGCAGGAATGAAGAGCGATGTGAGCCGTACTTAAAGCAAAGGCACGAGACGTCGATAGGTCGTTATGCAGAGGACTTTGTTGTCGTTCGCAAACCGAGTACCTAAGTGTGTCTGTGATCTGTGACGCGTGAAGGCTAGTGTCAACCGTTTAGTTGAGAGATTTACTATCTCGAGAATCACTCGCGGGGAGTCAGGCTCATATTCGCAACGCATATTCAGCGTTAAATGTGGCCATATGTATGTTCTTTGGAAGTCGGAACAATATATGAAATGTGATTGCCGTATTAAATAAATGGAATTCGGATATTAGATAGTCACATTTAACGTTAAATATATGGGATATAAAAACGGATTTTAAATTTTCAAGGGTACCATTTAAAATTGCTCGATTCTTCGCTGGTCGGAGATTCTTTGTAGACAATACAGAAGTCTAAGAGACACATCGTAAATATATCGAAAAGACGATATTTCGGATATTGCTTGAATCGTTTTTAGATTTTTGTATTGTTTAATTTATTATCGAGAGTTGCTCTCGATAAATAGAATTCTGTAGTATCAAGTGCGTTGATCGAGAGATAGAAAGAAAAATTATTTATTTACGAAGAAAAATAAAACATTTATGTATATGACGATTATATATAGACTTATAAAATTGTAATCGCTGACGACTATAATTATATATGTGTACATATTTTAAATATAAATAACGCAAGAGCGGCGAAGATACGACAACAAAACCAGGAAGATCGTTCATTGATGAATTTTATTAATTGTTAAAAATTACGAGAAATTGTTTTCTACACTCTTGAGCTACTTGAAATGTTCTTTTCTCTTTTCAGAGTTTATTTAATGTTTTATACCGCTTCCACAAAAGAGTATGACTGTATTGTAACTTGTAAAATATCTAGATCCGCCTCTAGGATTGCGAATGTATATATGTATATGTATGTATCACATAGCCAGGTAAAACTTTACTTGGCGACCTTATAAGACTTGAGTGGAAATATCGTTAAAAATCATAAAGATTTTTCTACAATAAATAAATTGTATACTTTCGTAAATCATTACGAATACATTCTCGTTCCTTTTGTGTCTCTTTCCCTTTATAACTTTCTTTTTGCGACTCATATCGATATCTAAATTACCTCAGTATATTTTGCAAATATTAATTAATATGAATAAAAGCCGCAACAAATACTTATTACTCTTTAACACTTTTTTTCAAAATCCAAATTTTCTCGAAGCTCACTATTCGAACTATTTGTAAGGAGAATCTCAAATGCAAAAAGTAAGATTAAAAAGTGAATAATTATGAAGAGGTCTAAAATAGGGCTGGTAATTTGCTTCGAAGACTTCGATGACTTCGATATTCGAATCTTCAAAGCTGTCAAAAATAACAGCCTTAAGTCTAAGAGCTGAATCTTGCGGTGGTGAACAGACAGAGGAGACGCGAACTTGAATTCTGTAGGGAAGGTCGCGGCTCAAGATGACTGATGATAACGAAAGGGAAACGATGCTGAAGAATCTACGGCGTAAGCGGAATCTACGTTTCCATGATGTGCGATACCAAGAATCGATGACGTCGCTCTCCTAAAGCAATTCATGGACACATGGTAGTGTCATGTGAACATCAAATGCCCGATTCAGATTCCCTACATTGATGATACGCGAATTGCTTCTGTAAAATGGTCACGTATACTTACTGTTACGAGAATTTAAAAAATTAACGACTTATTAAAAATATAGATATTAAAAACGTGGTTTACTTATCGATAAGATACACATAATCGTCTATAATTTGTCGCCGGAAGGTCGACTGATATAAAAAAAAAAAAAAAAAAAAAAAAAAAAACATTCGTTCCGAAAGTTTTCCTCGTTATTGCCTCATGGCTTTTCTTATCTGTTCGAGTTCTTAATAAATGTTATTTATAATTCTATTTAATAACATAAACTGCTAATAATATAAATTATGAATTATATTTTTAACAAACAGGATAAGATAATGTTCAAAATAGTAACATCTGTTGAAAATAATGAAATGATGAATATTCGATATACATGACATTCGTATGTCGTTTTAAGAGAGAATAAATTATCCACAATTAATTATATCTAACACACACAATTACATATTTTACAATATTTTACATGACGCAATATTTCTTTAACATTATATCATTCCTCCCGCGATGCTTTTTCGATTTAAATAAAAATATTATTAGCGGTATAACTGGGGATATTTATTCTTCACGTTTTGATGCAAACTTGTAAGATTTTTAAAATAATTTAATTAAGTCATGATGGATAGAGAGCGATAATATACTTTTGTATTGAAATTATTCTATTATACTTTAAAGTGTTTTCAAAAATAGAATTGGGAGATATCGGAGATTCTCTCTTGGACTGAAAAGCAAAAACAGAGCTAGCCAACAACGTCTCAATAATGTATGCGATTAGCGTATATCTTTCCATCAAATATCTGCCAGACGTATGTTATCGAACGGCGAGACTTTTATCGCGTGTGTCATCAGACTAAACATTTCACGAGACGATTTCTTATCGCAGATGATTATGAAACAAAGGTGTACGTTTGATAATTTCGACGTCGTTAGAGAAAGACAAACTGAATTATAGGAAATGTAATCCCGTTTCTTCAGAAGGCAGTTTCTAATTAATCGCCTTCGCTCCAGAACTTTTCCGGTCCAGAAACAGAACAAACAAAAGCAACGTCGTCGCATACCGACGATCTCTCTCGCGAAATCTCCAATTTTCTTGCATCAGCCAAGGACTCGATCTCATTGAGCGACACGTTAATGTCACAAACAGGTGTGCTGGACCGGTAGATGATGCAAAATATCCTCGCGATTACACTTCCTAATGCGTTCGCCTTTATTGAAATTCATTTTTCTGCGAAAAGGAGAGAAGTCTGCGCGATTAATTTATTTAATTCCCGCAAAGAAATAAAAATGCAAACGCAAACGCAATCGTAGAATCATGTGAATCTGCATGGAAATTTTCGAAAGACGTCATTTATTCGTCGCGATCTTCTTTCTCATTTACAATATTCAATATTTTTAAGAGCGCAACATTTCTCGACTATTGCATCAAGCTAAATATTTCCATTTCGAGATTGCGTCTACGTGCGATTTTAAATGATAATATTAATTACTCTGAACCCATTAGCTTTTTTTGCGATTTATTGAACGCAAAGAAAACTAATTTCCGCTTATATCATAATTATAGTTTAATCGCGAAAAAACGTCGAATAATTATAGTTACAAACTTATAATAGCTAGGATATCGAAAATAGATTGCGAATTAATAGAAAAAATATGTTGTTTAATAACAGGAAATATTGGATTGGTAAATGACGAAAAATCGCTGATCACGGTGATTTGAAAAAAACAAGTTGGAATAAAATTTAATATAAACTCTTTATTTTTGATAAATTTTGCAAAAATAAAAAATGTACAATTGTTGTATATATGTGGCTTTGCTTATAATTTACAACACGTATTATAAGAATAGCAAATGGCATATTTGCGGTATACAAAACTCTCCATAATGATAAATGCACCACTCTATCTACAATGTGTTCGCGGAAAGTCGCTGAACGGGTTGTGTAAATTCCAAGTCGAAAAATATAGTACTTTTAAAGTCGCAACAGTCTCTCTACGCATTATGCGTGGCACGTCCTCTCAATTTACACGTGGAATCACATTGTGATTATAACTCGTGTGAATGAAATCGTGTCAAGTACAGCCAAAATGCATTATTTTTTATATTATATTCTAAAAATTCTAATTCTTTCATTGAAACATATTATTTACAAATATTTGAACCTGTAAATATTATTTAAGTCTATTTTACGATAATAATTGAAGAAAAATGTATTAATGATGTCCAAATGTTCTTTGTAAGAATTAAGAAACAAATATTCTTTTAGCTATTCCAGATGTAAAAAAATTAGTACACACGAGATATAACAGATGCAAATCCTAAACTGAATTGCATGACAACAAAGAGTTAACTCTCATACCTTATTTCAAGAAACTTCCCTCCTTCTGAAGCGAACTAGTATAAGCCAGTACAGCTCTCGAATGAAAGTTAATCGATGCCATTATAAATTTCTATAAAATTTTTATTGCGGGTGGAATTTTCGCGTAGAATCGGCCGCCATGTCGAGTAATAACTGGCATGGTCTGAAACTCTCGCCATAATGACTCTGGAATTCCTCCATCTTCTTAACGAGTCGATGAGCGCCGTATGCATCCACCCAACGGAACGGACCACCCGTGAAGGGCGGAAAACCTAAGCCAAACACAGCTCCTACGTTGCCCTCCAACTGAGAAATACAAATATAGTTAATAAGTGAAAAGGATCAAGTACAACAAAAATGTTATAACATTGCTATGCTACTTACACTTTTGTGTTAGTAGCATAACAATGATAAGTAAATGTATTGACTTACCGGATTAGCTAGAATATTTTCTTCCAAGCAAAGGACCGCTTCGTTGACGAATCGCGAGACCATCCTCAGCTGACGGTCCTCGTCAGATGTGCTACCTTTAGGCTCGAGTGTGTACTTCTTCAAAATGTCCAACGCACCGGCATTTACTTCCCTATTCTTAGAGTTGGCTTCATACACGAATATACCTTTGCCGGACTTGCGTCCTAAAATTCATACGAATCTAGAGTTCTAGCATAATATCCTTTATAATCCGTTGATAATATTTTTGCATGTCTACTTAATAATTATCGCATGGAATAAATTATCTCCGATAAAAGTGCTTTCTTTATACAGAATTAAACAATAGATAATAGAATTCAGTTATATCGCGGTAAAAAGTTTACCGAGAAAACCGGCTTTGACCAAGTCGCCAAGAATGTTCACATCTCCCCCTCTAAAACGCTCGCCGAAAGTTTTGTCGAGGTCAACGCTGATGTGAGCACCCACATCGATGCCGACTTCGTCGGACAAAGTAGCCGCGCCGACAGGGAAACCGAATGTCTTTGTTAGCTTATCCAAGTGCGCTGGATCTACACCTTCCTGTTTATCATAAATTATACTGTTATATTTTATATTCACAATTTGGGATTAGAACAGTCAATGTACCAACACGAGATATAATTGTAGAATAATATCGGTCGCGCTAATAAGTAACCGCAGATATCTAGATACTTAAGAGATAGTTTTCGCTTCTCGTAGTTTCAGTAAGAAATAATTATTACCGACAAGTATCACTCACTTGCATCAGTCTAACCGCTTCTGACAACAAGGCGGAAAGTATTCTTGTGGTGTAGAATCCGGGACCGTCACCGACCGTGATAACGGTTTTGCCTTGCTTCAAACCGACGTCCACAGCAGTCTTGATAGTTTCCTCGGACGTTCCTTTGTGCGTTATAATTTCGAGCAATTGCATTTTGTCAACAGGAGAGAAATAGTGCATGCCAATCACCTGTAAAGAATCGCGTCTTGAAACTCATCATTAATTTATATATTTGATATAATTATATATTGTAATTATATCAAAATTTTCGCTATTATAATTTAACAACTCAAATTAATAATTATTTTACCCCGCACATATATTTGATTATAATTTAATTTTTCAAAAATTATAAATATATAGATGGATTTACTTTATCAGGACGGCTGCTACCGGCAGCAATCTTTGTGATGGGAATCGCGGACGTATTAGTCGCGATGACGCAGTGATTCGGTACTACAGATTCAATCTCCTTTAGGACCTTGTGCTTGATGCCGATGTCCTCGAATACTGCTTCAATCACTACATCGACATCTTTGAAGGTATCGTAATTTAATGTGGCGTCGAGATGCGAGAGATATTTGTCTTTCTCCACACTGCGTAGAAAACTTTTATTGAAAAGACTGCATTTCATGTTTAACTTTGCTTATTTTTTTTTTATAGGAAAGGCATCGAACCTGGAGATTCGTTTACGCTTCACGGCGCCGTCCAAGCCTTTCTGAATCTGGCTTATGCCGCGATAGAGTCCAGACTGGTTGGTGTCCTTCATAATGATATCGTAACCTTTGTCGATGCTGACCTGTACGATGCCCGCGCCCATCAAGCCAGCGCCAACTACAGCAATTTTTCTGTACAAGATGAATTGCAATGAAATGATTATACTGAAGAGCATAGTTGGTTAAAATCAGGCAGTAAAAATTATTATTCTTCTATAATTATCTTAGCAATTAATAAAGTAATTATAATCACATCATTCTCAGATTCATCATTAAACATAAATTAATTTCTAATCATTAATTTGTAATTTATGTTTAATTATTTATATATAATCATTTCACTTGAAAATTTATTGGAAGACGTACTTGGCTGCACTCTTGGCCGAGCCGAAACGATTTTTCTTACAAGCTGTCTGACCAAAGAACAAGCTGGTAAGACCCTTAGCCTCCGGTGTAACCGCTAGCTGACCAAATCCCCTGGCTTCAGCGTCGAAACCGATGACTGGACCCTTATCTAAACCGGTTCTCACCACTTCCAAGATTTTCAGAGGTGCAGGATACAAACCACCCGTCGCTTTCATCACCTGAGCCTTTGCTTTCTTGAATACCTGATCCTTGACGAAGTTAAGAGATAGAACCTGTTGCGTTAGCTTGTCCATGAGAGACTTTGGACCACGCTCGACTTTCAGCTTCCCGTTTGCAAGATCATGCGCAGCCTTCACCGCGGTTTCTTCCAAATATCTTATTGTACTAAAAAAAGCATAAGTCGATTTTTAAGACTACGATATAATTTCGATGGTAGTAGCAGTATTAAGCCTTTTCACTTTATAGAAAAAAAAGCTGATATACATATAATTAATATAAAGCGACAAGTATTTTCTAAATGAGATTAGATATATGAGAGATTATACAAATAATTAGAAGCCAATTATTAATATTTAAATAATTATGGCATAATCTAAAAAGATCAAAAAAGTTTTTTTTTAAGAAATTAGCGTAAAAGGTTAGGTTTAAAGTGCATTTGTATTAAAGCTATTTATATGTTTTTACTTTTCTTCGGGCGTTCCGACTCCCGGACCGAGACGATTCACCACGAGATCCACTAGTCCAATTTTTTTTGCTCTGTCAGCTTTAAACGTTTTACCAGTGAGTATCATGTCTAGAGCGATGGGGAGGGAAATCAGCTGGGGCAAACGCTGAGTACCACCGCCACCAGGAAGGAGCCCAAGCATTACTTCCGGTAACCCCAACCTGGTCTGTTTATCGTTAACGGCGAGTCTGTAATGACACGCTAATGCGACCTAAACAAGGAATAATCAATCTGATGAATAATTCTTCCTTTTGTGTCTCTATGAAATTTTTATTCCATTTTCTACTTTATATTCTCACAAATTCCCTTCATTTTAATTCTTTATTTTAATTTAATTATTAAAAATGTGTTACCTCCAATCCTCCACCGAGACACGAGCCGTGAATAGCAGCAACGATCGGTTTTTTACTGTTTGCTAATAGATCCAGAATTCTGTGACCCTCTTTCGTCAGTCGATACCCACTTTCCGCATCCTTAATAGCTTGTAACATAGGAATGTCTGCGCCAACTATAAAATTATCTTCTTTCCCGCTAATCAGAACTGCTGAGTTTACAAGTGAATTTGATTGAACTTCAGCCAGCACCTTTTCTACCTCCGCCATTACTTCCTCGTTCAAGGCGTTTATCTACAATAAAATAAAGATCTGCGTTAAACGATTTGATTTTCTTTTGCGACAAAGTAATCTCATTGTTACATTTCACGAGTTTGCAAGCAACATATATATATATATATATATATATATATATATACATATCATATTATATGTATTTATATATATATATATATATATATATATATATATATATATATAAATACATATCATATTATATATTACCTTGATACCTGGTGAATCGAAGGTAATGACTGCTACATCGTTCACAATTTTACATTTAAAATGTTTCCTGTTTGCCTCGGTTGCTAGTGTTCTTAAGGGTTGATATAAGCCTGAAAAATTATAATAAAAAATGTAAAATATAAGAGAATCTAAATGTCCCCTTTCTGTGTACAGAAATATTCTTAAAAACTCTTTAACTTTAGTAATATTTTCATTATTTAATTATAATTTCCTCAGTGTTCCCTTGTGATAAGAATAGAATCTGTAATGCATCGATAAACAATCATGCATATTCCATTCTTATTGTATTCTATTATACTTTTTATCACCTTATGACAGTAAAAGAGTATAAACGTCATTCAATAAATTTACATGAGTGCAAAAAGCATAAGCATGTCATCCTATCGATAAATCAAACACCTAGTATAAATTTTGCTTAACGATATGATTGCTGAAAGTCTCATTTGTCCAGAGATGCTTCTATAACATATATTTTATGTCATCTGCATTTGCATTTCGAGCTTTTTTTGATAATTTGATTTATAGTGCCTTTGACCAAAGTGAATTTAATAATGTCATATTTCTGCTTCGCGTTAAATGCATTTAAAACTTGGAACATATGAATATTTTTAACGCATGCTTGTTTTGGAAATTTAACTTGAAAATACTTTGAAAATACTTCAATCCTACTTTTAAACAAGTCTATTAAAAATATATATACACACTTTTCTTATTCAATACAAATTCATCAAAATGTATGAAAATTGTTTCAGTCAAAAATACTATTAATATAAATATTAATATTAATAATATTATTAATCTAATTTCAAGTTTGACATTTTTTCTCAAATTAAAAGATAGATCTAAATATTTCCTTTTCAAAATTTCTGTCTTTCTATACGTCTAAATATTTTTCTTTTGCTTCAAGTATATCTTTGTTCCATTTGCAGTGCATAGAATGTGCAACAAAGTATTTCTAAAGAAAAGACAGAACAAAAGAAGAATAAAAATTCATTTAATCTCTCCAGCTGTATTATCTACATACACTTTTATACACACATGCTATACATAGCATCTTTTTATCTGTATTTATTTCATTTGAAGTACATAAAGGAATTTTTTTATGAACTGGGGAGTGTTTTTTATATGGAACGCGGAATCCGTGAGTCTATGCAGACACGAGTTTAGCGAAAATATTTTTTCAGAATGATATAATTTTAGGTATCGCGTCGCGGTGCGAGGGTCAATTCTCAGCAACCCTGAGTTAGCGCCAATCGTCCATCTCTCTCTCTCTCTCTCTCTCCAACGTGAGAGCAAAGGTCGGTGATACTCGACCGGCGAATCTACCCGGTCGTGTACAAACACCCATACTAATACCAAGTGCCAAAAATCGCCGGTAAAAACCCTCATGATGCTGTCTAGAGAGTAATTAAAACCTCGAACCGACGTAAATCGCGCCATTGCCCTTTATTCGATCTTCAATGTCTCTGTGTCTCTATCTATCTATCTATCTATCTATCTATCTATCTATCTATCTATCTATCTATCTATCTATCTATCTATATATCTCTCTCTCTCTCTTAACTCCAGATTGTTGCCAATTAGAACTTGTTCAACCGAGATGGATTTTTATGTATTTTCCCTTCCTCGAGTACCTCAAAAGGTAGTAAACTTTTAACAGGAGATAAGTGATTATCCCGTGCGCTTTACGAAAACTAAAATTTTCCCGATATACGTCTCGCGTATCACTTATCTGTATAGATATATTATTTCTTCCTTCCTTCCTCGGAGCACACACCGTGCTAAATTACACGTAATCACCTGTGCATTTCGAAGCGAAATTCACGTTGGCGCGGGAACAGCGCGCGAGGGCGCCGAAGAGTCTGCAGCTCGCCATATCTCTCGGTCGATTCGAAATTTAGAAGAATTTAGAAAGAATTCACTCTCATTGAGAGAACGAAAAATCGCGAGTCACGCACACACGCGACACAACAGCACGACACTCACTACGCGAGTGTGTCGTCGCCCCAACCAAAGAGGGATCAGATAGAGTGGAAGGTCCCATAAATGCTAATATATTTTTGCGTATACAGTCTTCAGTGCCCTCTCGTGAGTCTGATGCCCAACTTAATACCCCCCACTCTCGAAATTGCGCATATATATACATATATATATTTGCACGTATTTGAATTCGTATTAATAATTAAAGTGCAATGCACTATATAATTAACTTTAATAGTTACAATCTTTTACAGAAAAGACAAAGTTGGAAAACTCTTTTTCTTCTGTAAAAGATTGTAACTATTAAAGTTAATTAAAAAGAAAAATGAAATCTCAAATTATTGTATTTTATAAACGTAGATTTGTAATAAATAAACAAATTTGTAGTAAACATATATTTATTTGTAAGTATAAGATCAAATTTTAGTGTATAACATCGGTGTCAAATTATATTATGTGTGTAACATACAATATATTATATCTTATCTCTTTAATATATATCATATTATATTAAACAGTATATCATATCATATAGAAAATATATATAAACATAAAAAGTATACTAAACTTAAATATACTAAATAATAAGATTAGTAAATATAAAATATATTAAATATTAAATATATTAAATATTAAATATTAAATATATTAAATATTAAATATATTAAATATATTAAATATTCTGAATTAAAGCTAACTAATTTTTTTCATTTTTGTGGAATTATTTTTACTTGTTTTTTTATTTTGTTTTATTGTTAAATTTCGTCTCATAAAACGTGCTTCCCAATGACATCTTATTCTTATAAACATATATAGAAAAGAATCTGACGATTCTGGACAACATAATTGAATAACTGGACAGTTATATGTTAAAATATCTGCTATCAATTTTCCTAAATTCTTTTTATGAATAATATTTTGAATCACACTTTTAAATTGTTTCTCCCAAGTCATAATAATTTGAAATATATTTTCTGTAACATAAACTAAACTATTGTCTGTATATGTTTTCATTAACGTAAATAATTTGTGATCTCGATATTCTGTATTATTATTACAAACTAATATTTCTTCACATGTAGTGCATACATGATGGGCAAGAAATTTTTTAGCCAGATATCCACAGATATAGTAAATAGCATTCGATTCTGTGAACTGTTTGGTTTCAGAGACCGTACATTGAGATTCATCTAATTCTTCAAGATTTATATCTATTAATGTTGAAATTGATGAAGTCTGTTCATTTGTTCTGTGGCTCTGTTTATTAGACTGCATTGTATGTCCAAGTTGACTCAATTTTGTAAAAATATAATTTCTATCTATTTCACAGTTACTATGCCTTGATACTTTTGATAAATGTGTAATGAAAATATGTCGTAAGCCAGCTTGAAATTGTTTTGGGGAAGGATTAACAGAACATCTATGCTGTTGTCTTATGACGGCAAATAAATTTTCTAATGGATCTTGATTTAATTTTCTAATGCAAAGTTCATGAATATCATAATTCTCGTCTAAATCTTTAAATAATTGTAAAACTGAATTTATTGTTAATAAAAAACCTTTCATACAAGCTGGTTGTGGCCCAATTTCAAATTTACTTTCTTTTAAAGCTTCTAATATATTTTGTAAAAATTCTATGTGTTGTTTGTTTTTTGTAATAGCGTAATTTAATTTGTTTGGCACTGTTTTTCTTTTTAAAGAAGAATTTAAAGTATCAAATAGTTTATCCATATCTATAATAAATTGTAAAGTTGTGTCATTATCTTTGCGGAAATAGTCAGAGAACATAGTTTTATATACTAAGTATGCAGTATACATAGATTCTGAAAAAATTTGTGTTGCTAAGCTAACTTTCATTTTCGAAAAATGTGTTAAATTAAAATGTTTATTAGAAATCTTCGGTATTAAATTTAATGGATTTTCTTGGCTAAGTTTATATACTTTTACAATTTCTTGCCAATCAACTACACCATTTTTGTATAATAATTTTTTCGTTTTAACATTATTTCTTATTGATTTAATTAAATGAGGTGGATCGCAAATAATATATATTTTATGTCCATTTCTTTCAAAATATGGTTTCGCGGAAGTAATTAATAATTTTTTTAATAAACCTTGATTTCTTGGTCCTTGATCAGAGATAATACATTTTATTATTAACCCTATTTCCATGATGACTTCTACAGTTGTTAATATAATATTATGAGTTTTATTCGCATTGTCTTTAGAGCCCAGAAACCAATATCCTACTACTTGTTTTATGTTTAAGTTAATCCATGTAATCATACATACTAAAGCAGTTTTTGCTTCTGTCGGTTCACGTATGGTTCCATCATCAGCTAACCCAATGATTTCATCAATATGTGGATCATAATGTACTTCTGCCGTGAGATTAATTTCGTCGAATAAAAATGATACAATTTTATTTTTTAATGGAACATTTTTAAACTTATGTTTCAATTCTGTTAATATTATTTCATTTAATCCAACACGAATAGGAAATTTTTTTTGATATTCCCGAAGTGTTCGTTCTAAGGTCAGAAATGTTTTTAAAAACCGATATGTTTTTGGAGAATAATATAAAATAGATAATGCAATATCTTTGAATTCATCATTATATCTCCTTCCGTATTTATTACGTATTGATAAACATAGCTGCGTTTTGAATAAAATATGTGCTTCTTTAGGAAGAAATTCCGCACTCTCTTCTATTAATTGTTGAACTTTTACTTTATGCTTCCTATATTGACTTTTATTATTTCTTATTTTCTTTAATCTATTAATTTTACTTCTCAATGTTGCTATAATTCTTTTTTGTTTCCTTAATCTTAATGTTTTAGGAGTTAATGTTAATTGCGAATTATCCATATGATCCACATATTGATCACAATTTGTATTACATGATTGTAAATCTTTAAAACAGTTAGATGTATCATTTTTTCTTGAAAATGTTGCTATAGAAGCACTTGGAAATTCAGATACATTGCAGCTTGTTGATGATGTACTTGCAGAATTCTTAACTTTTTCCTGGGCTTCATCTTATAATAACATGTCTACCGATTCCGGCCTACCGTTTCCCACGCGCTCATTAGCTCAGATATTTTAATTAATAACGCAATAACTATTACGAATTTAACAAAATGGTACAGGACTTTTCTTTTCAGTTTACTGCGCTCTACCTGCTCACGAGCGTTGGTCCGTTTGATACCGGACACCCTGTATAGTAAAAAATAAGCGTTCCAATTTAAAAAATTCAAAGTGACCTTTATATGACCTTGGCAACGCCATCTAAGATTATAATGTTCAAATCGCAAATTCAATTGCGAAGATCGCTAAACGGTAGAGGACTTTCCTACTTGATTTAACCCATCCTGCGTGCACATGACGGGTGGGACGATTATTACCGGACACCCTACATATAAGGTTTTAATTAAAAAGATAAAGGATAAAAGGATTAAAAAGTATATGTACTGCAAAAAACTCGTCATTCTGTTTGCATTTTTGTCTAACTCGTTGAAGAATCGCGGGATAAGTCGTTTGCCACAACTAAATCTCGTAATTTGCCTATCGTCAAGGCACGAATTTCTCGAAATGATAAGATGATATCATATTCTTTTTCAAGAATCTGTTTTATCTCCATATAGCCCAGCGAATCGATGCCCAGATAGTCTAAACTGTCATTGAGATTCTTCGACTGGACGTTATCAATACCGAGAATATTGGCAACCACTTGAACAATATCAACTTTACCACCGTTATTCGCGGATTTTTGTTTCTTGGCTATCACCATGGACGATAGTACCGGGTACGGTTGTTGAAGAAAGATATCCATAGTTGCGAGACAGCTGCTCATAGCTTGCGGTAAAATATCGCTTGCATCGATATTCTTATTTTTCATCATA
Organism: Lasius platythorax; assembly: GCA_963971435.1. Lineage (NCBI taxonomy): Eukaryota > Metazoa > Arthropoda > Insecta > Hymenoptera > Formicidae > Lasius > Lasius platythorax. Next base: position 1,100,873 of record OZ020549.1, read on the forward strand.
TCTGTAAGAATAATAGTATAATGATATCGTAAAAATCTCAAATTCTTTCTTTACTATGTTTATACATTTCTTGCATTAAAAAGTTATTTCCCGATTAATAAAAATATAATATAGAGTATAATTATCTTCTTTGAAGAGTCGTGCGAAAACGCAATGTTGATAGGCACTTCTTATAGAGTAGAATGGGGGAACTTTTGAGTATATAAAATTAAAAGAAAACAATAAGATCTGAAAAAAATGAGAATCATTGAATCTCATGAAAAGAGATAGAAACATAAGACTCACATATATACAAGCCAACGTCTCCGATAAGACCCCATTGAATAGCGAGACCGGGTAAACCAGCAGCATGTCTCTGCTCCATCATTCTCTCCATAGCCGAATTCGCAAGACCGTAACTGGATTGACCTGAATTACCGCGTCCGCACGCCACGGACGAAAACACGACGAAATGATCTAATGATGGACAGGACTTTCTCGACGTCACATCCAAATTCCTCGTACCGTTGACTTTTGGCAATACTACCGTCTCGAAATCGGCCACATTCAGATTCTCGAACAGAGCGTCGCGCAGATTGGCCGCCAGATTGAATATACCGCCTACTGGAGCCAGCTGATTACTTTCGTCGATTAAACGTTGGGCGCCTGATGATGTCGTGATGTCTGCCGTAGAAATGACAATTCTAATGCCTTTTTCGCGCCAATGTCGTACGCGCGACGCTTGATAACCGGTGCGTATGCCGATACGCGACACGAGAATGATGAATCTAGCACCGCGGTCGATCATCCAGTTGGACAGTTCCAAACCAAATCCACCGAGGCCACCAATCAACACGTACGACTTCTCCGGATTCATGTAGATACGCGGTACGGCCGTCACCATCCTCGTCCCCATTATCGGTAGTACGCGCTTCTGCGACTCTTCGCCTCGAATTCTCAACAGTACTTTGCCGATGTGCTTACCTGTCGTCATAAATCTGAATCCCTGTTCGAGGCTTTGCTTCGAAAATATAGTCGTCGGCAACGGACGCACGACGCCATTTTCGATTCCTTCCGAGACGAGCCTAATTGTTTCTCGCTTATCCGCGTGGTCCTCAAACAGCATTTCTATCAATATACCGTGAAAAGCAGTATTCTTTAAGAACATCGACATATTTACGCGGTTATCATTCAACATGTCGTATTTTCCTAACTCTAAGAAGCGACCGTTCATCGCGAGGCATCGTACGCTGGCATGCAGTTTTTCTTCCGCCAACGAGTTTAGCACCACGTCGACCCCACGTCCCCGGGTCTCGTCGAGGATCAACTGTTCGAAACTCGTATCCCGGGAATTGCCAATGTGCTTATCGGTCAATTGCGGAAAGGTCCTCTTAAGATACAGCCGCTTCTCCAGCGTGCCGACGGTGACGAAGACCGTGCAGCCGGCGTGCAACGCAATGGTGATCGCTGCTTGACCAACCGCACCCGCACCAGCGTGAATCAACACGGTCTCGCCCGCTTTTAATCGGCCCCGTACAAACAGAGCATAGTAACTGGTCACGTAAGCGACCGGTATTGTAGCCGCCTGCTCCAACGTCCATTTGTCAGGTACCTTCCAGAGAAAATCAGAATCCGGCAGCACAGTGGTCGCCAATCCTCTGCCTTTGACCATACCCATTACTCTACAACCACTCGCATCTTTTCCGGAAAACTCAAGTCCTAATGCACAGTCTTCCGTAACTATCCCTAATGAGGAGAGAACCTTCGTTGACAGTTTACCAGATGCCAGCATAATATCCCTGTAGTTAATACAAAATATATGTACAAATTTATTAACAAGTATTTATCACGCGTAACAACATGTTATCCCGATGTTATCTATCAGTTGGATGAGTGAATCACGTTCGCCGAAACTTACCTGAAGTTTAACGACGCGTAATACACACTGCAGAGTGTATTTGGATATTTGGTCTGATAGTATGTTAGCGGACTTTGAATCCATTCCAGACTACTCAAGTCTCCCTTCGTCAATGTATTCACGTAGGCGTGCTCAACTTGTACGTCGCCTTGCGAATCTAATTGCAAATGCCGATAACTGCCCCACTGACCTCCCTTTAACACATTAGCTATTAATCCCTTATCCAATTGCTCCGCGTAGAACTGCGCAGATAAATCGAATTTGGGAGCGTTACTGTCCTGAATGAAGATGTAACGCACGTTTGCGGTCTCGCGCCGAATACAAGTCATGAATCCAACAAGACCTGCGAATGAAAAGTGATGGTATGCTTGACAAAGATTCTGATTAACATTGCTGATAAACATTCAAACAAAACTCCCGAAAGAAAAGATTATTTTTACATTTTTATTTTTAAAAATCTTAAACGGAGGAATAAGTTTCTTAATTTTATAATATAACGAATTATTATGTATAAGCAGGTATATAAGCAAATAATTTCTCTTTCATAATTTTACCAAGTGATTCTTCGCCTTGCGACACATAAAGCATTTCTTGATCTTCGCTGTCCAATTTTCTCAACGCTGCTTTTGCATTATCTAACCACGAGTAATCTTTTTCTGTGATTTGCATTACAATCGGATCTCTCCTCTTCCTTTGCTTTTTCAACAAAAGATAACTTTTTCCCGAAAAGTCGATTTGTTTTCCGACCAACATCAGATTCGCCTCTTTTAGTGCGGTCTTTAAGTCCAGTCGTGTAGCAGTTTCCTCCAAACAGATAAAGCAACCTGGTTTTAAGGCAGCCGCCAGATTTCTGAGAATAGTGCAAGATTTGTCAGATAAAACATCTGCCGCTATAATAAGGTGCACATTCTGAGATAAAAATGCATCATCCCACGTCACAATGTTAATATTCACGTTCATTTGATTAAAATTTTCCATCTTGGCGGAACTGACCGCTACCTGTAAGTCCGTCTGAAACAAACGATAAATTCACGCGCACTTAGAACCATGTACGTAAAATAGTTTTACGGAATAAAATTTTCTCTATGAATTTGCATATTATGGAATTTGCATCTGCGAATTACAGAATCTTCGATCGCAACTACTTATTCAAGCCATTTCTTCATTTCCTAAAGTTACAACAATGTCCATTACAATTTTGCTATTAATACTTACAATAAAGAAAGGCTCGCTACAAAAAATATCGTGTACAAGCGGCATCAAGAGGCTTTCCGCGGCTCGATTGCCCGCGACTTCTACGACCTTGATTTTCAATGTCGTTACGTTCTCGCACACAATTTGCAACAGCACGGTGAGCGCGTGCATCTTTGCTCTTGTCGGATCTTCCAGAATTAGGCTGTGCGAATTTTCGTAGGGCACAAAATCGTAACGTTCGTACTTGGGTCTGATTTGAACCTGTTGTCGCAGAGGTGGGGTAGGCTTTATACCTCTAATTTCGATACCACCCGATTTGACGATATCGATGTTCTTGTAGTGATATACCGTCAATCCACCGTGCTTTGGTAACTTGTTGACCAATTGTTTGTGAAGAACAGGATCGATTGCGACATATCGGATCCTCGATATATACACCAATCTCCGGTCACTGGTCAACTCTTTAAACTGAAACATATTATCTATGTACGAGGTCCATTCGTTGAACCAGCATAGCTCGCCGACGGTGTTGTCGATATTGCAAGACCTTATCCCTTCGAAAATACCGCTATATTCGTATCCGCGCAGCCGCATTTCCTTATAAACTTCCTCAGTATTCAACGATAATAAGAGCTCCTTGTTTGCGAGCGGTATTGGTGGCAGATTTAGCTGCTCCTTTCCGATAGCCTCGGCAGCACGGATGTTTCCACTGACGACGACCGCACCGGTTTCGCAGATCTCGAAATCACCCGTTCCTTCTAAGATGTTTATGGAAAACTTGATTGTTTTCTTCTCCGGTACGAAGGTAGCACGTTGGAACAATATATTCTCGAAGATTACCGGTAATCGCTCAAAATCTTTATCGAGTAAATTGGCGAAGGTTTTCCAAGTCATCAGTATGAGGCCGGCGGCAGGAAAGATAAGTTTTCCGTCGACTTTGTGTCCCGCTAAATACGCGTCCGTCTCCCTTGATAAATTTATTTCCACAATGCGCTCCTGAAAACATTCTCCTGATCTGTGCTTGAAATCAGGCACCTCCCACGTAGCAGAATGGTCCCATTTGACCAAAGGTCCAATCATCGGTGTTCCGCGACCGACGGGAAAACTGACCGGTGGATACAATTTGGAAATATCGGGTTGCGCGCCGGCCATGTACAGTTTTCCCACATTAGACAACAAGAATACCAGATTGTTTGAATGATTCCGCTTTTGGAGACTGACATTGGTCACCGTCGGTGATAGCGATCTACGCAGGATCGCCTGCAGCAGACAATGCGGCGAAATCTCGATGGTTATCGCGTTCTCCGGAATGTGCGCAATCGCTTCCTGGAAAAGTACGGGAGACAGCATATTATTTACATGATAATCAGTTGAGCTGAATTGTGCGAGCGGACTGTTCCATGCGGTTTCGGGCACCGAACTGGAGATCCATTTGCGAGACCTTTGCTTCGGTTTTGTTATGATCGTGTCGAGCGAGGTGCGCAACTTGGATTCGGCCGGGGCAACGTATTTACTATGGAAGGCAGTGCCGGAGCATTTGATCATCTTGGCAAAAATATCTTTGCTCTTCAGCTTCTCTACAAATTTATTTAGAGATATGGATGGACCGGAAATGGTAACCGAATGCGCAGAATTGTGACAGGCTGGAAAGATATCGGGCGGACACATCTTTTTGGCATCATCCCATTTCAAATCAATCACCGCCATAGCACCTGGTTCCAAGTTGGAGTCTGCAATCGACTTGCCTCTATAGTAGGCTGCTAAGATGGTTTGCTCGAGTGTAAACGCACCGTCGGCATAGGAACAGCCCAATTCACCGACGGAGTGTCCAACTATGCCGTCTGGTCGTATGCCTATAGATGTCAACATATCGACGAGAGCGATCTGGATGGCCACGATCGACACGAAAGCAATTATCACGTTCTCGTACGTCTCATCGGTGCCATTCATGATGATATTCATTAGATCGATGTCGTGATTTTTCAAAATGTCCGCGCATCGTCTTAAACTGCGTTGGCACGTTTCGATATCAAATAACTCGCGGCCCATGCCTGGCCATTGAGCACCCATTCCGGAAAATAAAAACCAAATGGGACGTTTATTATCATAATTCGCCTCGGCCATTTCGCGTGTATCCTCTTGAGCAAGTATCTCGTAGCCGCGAACATTATGTCCGGATATATTGTCGCTATGCACGGCATGAAGTAGAGATAGAAACTCATTGTCCTGTCGATGCTCGTTTGCCTTATCCAGTAACACGTATACAGCTTCCTTCGTTCGGCCTGACACGATAACTAGTTTCGGCAGCAGCGGTTCGACGACACCCGGTACTGACGACATCTTTACCTTTGGATTGCTGCGTAAAATGACGTGCGAATTTGCGCCACCAAAGCCGAACGAATTGATGCCCACGAGACCGCCGTTCCAAGGTGTGGCCTTGTCAACCACACTCATACGTCCTTCGGTTAGCGAGGGGATCATCGGATTTGGAATAGCGAAGTGTAAATTAGCGGGAATCACACCGTTTTCCATTGCCATCAGCACCTTGATGATCGAGCACAGTCCGCTGGCTGGTTCTGAGTGTCCCATATTTGATTTGACCGAGCCGATCAGCAGTGGTATCTTTCTGTCTTTGCAGAACCATCTATCAATGGCAGCAAGCTCTTCTGGATCACCCGTCTTTGTACCAGTTCCATGCGCCTCCATGTAAACTACGTCTCTGGGATCGATCCCTACATTGCTGTATACCTCGTGCAACATCTGATACTGAATGTTACTGTTCGGATACGTGATTCCCTCAGGCTTATAGCCGTCCGTGTTTACTACCGTGTTCATCACTGTGGCGTACACTCTGCGCGCATCCGTCGCCTTCTGCAAATATATTGCGACCACTGCTTCGGCTCTTGCATAACCGTCAGCCGTGATGTCGAATGTTTTGCACTTGCCGTCGTTGGACAGCATATTCAATCGATAAAAATGAAGGGCATTCGCCGGATCGAGCAAAAGACTCAATCCGCCAACAATCGCGGTGTCGCATTCGCCAGTGCATATCGCGTGGACTGCTTGATGCAAAGCAGCCGAAGATGAGGAGCAGGCCGTATCTATCGCGTAACTGGGTCCGATCCAATCGAAAGCGTAGGAAATTCTGTTGGCGAACATTGCTCTGCAACAACCAAGCAATCCGTATCCTGCAAGCAAGCGTTGAATATTCATGATTCACTCAATCTCGGAAAATGTGTTATTAAAGTTCTTAAAAAAATTAATAAATTCACTAATAGTAAGTAGGTTTGCAGAAATACTTTTACGGAAAATAACACTCAAATATTGAGTGTTTATACTCAAAATTGAGTGTATACATTAAACGTTCAAGTGTGTACACCCAATGACTGAGTGTTCACACTCAAGTTTCAGTGTAAATACTGAACATTTAAAAATTTACTCTCAACACACACTTGGATAATAAATAACTGATTATTCTTATAAAAACATTTAATTTAATTTCATTCTCATTTAATGTACGCTTCTAGCGTATATGCATTTTATTAATTTTATGCACTTAATGGTCACAACGAACAATTTCTTAAAATTCATTGATAGAGTGTTATTTATTGTGACCATTAAAAAATGCCTTAAACTAACATTTTATTTCAGAGTGTAGCCTGTCAAGTGCTGTATAATTCATTCATTGAACTGCGTATCCAGCTTATTGTTATCCTAAACTTTAGTGTAACAACAGCTTTAGATTAAAGTATAATTTCAGTGTTACCCTCAACTTGAGTGTTAACTTAAGTGTTATTCTCAACTTGAGAATTAATTTGAGTGTTATTCTCAACTTAAGAGTAACGCTTAAATTAACTCTCAAGTTGAGAATAACACTGAAGTTAACTCTCAAGTTGAGAGTAATACTCAAATCAACATTCAATTTTAGGGTTACACTCAAGTTGTGCGTTTCTCTCAAGTTGAGTGTCCGAAATAACGCTCAAATTGAGTGTTATTTTGAGTGTCTTTTAGAGTGTTTTTTTCGTAAAGCTAGTAATGTACATGGTTTCTCATTTTAATAGATACACTCGAATTTCTCCAATACTAGCAATAAGTAAGATACGAAAATGCAGTTTCTATAATGTCTTATACATAATTCTGGGAGGAACGTGTTTTATTTAAAATGGAAAGGCCAAGGTCATATGAAAATATATGATCACCTTTTTTTAATATCATATTGTTTTAAACACCTATGTTCATAGTCTTCTTCGCAATAAATTTAACGATCCAGAACTCAAGGTTATTTAAGATTATCCGACACAGCACGATTTTAGACAAAGTTCTGATTATCGCTTTTCCTGCCTACTAATAAATCTCTTAGGATTCATGTTGTTTCTCGCTAGTAACATATGGTTACTTATGGTATTTGTTAGTAAATATTTTGATATATTTCGGTATAAATGAAGTCTTTCCAGGCCATCTCTTTTTTTTTCTTTTTCTAATTTTATCAAATTATATTTTTGTCTCTCCAGAAAATTTCAAAGTACGCTACAATATTTACATTTTTTGACACAAAATGCAAAAATATTTATATATATATATATCTCACAATCAGATATAAGATATCAGATATGTTAAAATCGTGAATTTTTTATATTGAAACAAAAGAAATATATTATAATTTAGATAAAGATTAAGATAAATATTAAGATTAAATATTAAGATTATAATGTTATTTAAAATTAATATTTAATATTATTAAAAAATATTAATGTTAATATACAGGGTGAGGAAAAAGTATGGAAACTCGAAAAGTACTCAATGAAAAATAACTTAATTATAGTGTTTTGGAAAGCTCTCGAGATAAGCTACAAGAATATGCAATGAAAAATAGAAGGTTCCATTAAAAAAATTCAAGGTGACTTTGTCTTTCTAAAATGCATAGTTTCCGAGGTATTTAGGGGTTTCCATACTTTTTCCTCACCCTGTATATAGAATAAATATTAGTAATATACATATACAGATCTGGTAATAATCGCTCCACCCGTCGTGTGCAGGTAGAGCGAGTTAAAATAGAAAAGTCTTCTTGCGATCGTTTTGCGATCTTTGCAATAATTAATGAGGAATTAATTTAAAAAGTTGGGCGTTTCGAGCGAATACAAGTGCACGGCGAGAAGAGACACTGTTACACAGTTGCTAGGCACAATACATAATTAAACTTGATTATTAATCTCAATGCTTCGTCGCGCGCCTATTAACCGCGAAACATTGGGCTGTCTCTTCTCGCCGAATGCTTGTACTTGCGCGGATTGGCCGATCATTTTAAATTCTTCCCATCTTTTAATTTCTCATTAATTATAGCGAAGATCGCAGAACGATAGAGGACTTTCCTACTCGGTTTAACCCGCTCTACCTGCACACGACGAGTGAGGCGATTATTACCGGACACCCTGCATATATATAAAAAATATTTTTTATTATATTATTTTATTGGTCGGAAATTTTCACGGTAAATGTACAAACCGTTAGCATCTTTCTTCCAAAAATTGTTGGCATCCGAGGAGGAAACACCGACGAATACACCGGTACGTGATCCTTTCAGGGTGGAAGGATTGACGCCAGCGTCAATTAACGCTTCGTATGTCACTTCTAGCATAATGCGAAGCTGCGGATCCATTACGCGCGCCTGTTTAGGATGTACCTTGAAAAAGGATGCATCGAAACTACCAAGATCCTTGATTTTGCCGTATCTGGATGGCATCCCGTAGATACCCAGTGACCAACGGCGCTCGTCCTCGGTGACCATGTCCATTCCTTTCATTAAATTCTCCTTAAACTCCTCAATGTTTGAGGATTCAGGTAGACGGCCTGGAAAATGTCGATGCATTACATTCTTATAACAAAATTGATTGGTTGCGAGATCGGCACAATTACCTGACACGCCCGTAATGACGACATTGCCTTCAAAATGAGCAGTCATGTTGATGTTCGAATAGCTTCGATTTTCCTCTATCTGATTTTTCTATCTGCAAAAGACAAAATCAATTAATACTTTGCGCATAATTATACGTGATTAATTATGGATATATGTATATGGATATATAATAATCGTCCGGTAATAATCGCCTCATCTCTCATGTGCAGATAGAGCGGGTTAAAGGAAGATCCTCTACTATTTTGCGGTCTTTGCAATAATTAATGAGAAATTAATTAAATTACTAGCCGTTTGATATTTGAATTTATATTTCATATTGAGAGCCTTTAAATTTATCAACTTGTTAATACTTCCATTAATTTAACTAATAAACTAGATGCTAACTTTTAAAAAAAAATATATCAGAATTTTTTTTTTATTTCCTTTGTTAATATCAAGAGACACGGTAGTGTCTCGCGCCAAGTACCGCGCAGCAGTAGCAAGGCACTCCGTGTATCTTTACGCGAGCCGGCCAGTTGAGAGTACTCGAGATTATCAGACCTCAATAACCACTGAACGGATTGAGTTCTTACTAGGCTTAATCGATAGCTTGAGTTTAAATTATATAAGGAAAGTGTCTTTATTTTTGCTCTACATATTCTATAAGCAGAGGTATTACGACGCAAAGTCGAAATGTGGAAATTTTCATTTTAAGAAACGTCGCCGTGGTCACCGTCATCGCTACACGTATACTACACGTACACAACTCATGCATAGATATATAGTAGCTTGCGCTACATGTATATACACGTACACAACACATGCAATAAATAGCAATGTATGCATCTTGTACGGTTGACTTGTTTGACGGAAGATCGCGCTAACAGCGCTCTGAGATTTGACAATTTGACAACAAAGTGACAAGAGTAAATAAAATAATAAAGAAAAAGGTTAACACGACATGCGTAATTTAAATAATTTTAATGACAGTAAACAATAAATAAATAATAAATATATATATTTATATACATATATAAATTATATATATATAATATATATATATTTATATATATAAATAATTAATAATTAATAATTTATATATATATTTTATATATATATATATATATTTATTATATGTGTGTATATACATATATACAGGGTGTCCGATAATTATTGACACAGCCGAAGTGTGAAGGTAAATTGGCTCAATCTGAAAAGAAAAGTCCTGTACCATTTTGCTAAATTCGCAATAGTTATTGCGTTATTAATTAAAATATCTGAGCTAATGAGCGCGTGGGAAGCGGTAGGCCGGAATCAGTAGGCATGTAAGATGACTTATTTGTTTGCATCTCTTAGCAACAAATATCAGACGTCGCCCGCCGCTCGCTGCGTGACTCCACCTCTCGCTCAGATGATGCTTTTATTGCTAAGAGACGTAAACAAATAAGCCATCTTACATGCCTACCAATTCCGGCCTACCGCTTCCCACGCGCTCATTAGCTCAGATATTTTAATTAATAACTCTATAACTATTGCAAATTTAGCAAAATGATACAGGACTTTTCTTTTCGGATTGAGCCAATTTACCTTCACACTTCGGCTGTGTCAATAATTATCGGACACCCTGTATATATATATATATATATATATATATAATATCTATATTTATTATATGTTTATAATAAATTCTCTGTCATATATTATTTTTTATGCGGCATGCGTTAGTGGCATGCGCGGTTAACCGCACTTTTGAGTTATAAATTATAACATTGATGTTATGTTACTGTTGGTTTGTCTTTACTGGAAAGATATTGTCGAAACTTTATTTAGACTCGAAAGTGTTAATAAAGCGCGTCACGCACGTGTTTGATTGTACAATACAAAAAGTATACAAAAAGTGTGGCAGTTTTCTTCTGGTAATCAGATAATTATTTCATATTCATACACACATTATAAATAAATCATTTATAGTGCGTATGCTTTTAAATTATTGTGCATGCAAGATAATTTGTATAATATATGCATCTTTATTACGAATAACTTGGTTAATTAAAAAATAGAAAGAATTGTATGTAGGAAATATTTATAAAATATATTGTTTCTTTATTTTCTTCACCCAAGTTATATTAGTAAAAATGAATGTATTATATGAGTTATCTTGCATACGTACTGATTTAAGTGATGTATTTACAAATTTTCAAAAAGTAAAAATACGTTTTTTAGACTGGAAAGTGTTAATAAAATGCGTCACGCACGTGTTTGATTGTACAAAAAGTATACAAAAAATGTGGCAGTTTTCTTTTGGTAATTAGGTAATTATTTCATACACACATTATAAATAAATCATTTATAGTGCGTATGCTTTTAAATCATTGTGTATGCAAGATAACTCGTATAATATATGCATCTATATTACAAAGAACTTGGTTCATTAAAAAATATAAAGAATTGTATGTGGGAAATATTTATAAAATATATTGTTTTTTTAGTTTTTTCAATCAACCAATTGGATGTTATAAAATAAAGAAACAGTTAACAAATTCTTCATTAAAAATACATGTTTTAAATATCAAACTTATTTGTGATTAATATTTAATCATTTTATAATTGTATTTCAATCAGTTCAATATAAAAGTGTCTCCTAATGTCTCAGTAACTTCATGAACAATGTTTCATATTCTGCATTATTCGTGAACTGTGAAGAAATATTTAGATAATTCGCAAATAATTTGTCTTTATTACCTTTACTTTTAAAAATAGGATTATATAACTCACTTTTTTCGCTTTATAAACTAGATAAGCACCAACAATTATTCATCATTGGATTTAGAAGCATATATTGTCAATAATAAGTGTATTAATGACACATTGTTTTGTAATTATCCATTATTTTTACAATAACAGTAGCAATGAAGTTTGAAAGATTTGGATATCTATAATAAGCAAAGATGACCGTTATATTTTGATGGAATATGACGGGGGTGGTGGCGGGTTCTTTGCTATTTATTTACAATTTATTTAAAGATGTTTAACATATACTACAAAAAAGAATGATATAATCCCTAAAAACTTATCTTTTTAAAAAAGGTAAAAAAAAGGCGCTAAGTATACGCGCCAGTTGTGAAGAACTATTATTTGTATTTATAAAGTAGTGTTATTTTAACTGTAAAAAAACTACTGTAAAAAACTACTGTAGAAAATTCTTCTACAAATTATTTTAATATTGTATAAAATATTTATATTGATATTGTGTAAAATACTTACAAAAATAATGATATCAAAAAATTGCGCCAACTGCAAATAAAAACTTAAAATTATTTTAATCAAAAAAGTTGTACAAAATATGTAGTTCTAATTTACTACAAAAATAATGATATTAAGAAATTGCGCCAAATGAATAAAAATTTATGCTATAAAATTTATTTCTTTTATTATTTTTAATGTCATTGAAAGGATTAAAACTAAAGTGACGAACAAAAACTTGGCGTGCCCGGGTCAAGGCATTAAAATCTGACATGCAATGAACTGTATATGCATTAGCAAATATAAATAAAATTAGCTTCAATTATCTGTATATAATTAAAATAAAATAAGTAAAATTTATTAAAAATACACCCTGTCTTAACATAAAACGTAAAATATAAACAAATTATTTACAATTCTAAAATTTATTTTAAGAATATATTTACAAACCTAACAAATAAAGTGTAAAGAAAGTATAAAAATATAAGAGAAGAATAGCATAATTATATCGTATAATATGGTATATTTTTAAACACAAAATCTTATTTATTATTCCATAAATCAATTTTATAGATTAATTTTTAAACAATCTTATTAAAAATTTATATAATTTTAATGCCCCGACCCGGGCACGTCAAGTTTTTGTTTGTCACTTTAGTTTTAATCCTTTCAATGACATTGAAAATAATAAAAGAAATAAATTTTATAGCATAAATTTTTATTCATTTGGCGCAATTTCTTAATATCATTATTTTTGTAGTAAATTAGATCTACATATTTTGTACAACTTTTTTGATTAAAATATTTTTATAAGTTTTTATTTGCAGTTGGCGCAATTTTTTGATATCATTATTTTTGTAAGTATTTTACACAATATCAATATAAATATTTTATACAATATTAAAATAATTTGTAGAAGAATTTTCTACGGTAGGTTTTTACAGTTAAAATAACACTACTTTATAAATACAAATAACAGTTCTTCACAACTGGCGCGTGTACTTGGCGCCTTTTTTTTATCTCATCGACCCGAAAAAGAAATTGATGTAAATCCTTATCGAGCTTCATTATATTTAAATGAGTATAGCTTGGTTTTATGATTGAATTATATCTAATAATAAACCGGATCGCGAACCGGGTATTTATCGGATAATTGATTGGCAAACTCTGATCGACAGTAATGCGATGTAATTATTGATTTAGTTGCGCAATAATTGATAGCCGGCGACCTTGTGTTTCACGGGATTGTACGCCAAAGTAATGATCGATGTTTGACAGCAGAGGCCTTCGCGAATTTATCCAATAATTCGTAATTAATAACAACACAAGAATAAATTACGTTAATCTACTCTTGAATGTTTTCATGAACGTGATACGAGAACAGAATAAGAACGTAAGAACCAAGTTCTTAAATCTAGCTTCAAACTAGTGATCAAGTTCAACATGTACTTAAAAATCCGAGTCGAAAAATCCAATAATCATTTCATTTTGTAGGATTCGAATAATACTCATAAGAAATAATATTTCATATATTGTATTTGCGAAGTAATCGAATCTAGAACAGTTATATTCGAATTTTAGATTGAGAGTTCCAGCAAGATTCGAAATAGTACTTATAAAGAATCGAGTCTTTTACAAGTAGTATTCGAACTCTAAAGTAAAAAAAATCTAATTATAATACTTGCTACATATCCACACACGCACACTTTTCATCTCCACCCAAACACCCATTCATCTACCCCCACAAATTCTCATAAGTACTCATAAAAGGTTCGAACATACTTGATCAAGGTTCGAATGTACTTGAAAGTATTGCTCTTATTTTTCGAGATACTTATAGACGGTTCGGACCTATCTCGTTCGGGTTCGAGTCTATTTGAAAGTACTTTTTTTTTTATGTAATCATAGAGAGTTCAAAACCATGCAAACAAATTCGAACCTACTTGTAAGATACTTAATCTCATCACTACTTCATACGCCTTTACGGTCGCGACACGAGAACTAAATAATGACGCGAAAATGCAAAATCCGTAAATTTAATTTTAAACGTTTTTATGGGCGCAACACGAGAACAAAATGATGACGCAAAAATGCAAAATCCGTAAAGGACCCCGCACAAAACATGGGGAAATTCGGTCCCGGCCAAATTTGATAAAACCGTATTATTTTGTACTTTGAGTCATGCTGATCAAAAGTTGTCACGGGCGCAGCCCGATCCTATGAACCGTTTTAGAGCTACAGTGGCTCAAAGTGCGGAAATGCGGCCACGCCATAACGCTAGTTGTCTTAGATATAGACTTGTTCTGGGTTCTTATGTTGACGCGCGGTTCAGCCGTATTTCTTAAAGAAGGAAAAGAAAACTATATCGATATTAGAGGCATATCGATATTAGAGCAAAGAAATGAAATACAAATAGAGATAGCGCGCCGCGCTGAGTGAGTGAGGCGCGCTGTCTCTATTTGTATTTCATTTCTTTGCTCTAATATCGATATGCCTCTAATATCGATATAGTTTTCTTTTCCTTCTTTAAGAAATACGGCTGAACCGCGCGTCAACATAAGAACCCAGAACAAGTCTATATCTAAGACAACTAGCGTTATGGCGTGGCCGCATTTCCGCACTTTGAGCCACTGTAGCTCTAAAACGGTTCATAGGATCGAGTTGCGCCTGTGACAACTTTTGATCAGCATGACTCAAAGTACAAAATGACACAGTTTTATCAAATTTGGCCGGGACCGAATTTCCCCATGTTTTATGCGGGGTCCTTTAATTTCGAACATTTTCACGGAAGCAACACGGGAATAGGCGCTTTTTCGGAAATCCCTAATCTCTAGAGAGATATATATTCTATGATCTAACGTCGTCGTCCTGAGAGCTTAAACCGTTTAAAGCCAGTCATTCTAAGACGCAAAATCGAAACGAAAATTGGGTTGAGTCAACGAAAATCATCAAAAGTTAGCGACGACATTAGACCGAACAAATTGGACACAATCGTACATGATTTACAATTTGAGAGGGCAACCTTACCAGTCCTATTCTGCGACAATCTAAGAGGAAAAACTGCCGAAAGAGACTCCCGTCCTTGCAACGCTGATGAAGTCGGACCACGGGGTTCTCAACGCTCTTCTCTCAAACACAAAGGTCTCGATTCTTCCGACAGTCAATTATTGAATCTTATACTTTTAGTGTTCGCACCTGTCTGTTCTAGATTCTTTCGAACCGATGGACCGGGGCTTTTATATTGCAAAACGGAGTACACGATTAATTACCTTATCGCAAGCCTTATCATTATGGGCGGTGCACTCTCCGACGTATTATAAAAGATATCCCACCAAAGTTAATTATACAAATTGAGATTTTTCCATAAGAAATTAAATGGTAAGCTCGATCCGACTCGAGTTAAATAAAATACTAATAGTATAAGTCCGATTCGATTGAATCAGGTACAGATTCGAAATATAAAAACCTTGTTTGAAAAAGAATACAAATCCCGGAAAAGAATACAGATTCCGATCGGGTCTGACTATATGTATTTAAATGGGTACAGATTGGACCGGATTATATTTGACAGTAAAATGGCTCGGTTCGGATACTTCTCAATTTGCAAGATTCTATAATGGTCTAAGCCAATTCCATAAATATCGATTTTTTGGAATTTGCAATCGTCAGGATTGTGCCCTTTGAAGGTTAGGTTAGGTATCCAGCGACGATAATAATTTCGTCGATAACTATTTTTGCATGATAAGGCTTCTGTTGAATATAATAATAGTACAAAGTCTTAATATATACTGGGTATCTAAAAATTCGCGAATCAAAATACTATAACAAGAAACTTTTAGACAAATTAAATCTTGAAAGTGTTTGTAATTTTTTATTCAAATATAAGTGTTTGTAATTTTTTATTCAAATATAAGTTATTGATAAGGATTTAATATAAGAATTTAAAATTAAGGGGGTTTATTTTAAAAAACGACCCAACTGGCAAAAAATGATCTTTATTATAATGATGTTATAGACGACGTTTCGACCCTTGGTTTAGGTCCTTTTCAAGTCTTAAATAAAATAAAAACATATACAAAAATTAATTAAATTCGGAAGATAGCAAACAATAATGGAAGAGTGAGATGACAAAGAAGAAAGGAAAACGAAAACAGCGCAAACCTTAATTAACACTAACCTTAGATGAAATATTCATATAATAAAAATTAGTGAAAACTCAGCATCGAAATAATAGATGTCAAACAACGTTCCTGTCAAGAGCAATGATACAACACATACTGAGAAAAAGAGCAATGTTTTAAACGACTTTGATGATGTTATCATAAATAGGGTTCAAATTATCTGTGTCTTTTTGTAAGTTGATCGTGTTGTTATGTTTTTTTATGAAAAACATTTCAGCAATTTCTCTTTTTCTCGTGTGCCTTTCACAATGTAAAATATTCGGAGATGTCCAATTAAAGTCGTGCATATATTCAGTTTTATGTTTACTAATTACATTATGGTTACTCGTATGCACTGTAATATAAGAATTTAAAGTTCACACGCTATGTTTAGACAGTTGCTTGCCTGTAAGTCACGTGTATGTCACGCATATAATACTGTCACACGCGTGATTTATTCATTTCACAGAACACCCTTCATGTGCACGCACGTATTACACACACACACACATGCGCGTCATTAATTTTTTTACATTATATGTATATTATTTAATAAACTCCAAAATTTAAAAAAGCATTGCTTTGCTGATGTATAAAAATATAGCCATATATTCCAATGCATATGAACATAATATGTCATTTAATCTACGAAATTATAGTAGTATAGGGCAATCATTAAAATTATTTTAGGAAATCATTAAAAATAAATGTGTTACGATTTTATGCTTCAACGACATTTAATATAAAATTAATTAAATATTAAAAATAAGGTTCTATTTATATCTTAGATTTTACACGTAAAAAATTTTAAAATTTATTAATAAGAGACATCAGTTTACAAAATAAATTTTGAATGTGCGTGAATAATTTTTTCTACTTTTAGCATTATTAATATAACATAAAATAAAAATTTATTAATTTTTTAATTCCTTATATTTATTTATTAGATTTATTATTATTCTTATTATCATATCTCTCTACTATATATTCTTATTACATATCTTTAAATTATTTTTAATATTTATACAATATATAATATGTGCTACTTTTAACAGATACTTTATAGATATTTATTATTACTTGTATTCAATTAAATTATCATGATATATGTATATATGTAAATATATTTGTGTGTGTGTGTGTGTGTGGGGGGGGCACACCTTTCAGAAATGTTCAGGAAAGGAATCTGAAAATTTATGAGTAAATTCGAAATTATTTCTCGTATCTTTTCAGATCAGTATATCTATGTGAAAATATCTGAAATATTTTCACAATCTGAGAAATCCACGATTTCTCAACTTTTATTTTCTACCCTGTCTTTGAATACATTTTGTTTAGCGATACAAGAACGATACAAGCGTCATTCTATCTTTATTTTCCATTGAATATTGAACAAAGATAGAATGAGATATGTGTTGACTTCCGTTAATACGTCATCCTATTTTTATCCAATATCCAATGGAAAATAAAAATAGAATGACGCTTGCGTTAATTTGTATCGCTAAATGAAGTTCATTCAAAGACAGGGCAAAATATAAAAGCTGGTAAATCGTGGATTTTTCAGAAATATTCCGTTAAACAGAACACATTAAAAAACGTACGTCATCATAACGCGTACGCATACATACATATACATCTATAAGAAATTCTATAAAATGCGTTGTAGTAATTTAAAAATATCAAATTTATTATATTTAAATCGTACATATAAACCTAGTAGTCCAGTTAAGTAGACAAGTTAAGTCATAAATTATCAATTATCAATATGCATAAGAACAAAATAGTTTGTACAATTCTTAAGATGCTATTGAATATACTATCGCGGATAATCAATTCTGTCAAAACAGATTTTGCAAAGTATTTGTTATTCGGTAGGCATAAATATCAAGAAACACGGTAGTATCTCGCGCCAAGTACCGCGCAGCAGCAGCGAGGCACCCCGTGTATCTATACGCAAGCTGGCCAGTTGAGAGTACTTGAGATTATCAGACCTCAATAACCGCTGAATGGATTGAGTTCTTATTAGGCTTAATCGATAGCTTGGGTTAAAATTATATATATAAGAAAAGAAGTCCTTCAATATCATGGTACATTTTATCAAAGCTCATCAAATCGATATACCTTTATCTCAGACCAACGTAAGAGAAACGATGATAAATTAAATATTAATATTTTATCTATTTTGAATGATTTATAGTTTCATAAATAAATAAATTTAATAAATATAAATAATTTGTGTGTACAATGAGTAGAATTGTGTATGATTAAAATGATAAAATTCAAATATTTAGCATATGTTTATCACAAATATTATAAATATTCGAGTCAACTCTTAATTTAACTAATATTATATCAAAATACGAAAATACAAATTTACCATCTATTGTATTTAATATTTCTGTAATCGGTAATTTGTGACAATTTGATTAAATTTGAATTGTGAATAAATATGAAAATTAAATAATCGGGCAAGAATTTTTGTATTTGAATAGTATTTGTATGTCAAATATATGAGAATTTCGATTTCAAGTTTTCAGCTGGAGATGTTTGGATAATAAGTGTGTTTTATTACTAATAACAGTCTGTACTTAATAATTATATATTGTGCACATGATTCAAGCAAGATTTTGTAATATTGATTAATTCAATAATTTTACAATTTTTACTCCTTATTCTATGCAGATTACTGAGTAGTTCACGCAGTCTTTCAAATTATGATAATGAAGATACTGCTACATCAAGCTATCAGCAGCCAACCAGCAATTCTGACCAGAATTTCAACTCTGATAATGTTAATGATCCGAACAATCTATCTTTGAAAATCAGACCAAAGAGAGAAAGAAAACGGCGAAAAATTCAGTATTACTATTTTATCTCTTTTCAATCATTTACATATACTTTTGTGTACATATAGATAGATATTACAATGAGTAGAATTATGTACAATGAATAAAATTATAAAATTTAGATATTTAGTATGTATGTACCACAAATATTATAAATATTCGAATCAACGTAAGCTAATATTATATCAAAATACGTTATTATAAATTTGCCATATGTTGTATTTGATACTTTTGTAATCGGTAATTTTTGTGACAATTTAAATAAGTATAAATTGTTAATTAGTATGAAAATTAAATAATCGGGCAAGAATTTTTGTATTTGAATAGTATTTGTATGTCGAATTTATGAGAATATTGAATTCAAATTTTTAGAGACGTTTGGATAATGAAAGTGTTTTATAAATAATAACTGGTTTAATTAATATTTGTATATTGTGCACATGATTCCAGCAAGATTTCATAATGTTGATTAATTTAGCATTTTCTACATTTTATTCTATGCAGATCACTGAGTTCACGAAGTTTTTTAAATTTTGATAATGATGAAGATACTGCTACATCAAGTAGCTATTAGCAGCCAACCTATAGTTTTGACTAAAATTCTGATTCTGATAATGTTAATGATCCGATTGATCTATTTTTGGAAATCACACCAACGAGGTAAAGAAAACGGTGTTAATTTTAGCATTAGTATTTTATATATTTTCAACAATTTATATATTTTTTGTTTATATATAAATCTCTTTCTCTCTCTCTCTCTCTCTCTCTCTCTCTCTCTCTCTCTCTCTCTCTCTCTCTCACACCAATTGAAAATTTAAACTTTTAAAAATATTAATAAAAAATAATATTAAATTAAATTAATATATACTACAAAAAAGAATGATATCCCTAAAAACTTACTTTTTAAAAAAAAAGTAAAAATAGGCGCCAAGTACACGCGCCAGTTAAGAAAAACTGTTATATTTGTTTACAAAATAGTATTATTTTAACCTACAAAAATAATGATATCAAAGAAAATTGCGCCAATTAAAAATATAAACATTAAAAAATATTAATTAAAAAATAATATTAATTAAAATTAAAAATTAATAGAGAAATTAGAAATTAGAAATTAATACAAAAAATTAAAAATTTTTACAAAAATTAAAAATTAATACAAATAAAAAAATGAAAAAATTTTAATTAAAAAAACTTGGCGCTGCTAAATTTCAAAATATATATTAACTCAACAAATAATAAATTCAATTTAGATCTAAATTTATAAAACTACATTTAATTTAGTTACATCAATAACTGCGATGTAAATACATATTTAAGAATACGTTAATTGTAGCATAGTGTTTAGTTTAGCAGCGCCAAGTTTTTTTAATTAAAATTTTTTCATTTTTTTATTTGTATTAATTTTTAATTTTTGTAAAAATTTTTAATTTTTTGTATTAATTTCTAATTTCTAATTTTTCTATTAATTTTTAATTTTAATTAATATTATTTTTTAATTAATATTTTTTAATGTTTATATTTTTAATTGGCACAATTTTCTTTGATATCATTATTTTTGTAGGTTAAAATAATACTATTTTGTAAACAAATATAACAGTTTTTCTTAACTGGCGCGTGTACTTGGCGCCTTTTTTTACTTTTTTTTAAAAAAGTAAGTTTTTAGGTACTTAATATACATAATACTTAATATGTTAAAAAGTAATACTATAATAAATATTAATGTTTTGATATGTTATTACATATTATCCTATGCATGTATAATCATTACATTATTTTAAAAACAATATTTCAGCAATCAACAGCAATTTTAATTCTAAAAGTGCACATGACTTAGAATTCCAGCTTATACAATATTTCAAAGTCAGTAGTAATATCTAAGATTTTTTTTTAATAATTACGATGAAACTAATATGAGGTTTATAGATAATGAAACTGAATAAGTTGGAAGAATTTGTAAATAGTTTTTTAATACCTGGCACAAAAAACGAACAAAATTGTACTGAAAAAACGGAAGAAATTAAGATACATATATTAATTTATATATTAATTTTACAATTCAATAGTGTTTCCAATGTTAATCTGCGCCACATATATTTTCACCTCACACATATTAAAGTTTCTTATTTACACAAAATTCCATCACATGCAAACAACATATAAGAAAATTCTGAGAACAAGAATAACATTATCAGAATACAATACCTTTATTTTATCTAACTGACCACAACTAAATTATTTAATTTATTTTACTCTATTTATCTTTTATAATCTTAGTCCACTTATTTACTTAATTTATTTCGTCGCATTTTAAAAAAAGAGTAGAGAATCCTTCGAAAATTTAAATTTATTTAACATATGTACTCGTCCGAACCGGCTAATGTTTACTTTCAATGTTCAATCGATCGTCGGTGTCAACATTGCTACACAATATCATAAGAGTCGATGACACCTCTCATTTAAAACAATTTGACAGTTGCGATTCAATTCCCGTGGCTCGTGGTAATTCGCTCGACTTAAACAGTAAGTTCCATAAAAACAAACTAGTTCTTGAATATCGCCGTACACCACACTAATTGAGCATTCATCAAGATAATTACTACCATGGATCTAACATCATCTATCCATCTGAATGCGTCCTTCACGGCTGGAATCGGAAAGTGACACAAATTCACTTAAAAATAAGTCGAGGGAGTTGCTGTGCGCCAATTACTACCGCATGCCTTAACGATACCATGTATGTATTAAAATCTAAACACTTAACTATGTATACTTAAATTCGTCTGACAAAATTGTAAAAAACTTCTTTCCGTTCGTTTGAAATTTTGACAGATGCTGAGGATGGTCCAAATTATAGGACCGAAATGTACGATATGTTTTCAATAAAAAATCATGAAAAAAAATTTACTTATGCGCATTAATTACCGCGCCAGGCTCTCAATTAGCCCGTTCTTCCTTTCTATATTACTTTAATATTAAAGCCTAACATTGTATCTATTTTTTATATTAGTTATTAAGTATTTGAAATGATTGTGGAGAATTAGAAAAATGAAATCCAGAGGATGACAATTATCGAGCAAAATTTTAATGATAAAATAGAGATTTTTATTGCGGAATTGCGGATGTGATAATAAAGGAGCTCTGTCAACTAAACTAATAATTGTGCCTTTTTTCTGGCATAGAGGATGCTGGGAGAAAAAATTGAGACATCTCCCAGAGAAGGATAGTTTGTGGAACCAATTAAATTTTAGGTGGTTGTTATTTAACATTATCGTGACACCCAGAAAATTGAGCCTATTACTACCATCGATTTCCATTGTGAATTGAACTCTTGGATGTAAAGAGTTAAGAACTTGGTTCTTACGTTCTTATTCTGTTCTCGTGTTACGTTCATGTAAACATTCAAGAGTAGATTAACGTACTTTATTCTTGTGTTGTTATTAATTACGAATTGTTGGATAAATTCGCGGAGGTGCTTCTGCTGTCAAACATCGATCATTATTTTCGCCTACGATCCCGTGAAACACAAGGTCGCCGGCTATCAATTATTGCGCAACTAAATCAATAATTACATCGCATCACTGTCGATCAGAGTTTGCCAATCAATCACTCGATAAATGCCCGGTTCGATCCGGTTTAATATCAGATATAATTCAATCAAAAAACTAATCTATACTCATTTAAATATAATTAAGCTCGATAAGGATTTACATCAATTTCTTTTTCGGGTCGATAAGATTTTTATGTAAATTCGGATCGAAATTCAATCAGATCGGATTTTTATCATTAGTATTTTATTTAGCAATTTTAAAATCTTTAAAACCATTCAATTTTTTATGACGCAATTTAAATCTGGATACTTAATTTTTGGGGAGTATGCGTGGGATATTTTTTGTTGCCGCTTTCTAATCCAATACACACACACATACACACACGCACACGCACACGCACACGCACACGCACGCGCACGCACGCACCCACGCACCCATGCACCCACACACACACACCCACACACGCACACACCCACACACACACACACACACGCGCGCGCGCGCGCACGCACATAAGATTGTTTAAAAATTAATCTATAAAATTGATTTGTAGAATAATAAATAAGATTTTGTGTTTAAAAATATACCATATTGTACGATATAATTATGCGCTATTCTTCTCTTATATTTTTATAACTTCACACTTTATTTGTTAGGCTCGTAAATATATTCTTAGAATAAATTTTAGAATTATAATTAATTTGTTTATATTTTACGTTTTATGTTAAGGCAGTGTATTTTTAATAAATTTTATTTATATATATTTTATTTATATACAGATAATTGAAGCTAATTTTATTTATCATATATATTTGCTAATGCATGTACAGTTCATTGCATGTCAGATTTTAATGCCCCGACCCGGGCACGCCAAGTTTTTGTTCATCACTTTAGTTTTAATCCTTTCAAGGCCGGGTCTAAATCGTTTTGATTATACAGATGATAATATCATTCTTAAAAATACAAAGGTGATTCTGTGATAAACTTTCTATCAGATCAGATATTAATTTGCAAAAATTGATACACCATTTATACTTGGCTGAGTAGCTATGATCTTATATTTATTTTTGAGCTGTATATTTCTAAAATTTTGCATACAATGTCAAATTTTTTTATACTTGGCGTGTTTTTTTCTTTTGTAAAGATTTTGTTGTGATTTCATTGCTTTTTGTAAAAATTATAAAAGTAAAAAAATTATAAAAAGTTTTTTTTGTAACAATAAAAGTATACAGTAACCTGTATACTGTAGATTCTGAAGATGGTCCAAAACATAGGACCGAAACGTACGTTCCAATAAAGAAAATTTACTTTTAAATAAATTATAATATAAATAATATATATATATATATATATATATATATATATATATATATATATAATAGAAATATATATACATATATATATTAATATATACAGGGTGCCCCAAAACTACCGTACTTCCTTTTAATGGCAGATTCCTGAGGTTATTTGGAGACGATTTTTCCTCAACGAAAATGTCGAGGGAGGTCATCATTTTTTGCAAGCTCCCAATTTTTGCCATCATATATCTTTGTAACCAAGCTTTAAATTAAAATTCTATTAAATTAAACTCGACCTGTAATTAACTGAAATATGTAGTTTTGTTAATATTTTAATTCCATAAAGCTTAGTTTGCAAAAAGCCCTTCATTTTCAATCACTTATAACTCGAAAATTATTGGTGCCTCGACATTTTCGTTGAGGAGAAATCGTCTTCAAATAACCTCAGGAATCTCCCATTAAAAGGAAGTATGGTAGTTTTAAGACACCCTGTATATATCATAAATATACATACATACATACATATATATATATACATATATTTATTTAATTTATATATTTATATATATATTTATTTAATTTATATATTTATATATTTATATATTTTATTTATAATTCTTACCCAAAGAACTTGATCATTGAACCGGGTTTATGCCTGCTTACGCAGCCCACTACACTGCACGACATCGGCATATTATACTTCCCTTTATTTTATCAAATGTCAATTTAAATAATAATTCGTCATAACTACGTCAATCACTTTCAAACACCAGAACGTTTGCCCGACAAAAAATGGCGGCGCTATTCCCTCCACTATTTCTCACTCGCCTCACTTTTCGCTGTAGCTGACCCATCGACATATAGAATGGACTGAGTGTTGCGATAGACAAACGTGCGCTCGCTATAGAAAGAGAGGTACTACATGGGAGTATTATTTTGTCTCTCTTCTTGCAGAACCGTCAAATCACATTATTGCGAGAATTCTGGAGGGGGAACAAAGTCACCAATAAGATGCTAGCAAAAGAGACAAACATAGTACTCCCTAGAGGTCTAAATATCAGAGAGACGCCAAACTACCCCCACCATGCCGCCGCGCCGCCATCTTAGATCCTACACGCACGTGATGTTATAGTGGTAGTGACGGTGTTTCAGTACTAGTCCATGTAAAAGCCTTCACACATAAAAAAACTTAAGCAGTAAGACGTAAGCAGTAAGAGAATCAACGTGTTTGATTTGCTACTGCTTACGGTACTGGCCTTACGTCTCGACTGTGATTGGTCGATTCGCTTACAGTTACGTCTTACGTCGCTACGGAATTCTATGTGTGAAGGCCTTAAATCGCATGAACGTAAACAGAGTTCGGAGCAGTATTCCCTAGGTTTACTTCCACTTTGTCACCGTAGCCGCCATCTTAAGAACGGATAGCTCACCACCAATCAGAAGGAGGCACGAGTTGGCGTCTCTCTGATATTTAGACTTCTAGTACTCCCATGTATAGTATCTCTCTTTCTATAGCGAGCGCGCATTTGTCTATCGCAACACTCAGTCCATTCTATATGTCGATGAGCTGACCCGAGAAGGTAGCAGTCTAGTAGTATATAGAAGTCTGTGGTGTCATTCCATGCCGGTGCGATAAGCATAAACGAATTGTGCTGCTTGAACTGTGTATTTTCTGTATTTTTCTCTTAAAACACAGCACTTTAAGAAAGCAGCGACGCATGGTGACAGCGCCGTAAAGCTATAAATTTAAGGCAACAAATAGCAGAAGATTTAGAAGCAATTCTTGGTATTAAAAAAACAAATATTTATTGCGAAAATTGTTATAAAACTATACTTAAAAGAAAACACGTTTGGGATAAAAAAATTCACTTCTGGATCAAAATAAAGAATTAAAATCAATTTTGAAAATGGAATAAAAAAGATTGCTGCCATAGATGATAGTGTACAGCGAGAAATATTACAAAGTCCAAACAAAGTTGTGATTAATGTTAAAGATACTCCACAAACATCTAACGTTAAAAAATAACAAAAAAGATTCAAGTTTAATTCAGAGACTCTATTAAAGATTCATAACGAAAAAGAGGCTAAAAGACCAGAAAGGTATGAAGAAAAAATGAAATTATTAAAAAGCTCTTTTGTAAAAGAAAATAATTCATAAAACATTAATTAACGATTATTAATTAACGATTACTTAACAATTTTCAATATTTTGTATGTTTCTGCGTGTGTGAATTTTGCAAGTACAAATGTACTGATGATCCAAAGATAATTATTTATTTTCTAATGTTTATGAAATCTTTATTATGAATGCAATTGAAGTTTGTTTTTAGTTTTGCAATAAACGTATAATTATAGCAACGTATGTTACTATAATTATGTATGTATGAGTATAATTATGTATGTATGAGTATGTTTATTTTCTAATGTTTATGAGATCTTCATTATGAATGCAATTGAAATTTATCTTTAGTTTTACAATAAATATATATAATTATAGCAATGTATGTTACTGTGTATGTATGAGTATGTATGTGTATGTATAAGCATGTATACATATATCTTACAGTTACAAATTTGTTACTGATAATCGAAAGATAATTACTTATTTTGTAATGTTGAATACTTATTTTGTAATGTTTAAGAAAACAGAAAGTATTGAGATAATATATTTGAGAGATAATATACATGAGAGATAATATACTTGTCTTTGTTTAGGATAAACATAATCATAGTAATGCATATATCATACTACATTTAACGTTAATATACATATTATTTTATAATAAATACATAAAAATTGAGAAAAGGCTCTAGTGATAAATCCAATAATTGGAAAGGAAGAGCCAATTAGAGCCTGGACGCGGTACTTAATGCGTAAACAATATATGTCTTGTATATGCGTAAACAAAATATACATATGTCAGATATATTATTTTATATTCAAATACAACGGGCTAATAAGAGCTGAACGCGGATAGTCGTGCGTCAGTTTCAAAGAAATTAATTTTTGAAACTGATTCGTTGTGCACAGGGCACATATTTTGCTTGGTTCGATACCAAGACTTTTTAAAATTAAATCTCAATTCGAGATTTTTAAAACCCTTTTTACCCCTCTTACAATTTCGAAACACTACCTATTTGCTATTTTTCAATTAATTGTTTCCGAAATATGAAACTTGAAAGTTAAGATGCCGCCGACGTTAGTAATACCCAAGGTGTATCAGATGGAGGTCGTATGATCAGGGTTACACTTTTGGTGTGTGTGTGTGTGTGTGTGTGTGTGTGTGTGTGTGTGTCACAGAAGAGATAAGGATTCCAAGGTTCGTCGATTCTTTACAATTAGTATGATTTATGACTCCAAAACCTCTTTGCTGTGTGTGTAGGTGGAAGGGGAGTGCGAATGTATGTATGTATGTATGTAACCTTGATTTTACATAAAATTTAAAATAAATGATCAAACTGATGTCCTTGTACTTCTTGGCAATGCGCTAATCGGTAATAAAAACTTAATACCGTGTAAGCCCAAGTAGAAACCTCGGGTTGTTTCCTGTTTCCACTATTTGTATACATGAGTATTTTAGGCAAGACCTCTCGAGAGACCTCTCAATTAAAATATGGAAATTCATTATCAGTCTTCCCATAAAATTTATCACTAAAGAGCGGAAAGAAAAGAATAAGAAGGAATATAGGAAAGGCTCATCGCCCAGAGGCAAGAAATGAACACATTGAATTGATTACATTTTAACATTTAAGAAAGGGAAAAATAGATAATCGTTATATACTGCGTCCCTTTGAAGAATCTATTAAAGAAGAAGAAGAGAAGCGAGCAAAGTATTATGTGTGGTTATGTTTTCGTTGCGCAAAGTATAATTATTCGCTTTCATGAAATTTTATTCATAATTATTCACTAGTTAAAAATGAATATTGAGAACAAAAATGAATATTGAGAACAACTTCACTGAGAAGGCCCCCGCACATTCAAAAATATAAGAAACAAAGAACAGATATTAGCGATTAGGAATAAGGAATAAGGAATAAGGAACAGTTCAACGCACAATAAAAAATATAAGCGATAGATTTCATAGCTTGCACACACCACCTGGAAAAGTCAAGTCAGTTGAGAGAAGGTTACTTGGTTTTAAAATATGGATAGCGTGAATAGTTTATTATTGGCAGGTCTGAGTCTACAAATGATAGGCTTCATGTTATTAATAAAAAAGAGAAAAAAAAATAAAAGATGGGAATCACGACGTTGGTGGGTTCGTCCTGTAAATCTTCATCGAAATGTACTTGGACATTTTGCAATCTTATGTGAATTTGTCAACTTCAAATTCAAACAAAGCATACAATCCCATGGCAACGACGCATATGCGCATTGCGGACAATGATTAGTCACTACCTTTCTCTCTTACACCAAAACACATGTCTTGAACACAGGCTCGGTGATTTTCCTTTCATTGAATATATGTATATTCTAAGACCTTACCTTCGCCTAGTGTTTCGGAAACAAGATTTAAAAATATATAGTTTTGCATAGGTTTTTAACCTTAACAAAGCGAGATTCATCATCTCGGTACTTCGTATGCAAAATAAGACTAAAAGTACACACTTCTGTATAAATTTTCGAAATGAAGCGAGATATATTTTACGCCGCCTATTACATCGGATGCGTAACAAGGTCTAGAAACATATCTAATATCTTCCTTTTATTTTCTGCCTCAAGCCATATGGGATAGACGTTGTTTAAAAAGTCGAAAATATATACGGAACTGTATATTTTTAGATCTCGTTTCGCATCCAAAGCATCGAACCACAACTAATTTTGATTGTTTATAACATTGTAATAAACAATTAACAATGGCTAAAATCTTTTGAATGTTGCTAAATCAGAACTATGACCCTGATCACATATTTTAAGGTTATTAAAATCGGTGAGATCACCCAATATTTAGCTTTATCAAAACGTTAAACTAGCAGAGTTTTGGTGTAGATTTAGTACTCATTTTAATAAAGAAACTTCTTCAAAAATTGAACGATTAGGCGAAATCTCTTACAAGAAAGAAGAACAACAGAAAGTCATTCTCGTCGTCTGGCTAATATGAATTCTAACTAAGAGCAAGAATGACTTGAGTTAAAGTCAGAAAAAATTTTCATAATTTTATTTTAAACATATTTCAAGTTATCTAAGCGTTGGAAATGTCGCATTGAAATAGTAGGGAGACTAGTATCTGTACTATTTTTTACTATATTATTATTATAGAATAATATCTTTAATTTTTGTATTATTTCTTGAAATAAACTTAATAAAAAAATTACGATTTAAATTACCTTCATATACATCTTTGTTTAGATATTCTATATACTCTATATTTATTATTACGATATCAAGAAATAATTTCTGTAATTTCTCATTGTATATCTATGGTTTTGTTATTTTTTAGGAAATTGTAATTAAATAGCGTCTTTTGACGATTTATTTTTAGATCGAACTGAAATAATAAAAATTTCTCGAATACATATCTCTAAACCGTAATACTGTCGTTGAAAAATCATCGCTCCTTTAGAGCTCTCCTAGCAAGATGTTAAATGTAATTCATAGTATTAATAGTTTTATTCATTGCTTGAAGAATAAAATTGCTTATTTACATAAATGTATATATTTTCGTTGCCGATTTTAAAAAGTAACTCGTCATCGTCATCGTTACTCAAAAAGTAACGAATCCATTACAACTAATAACATTCTTCAAAAAAAGCATATAGAGTCGATTAGTCGAAATTCTCTCGATTCTTACCTCTTTTCCATAATGTCGATTGGTTCTTTTGTTTACTTCATGAACAGCATGATTGAGACCGCGTATTTCGACAGTTCGAAAAAAGTTTATACTAATGTGAGCGATTTTATTCGTTTAATACGTGCAATTTTAACATACTGCTTTTGAAAAACGAAGAAAATTGTAATACATTTTAGTGAGTTTACAACATTTATTTATTTATTTATAAACAAAAAGAGGTTTCTTGATTACAAATATGATTATAATTACTAACATCAAAAGACGCAGAGTATAACATTTTAAATAGCTGTCATTGCAGAGATTGTGCGTATTTAAAAAGAATTGTTCATGATTGGTTGAGTTCACCTATAGTAGCATACTATCTATATATATAGCATACTATCTATAGAAATACAAATTCATATATGTATACATGGTACACCATGGCCCCAACTGCGGGCGATCCAGTAGCTTTCACGTGGGAAGAGAGAGAGAGAAAGAGAAGGAGAGTGAGAGAATATCGAGATATCGAGACTCGATCGATAGGCGAAGAATTGACAGTTCGCAATTTGCGCTGTAAAATACGCGGGAGAAGAGCGATTTCCAGCTTTATTTATTCGCGCGACAGCGTGAATCCGATTAGTCCGAGATCTTAAACTGTATAGATTCAAGTTTGTTTCTTTATCAGCCGTGCTTTTTCCATTTTTTTTTCTCGAATCGTGAAGATTTTTAAAGAGAAAAAATTTCGATATCCGGCCGGATTGAGATATCGATACTCTCGATAATCGCGCTCCACAAAGTGCGTGTATGACGCGTGGAGAAGATTTTCTTGGACTTTGACCCCGAACTTATTTGTGTCAACGCATACATAACATCAATGTAATGAATCAATGTTTTGTCTGACATTGTCTAATCATGTAGAATGTTAATAAACGATAACATATGTGTGTATTCAATTGCTATAATATTATATTACAATATAATATAATATTATATATATATATATATATATATATATATATATATATATATATATATTTCCTATTAATATAATATAAGAATATTATTAATTATTATATTATATGCTGAAACACTCTGTTATATCGACGATATATAGATACTGATATATATATATATATATATAGATATATGTATATATACTGTTATATAGACGCACAGATGTCTATAGTAGTGTCACAGATGTCTATACACTACTAGATCGCTAACTTGGGGCTTGCCGAATAAAAAAGGTGAGGCGCGTAGGATATCCGGTTTCGGCCATGACACATCGCAACAAAATGGCCGCTCGCGCTTTTTTCAAAACGTTAATACTACTGAAAGTACTGAAAAGTAATTTTTAAAACATAAAATATTTATAATATAGAAAAAAGTATAACAGATTAGGATACAACAGATATTAAGAGTAAAAATGCAGAGTTACCGCAAACTTTTTAATTTCTTCGCTATATCGTTATCTTATCGTTCTTTAAGATGTCTGTTCACCTTTTTCCGATACGTGCACCTTTACCTTATCATTATGTACGACATATATCACATCATATTGTTCAAGGACAATGAGAGGGGATTATTAGAAGAGGTATATAAAGAGATGCAATTACATCGAGAACATAGTATACGTTTGGTGCTTTGGTATGTATAATTTTATTCAGTTTCCTTTAATAGAGTTCTCATATCTAAGAATGTTTAGAAAGATCTCAATTATATTATCCCTGTCTCTGATTCTTTAATTTACTAATCCTCATACGAGAACCGTTGATTCAAGTCATTCAATTTCGATCCAAAAGCCATCTAGTAGTAGTCTCTTCGATTCGATTGTGCTGAAGTTTAAACCTAACACAATTCATACGCATTTTGTTACAATCGACTTCAAAGGACTACTACTAGGAGATTTGTGCAACAGTGTTTGATGTCTTAAAACAAAGATTGTAAAAATATTAATGAATCAAAGAATTAGAGATAAAAATAATGTAAGGTCAGTGCAGGTAATTACGCCACCTTAAGCTTTTGGATTTTTTGAACACTTTGCTGAGGATCAAGTGAAAAAATTAATTAATTATATTAACTAATTAATAATTTTTTAAACCGCTAGTCAAATAAATTCACATAGAAACAACCCTCCTATCACTCGACCAATACTAGCAAATAAATTAAACGGGCGAAGTTTGAAGAATATTTTTCAGGGAGACGTATCTCTTGGTTTGAGATTACAAGAATCCCTTGATTATTCTCCAACAATCCCGTGAATAAATAGGCGAGAAAAATATAGGTCCGAAAAGTCGCTGAAGCAGGAATCGAACCTGCGTCTTTCGCTTGCCGGGCGACTGCTTTAACCATCTAAGCTATTCAGACCCTTTCGGTCCTATATTTTTATCTTGCCTTTTTAATAGATGTTAGTAAACAATAATTTGAGAACGTTTTACCGGCTCTCAACGGTGAAAGATGTAAATTCTAATATTGTGTGTTAGCTCCATAATTAGGTCCAGGAGCGAATTAAATTAACTAATTAATAATTTTTTAAACCGCTAGTCAAAAAGGCTATTAAAAAGGCAAGATAAAAATATAGGACCGAAAGGGTCTGAATAGCTTAGATGGTTAAAGCAGTCGCCCGGCAAGCGAAAGACGCAGGTTCGATTCCTGCTTCAGCGACTTTTCGGACCTATATTTTTCTCGCCTATTTATTCACGGGATTGTTGGAGAATAATCAAGGGATTCTTGTAATCTCAAACCAAGAGATACGTCTCCCTGAAAAATATTCTTCAAACTTCGCCCGTTTAATTTATTTGCTAGTATTGGTCGAGTGATAGGAGGGTTGTTTCTATGTGAATTTATTTGACTAGCGGTTTAAAAAATTATTAATTAGTTAATTTAATTCGCTCCTGGACCTAATTATGGAGCTAACACACAATATTAGAATTTACATCTTTCACCGTTGAGAGCCGGTAAAACGTTCTCAAATTATTGTTTACTAACATCTATTAAAAAGGCAAGATAAAAATATAGGACCGAAAGGGTCTGAATAGCTTAGATGGTTAAAGCAGTCGCCCGGCAAGCGAAAGACGCAGGTTCGATTCCTGCTTCAGCGACTTTTCGGACCTATATTTTTCTCGCCTATTTATTCACGGGATTGTTGGAGAATAATCAAGGGATTCTTGTAATCTCAAACCAAGAGATACGTCTCCCTGAAAAATATTCTTCAAACTTCGCCCGTTTAATTTATTTGCTAGTATTGGTCGAGTGATAGGAGGGTTGTTTCTATGTTAATTAATTATGTACCATAATTAAAAGTGATCTTTTGGCTGCCTAAAAAAAAATTATTTCGATGCTTTATCTTCTCTCTTTCTTTTTCCACCAATCGTTTCAAAAAGGTGTGTCAAAATGGCTTATTTACCGACACGTACAGGTAATTACGCCACCTAATAAAAAATTCATATAAAGTGATTTTAAGGCGTGGAATCACGTGAGAAACCAACTCAGGGCTTTGGAACAAAGATTTTGTGAATTTTACTCGCAATTACATTGCACAAAAAAGAACGGGGAGACAAACGTGTTTTGATTATAAATTTTATTTTTTAGAAATAAGCAAAAATAAGTTTTAATTTTTATCATCAAGTATAAGTTTCATTTTTTCACATCGAAAAAACTGCCACAATCAAAACGGATATAAACACAAAACATAGAGATCAAATTCGTTAGTAATTCTAATGAGTTCTTAAAGTGGCGTAATTACCAGCAGCCTGAAATTTCGTAGATAAATTACTTTTTTATACTTACAATTTTGTACTTGAAATGGAATGACAAAAACAACTATACTTTCGGAAAAAGCGTTGAATTTACTGCAAAAATAATGCTAGTAAATATTTGAAATGTAATAATTACTGCCGGC
This sequence comes from Lasius platythorax, assembly GCA_963971435.1. NCBI lineage: Eukaryota > Metazoa > Arthropoda > Insecta > Hymenoptera > Formicidae > Lasius > Lasius platythorax. The sequence goes on from OZ020549.1 coordinate 1,134,627, forward strand.
AAATTAGCGGCGAGTGTAGTGCCAAGTTTATAGTGGAAAATTTTTTGATAACAACTTTTGTTCTAATTGTTACTACAAATCACTGGAAGTTCGAAACGACAAAATGTTTGTTGAAAACAACTTATAGCGAATTCGGTTGGACGCACTAGTGCGCACTGGTGCATTTCAAAGCCGTTGTACACTATTCTAATCTAAAAGTAAAATGCAAATACTTTGACTGATAAAATGCTTAATACATATTTTAATATTTTAGCAAATAAATGTATTGAGAATTTCGCAGTTTAACCCGTTTATATATGTATTTATATTAAATACATATTCTTTGTATCGATTTGTGTACAACGGTACAACCGAATTCGCTATTAGTATCTATGCCATCACAATTAGCATTTGTCATTTAAAGCCATCTGTATGTATTAATGAAGAATTAGATAGGTGGCGTTATTAGCTGCTATGGCGTAATTACCTGCACTGACCTTATAGTAATAGATATACATAGATTTTTTTTTCTCTCTGCATGAATCTTTTTCCTGCCGCAACATAAGTTTCATCTTCCTTACTTTAAGAAATTTAGGGTAAAATAAAGAAAGAATTATTTAATTTTTATTTTTAAACATAATTTAATTATTTATTGTGCATTTTTCTTTTTATATATTAAAATATTATGACCGCTGCTTCAATGTTATAAAACAAAAATTATACAGTAGCACAATTTTGTTCCAATATAACGATTGTGTGTGTGTGTGTATGTGTGTGCGTGCGTGCGTGCGCGCGTTTGTGTGAAAATCAGAAGTAAGATTTTTATTTTCTTAGTGATAGTGAAAAAACCTTTCTTTTACTATAAAGTACGGAGTGGGTTTATTAGTACGTGGATCCTAATCCTTTGGGCGAACGAATCCCGAAAAATCCCTTCCCTAGCGGCACAACAATACTATTTATAATTTATTAAATTATTGTAATTTCCAGTCAGAGAATTAAAGATTAGTATTAAAATTTTTCTTCCAATATTTTCGATGAGCTGACGACACTATAATATTAATATAATATCACAATTATTTAAGTATATCATACATATTTACATACATACACACACACACACACACACACACACACACACACACACAACACACGCACTTAGACGTTCTAATTATCTTTTAAGTTTTATTTTTTGTAAACACTATGTTACACTAATGTAGAAAATTTTGACTTTATAAATTGTTAAAGTTTCTTTTAAAAATATGTTACAAGTTAAATTGCTCAAAGAATCACTTTATTAAAGGGTTAAATCTGATACAGAGAAATAGCACGTGTGTCTCCGACAATGATATCCACGAGTCTAAACGGGAGCGAAAAGAAAAGAACAAAAGTAATCAAAAGAAACTAGAGACTGAGAAGAACTCAGCCTATATAAAGTATATAGATACGAAAGTATGATCCCAAAAACAAATCTCACTAGTATCAATGCCTTTTGGCTTATTTACAGAGTATCATACTTCTAACAAAATATCTTATTAATCGCTCTTTATTTCTTCCGATATTGCACTTTGGTTTTATATTCTGTGATAAAAATTCAATTCTTTCACCGAAAATGGAGTTCAAATCTCCTTCCAGTTATAATATTAATCGTTACAACACTGACATAAATTAGAGTTTACACAACACACACAGTATATATAATCAGTACTTTTAATTATTGACTATAGTTATAAAATTTTTGAACTATAAATGAGAAAGAGAGAGAGAAGGAGAGAGAGATAAATTGATTGATTATTGATCTTTATTAACTTTCTCTGCTATTTGTAATACTAATCTAAATTACATTAGTTAAAATATATCTTAATATTCGCTTAAAAGGCTCAATTCTTTTACATTGTTTTATCTCAGCTGGCAAAGCATTATACATTTTCACTCCTTCGTAAAACGTAACATTTTGCGCAATTCTTGTTCTACGAAATTATATTGCAATGTCCCCAGTCTGTCGTGTTTGTTTTTTACTCACATTTCCCATTATTTGTAACATATTTCTTAATTGTCCCGATAACATGTTCTTTAAAATCCTAAAAATAAATATACATACATATATTATAACATACCCAGGTAGAACATAAAACTCACAATGACATCATAATGACGTCTCCTAAAAGTCATTTTTGAAAAATCACAATGATCTCATTTGATATATTTTTTGCAATGTTTTGGTGATTTATTTTTGATATTCTAGTGACTTTAATATGACCTCCAAAGAGAATAATAATTATATGTAAAATATTGAATAATAAATTTGTAGCTTTGTTTAATAAAATTATAATATTAATAAAATTAATATTAATAATAATAATTCTTCCAACTTCGCCCGTGTAAGTTATTTGCTAGTTTGGTCGAATTATATTAATATTCTCTATTTGAATTTATTTACTAGCGACAAAAAATTATTAATTAGTTAATTTAATTCGCTCCTGGACCGAATTATGGAGCTAACACACAATATTAGAATTTACATCTTTCACCGTTGAGAGCCGGTAAATTGTTCTCAAAAATTATTGTTTACTAACATCTATTTAAAAGGCAATTAAAAAATATAGGATCGAAAGGGTCTGAATAGCTTAGTTGGTTAAAAGCAGTCGCCCGGCAAGCGAAAGTCGCAGGTTCGATTCCTGCTTCAGCGACTTTTCGGACCTATATTTTTCTCGCCTATTTATTCACGGTATGGTCGAAATATAATCAAGGGAATCTTGTAATCTCGGACCAAGAGATACGTCTCCCTAAAAATATTCTTCCAACTTCGCCCGTGTAAGTTATTTGCTAGTTTGGTCGAATTATATTAATATTCTCTATTTTAATATTAATAATAATATTAATAATATTAATATTAATAAAATTATTTACATTACATATTATACATATCATTATTATAAGTAATATTACAAGTATAGTAGTATTATTATAAACAGTATTGCACGAAATAGCACTTTAAGAGATCATATGTTAATAACATAAAAATAAATTAATTCTCTATATATCTTCTAATTAATATAAAAATAAACAAATTCTTTAATTCTCTTTTAACTGTAAGATAAAAGTACCAATGCTTAAATGCGAATAACTAAACTTTTAATGAAATATATTAAATGTATAACATATGTTTATAGTTGAAAAATTAGATAGATCTGCACTTAAAAAAACCAAAGAAAAACGAATCTCCAAATATAGGGCATGTCCAAGCATTATTGGTACTTTTACGTTAATATGCAAATTGATAAAAGAACTGCGCGCGCATAACAGAAAATAAAACTTTACATCTCCAAAATAAACAAACTTTCAAAATAAAAATTCTGACGCAGAAGAACAATTATAGTTATCGTAAGAAATTTATGTAAAGTAGAAAGTATTTTAAAAATTTCAGATTCCAAATTCGGTCATTAAAAAATCCGACGCAACTAGATTTTTCGCTGGTTACTTGTGTGGAACCATCGTGATATTTTCCTTTCCGTCTGATTTAAATTACTCTCAGGGAATATCTTTAAAACAGCACTTATGTATAAAATAGAGATCAGTATGTGTTACTTAAAAAATATTATTTGAGAAGCTAAATTTAAACTTACAATTGATTGCTTCATGAAGTTTAGTATTTTGAAATTTCAGCTTTATTGAACCTGACCATGCATAATTTATCATGCGAGCCAAAGAATTCGTAATAAGTTTAGGTAGAATATGGCCGACAGCTGTATATTCATCGATCTGTTCATCGACTTTCATCAGTGTAGAAAAATAATCTACCTACAAAAAAAATTAAATTTTAGATAACACAAACTTTAGATAACACATTATTACGAATAATGAAACTTTTACTTACATTCATAATATAGTCATCTATAATATCATTATTTATAGAGTTATTGATGGAATTGTAAGGAGAATTAAAATTGCCATCTGAACTAGGATCTGAGCAAAGAGTATTTTCTTGAAAATTTTCTCTTTCAAAAGAATCCTTAGGATCAAAGTCTGTAAGATTCTCAAAACTATGTGTGCTATTATTATCGCTGCTGTCAGAATCGTCAGAATAATCAATTGATCTTGCAGCTCTTGCTTGAAACTTGGCTAAAGGTGCAATTTCATGGAGCGAAGAAAAGCTAGCGTTTCATCCCCACTCTACCGCAATACAAAGCAGCTTTGAAAAGCCGTTTGCTATCGCCTCCTACTTTTTCATGGAGCGAAGGAAAGCTAGCGTATTACTCCCACTCTACCGCAATACAAAACAGCGTTGAAAAGCAAAAATAAGAATTTTTCGACTGCTCCGTTCTGCAAAGTTCTCTTCAATAATTAACCGTGTTTAAAAATGGATTATAATAATCAATACAAGTATATAGAACAATATAGACATACAGTGGCAATTGCAGTTGCAGCAGAAATTAGGAGACGACGCATAGCGGTTGCAACTGCTATAATGCTTCTTTTAAAAAAGAAAAAGAAAACATATAAGAAGAAAAAATATTGGGTAGCACCTATTTTCGAAAATAGAAACGAACACAGTTTTTTCTTTGCGTCGGTCCCGAAGTTAATATTGGAGGACATACGATTCCATAATTACTTTCGGATGACTGCAACACAGTTGGAAGAATTGTGAGCATGATCGGAGCAAAATTGCAAAAGCAGGACGTTGCGCGTTGCTTCGCTAAAAGTTGGTTTGTGTCCAACTATGAGCGTATCTTCGCTGAATACAGCTATTTTGTCAAAAATTGAGAAGAGGGGATGAAACGCTAGCTTTTCTTCGCTCCATGAAATTGCACCTTAATGCAATTCGTTTTGTACCACTAATTCTATATTTTGATGCTATTTTTCATTTAAAGACCTGTGAGTTTAAAATAGAAAAATTAAAGCGATAATATATGGCATGATTTAGATTAAATTGAATAAAAAAATTAATTCAAGAAACAAGAAACAATTAAACAGGGCGACAAACTAAATCAAGCGAGTGGTGCAAAAATGGGTTAGGTTAGATTAAGAGATTAAAGAAAGAATTATTTTATAATAAAATAGTAATAAAGTTTTTACCTTCTTATTATTATTTCCAGACATCATAAATTATTATTTTCGGTTTATTAAACGTTTGGAAAAAACCTCTTCTATCTGCTGCTGCTTGTTGTTTTTGCACTGGTTATGTACGCTTGTTGTTTTGCACTGGTTACTCATCTGCACATTCACTGTTTTGCACTGATCACGTTAGTTGAATAAACGCAAACTATAATATATATATATTCAATAAATTGGCCAAATTGCAATGACAAACAAATCCAATCTTTACATAATAGCCAAACAGATTCCCGCCTGAAGTGTGTAAGATGCGTAGCAGGCGTAGGTTAGGTTAGGTTAGAACCGTGTGCGACAAACGATTCTAGTGAACTCTGTCGGATATATATACTTCGCGTATGAAATCTCAAGAATCAATCATAATAATATAATTTCTTATATACATTACGCAATTACTTGTTTATTCAATTATTCATGTATATTCTAATTATATTTTAGCAATATAATCTTTTTAAAATTATATAATGTCATTATTGAACTTAAAAATTTATGATTCTTTTTGTTATGATTCTTTAGCTCATTTTTTAATAATTTTTGTTTAGGTAACTTTTAAGTGATAAATAAAATCACAATGACGTCATTATGATGTCATTATGAGTTTTATGTTCTACCTGGGATAGGCTCTGTCTTACAGACTGCAGCGCTTGCAGCATATGCTCTACTTTGGTATACCTATCACATTGCAGTATGATTCTCATCTGATTTTGTCCTATTTGCAATTTACTCAGCTGTTTCTCCCATATCAATCAACAATGTCGTCCAATACTCAAAGGCGCTGTGATGGTTTTTTATACAATACATCTAGCATGTATGCCGACATAAAATTACCTATTCTATTTAAAAAACTCGTTTTTTCCCTATTTTCTTTAACATATAATCACAGTGGTTCTTAACTCGAAATCTATCATCAATAATTATGTCCAGAGACTTCATTATTTCTATTCGCTCTATTTCAGTTTCATCTAAACATTTCTCAACGTAATATTATCTATCAATTCTTTTCTTATTCTTCTATCATATACGCTATCATGTATTACGCATAATTGTGAGAAAAGCATTAGTGAATTTTGTTTTAACAGATAGAAAATTCCTAATCAGAGAGAGGAAAATCGAAGCCAATTATTCGAAGATCAAGATGCCTGCTCATTTTGAAGGCGACATTGTCATTGCGGGTATTTCAGGTAATTCTGCTGATCTCGAGCGGCCGTGGTACAACCAATTATTTTCGTTATAGGAGTATAATGCATCGATATTTTTTCAGGCCGTCTGCCTGAATCCTCAAACATTGAGGAGTTTAAGGAGAATTTACTGAAGGGAATGGACATGGTCACCGAAGACGAGCGCCGTTGGTCAGCGGATAACTATGGTGTGCCGCGCAGATTCGGCAAAATAAAAAATCTCAGTAATTTCGACGCCTCTTTCTTCAAAGTGAATTCTAAGCAGGCGCACTTCATGGATCCACAGCATCGCCTTATGTTTGAAGTGACATACGAGGCGTTAATTGACGCTGGCATCAATCCGACAAGCCTAAAAAAATCACGTACTGGAGTGTTCATCGGTGTATCTGATTCGGATGCAAATCATTTTTGGAGAACAGATGCAAACGGTTTGTACATTACAAAAATTTATCGTAAATGGACGTAAAAATTTCCGCTTATAAATAGAACATTACAAAAAAGGTTACAAAAAGAATTATTCAAAACAGCCAAATTAGTTTTTAAATGTATTCAATCTTACAAATGTAAGATATCAGTTAGAATCATAAATATTATAAGTTGAAACAAGATACAGGATTATAAAGATTTAGATAAATACCTAAGACATTAGAAAAGATAATTGATTAAAATATTATTTTCCTACAAATATGCGCAGTTTGAAAATTAAATTTACGATATGTTAAGTGACATCTATGTATATTAATATCATAGCTTCAATAAATTTAATTTCGTTAATTTAATTAATTTAAAGTAAAAATGTTAAGAAAACTGTCAGTTAAACTGTTAGCTTTAAAAGCCAATACTTGACCTGGGTAAGAAGTTCTTTGCGTAATAAGTATTATTATTTCAATAAATTCATCGTTTGCACCTTCATCTTTATTACATCCCATTTATGATGGTTTCAGCATTTTGTGTCAAAAATTTAAATATTGTGATATGTGTTGATATTTTTTAAAGAAAAAAAATAGTTTGCTAAAGATCAAAAAAAGAAAAGAGAGAGAGAGAGAGACTGGAAGGACTTTGAATGAATTTATATGGAAATATTCGCGCGAGTTTAAATGTATAAATTTGTAATTATTTGTCTCGCATTTTATACAAAAATATTTGATATTCTTTACTTTGCCTTGATGAGAAGAAAATTAGAATTTATTAAATTAATATTTAATATATCAAACGCATAAAAAAAGCGCGGATATACAGGTATTTCCAAATATGTAGGATGGAACCCTTTTGTTTCTTGAACAATTATTTTTCCTATAGTAGATTATTTTAATGAACGCTGCAGTGTTCTCATTTTTTGACACAAAACGCAATAACAATCGCGTTAAGATTTTAAACATTTTTAAACATGCGGACCCAATGTGTGATAAACGCGGAATTCTTCTAGATCCTATTTATTAACAAATTGTTTTCTTTTTCTGTAATAAGTCAGTCATAATATCAATCAATTTCAAAGCGGACTGCAGTAACTTGTCAGGATTAAGACGAAACGCGTTATTTATAACACCGTTGACGTTATAATTACTTTTTTGGATAACTGTAACGGTAACGGCATTACAAATCTTGTTTGTAACGGAAGAAATATCTTTATCTTTACGAATTTAACTTTTAACTATACTTTTATTATAAAATTTTTGAATCTTCACAGTATAATTTTTACACAACGAAACAGATTGATCAAAAGCTTTGAAATATGGCATTACATAAAAACTACATAAAAGCTCTTTTTATCTCATTTCTCTCCACTTTGTAAGAAACATTTAGTTAGACAGATAATTCGGTTATTGGTCAAGTGTTTGAAATTATGAAAATTAGCATATTGTTTCAAGATTTTAAAATGATATAAAAAATATATTTTTGAACATATTTACGAATCTATTGAAATAAAATTAAGAATAAGAAAACTTTTTTTGTTATTTACATTTACAGAATTAGAAATTCTGTAAAAACTTATTTATAACTTTTAAACATTTTCTATTATTGAAAATTAATAATTATTACCAAAGTTATTACACATGTTATATCAATTGCGATAGCACTATCAAATATATCGCTCTTCTTACATCTTAATATAAAAATGCTTAAAATGTAAATTATGAGTGTTTTAATTGCTCTTATATTAACATTAAAAAAAGTAACGGTAGTAGTAACGACTCGTTATTATTTGATGTTAACGTAATGAGTTACTTTTAAAAATTGGTAACAATAACGAGTCACTTTTCTAAAGTAACTTTCCCAGCTCTGTCTTTGGTTGCATTTATTGGCGCAAAATGCAGTAAAGACCGCAAAGAATTTTTAAACATGTATATATATGAAATATTGATATTGGTTACTATACTTCAGCTGTTTTGTTGTCTCTTTCAAAAAAATATTTTATCATAAATTTATAATTTTATATATACATTATATGTTATATATTTTATATATACATTATATACATATATATATGTAAATTATTTCTGAAGGCTTGCTTATTCGCAAATATTAAATTTTCACTCCAAAAACACTTTAAACTGCAACTACATATGATATTATTTGAAAATAAGTAAACATAAAAAAAAATCAAATACTTATCGCCTGTTTGTAGGATACGGATTCCTCGGAAGTAGCAGAGCAATGTTTGCCAACAGAATCTCCTACGCATTCGATTTTATTGGACCCAGTTACGCTGTGGATACGGTTTGCTCTTCATCTTTGATTGCTATGCATCAAGCAGTCGTCGCGATTCGCACCGGTCAATGCGACGCCGCCATCGTCGGCGGATTAAATATAATTCTCGATCCGGCCAATACCATTCATTTCAATAAACTGAATATGCTGTCCAAGGATGGCAGATGTAAGTCATTCGATATCACAGCTGATGGTTATGTGAGAGCCGAAGCAGTGGTTGCGATCTACCTGCAGAAGGCGACAAATGCGCGCAGAATATATGCCACTGTGATAAATACGGTGAACAACACGGACGGATATAAATCAAAAGGTATCATGAACCCGAGCAGTGATATTCAGTACATGATGTTGCACGAGGTCTATAGCGAGGCAGGAATTGATCCTGAAGACGTGGATTACGTAGAAGCGCATGGTACCGGTACTCAAGCGGGTGATTCGTGCGAACTCGCTGCCATTGATAAATTCTTCTGCAAAAATAGAAAGACACCGCTGTTAATCGGTTCGGTAAAGTCAAATATGGGGCACTCGGAACCCGCCAGCGGATTGTGCTCGATCGCCAAAGTGCTGATCGCGATGGAAGTCGGTGTGATTCCCGCGAACCTCCACTTCGCTATTCCAAATTCGAATATACCTGCACTGCAAGAAAGACGGATTCGTGTGATCGACAAGCCTATGCCGTGGAACGGCGGTCTCGTTGGCATCAATTCATTCGGTATCGGTGGCGCGAATTCGCACGTTATTCTGCGAAGCAATTCGAAGGCAAGGATGACGTCGGTGCCGAGTGCTGTCGAATCGCTGTTGCCAAAATTGATGCTCGTATCGGGGCGCACAAAAGAAGCTGTCAACGTATTAATGGACAAAGCGAACGAGCAGAGAGAAAACAACGAGTTTCTATCTCTATTACATACAATTCACAGTGACAACATAGCAGGACACAACACTCGTGGCTACGAGATACTCGCTCATGATGGTACGCGCGAGATAGCCACAACAAATTATGACGAGAAACGTCCGATATGGTTTATATTTTCCGGCATGGGAACTCAATGGTCTGGCATGGGCCGCGAACTTCTTGGCATTGAAATATGTCAACGTAGTCTGCGGCGGTGCGCGGACGTGTTGAAAAGCCACAACGTCGATCTAATGAATATTATTATAAACGGCAACGACGAGATATACGAGAATGTGATAGTTGCATTTGTGTCGATTGTGGCTACTCAAATCGCTCTAATTGATATGTTGACATCCATAGGTGTAAAACCAGATGGCATAGTTGGACATTCGGTTGGTGAATTAAGTTGCTCCTACGCCGACGGCGCATTTACACTAGAGCAAACTATAATGGCAGCCTATTACAGAGGAAAGTCCATCGCAGACTCCGACTTGGAACCAGGCGCTATGGCGGCGATCGGTTTGAACTGGGAAGAAGCCAAAAAGATATGTCCGCTCGATATCAGTCTAGCCTGTGACAATTCTGCAGACTCGGTCACCATTTCTGGCCCGGTCGTATCTCTAAAAAAGTTCGTAGAAGTGCTGAAGAGTAAAAATATCTTTGCAAAGATGATCAAGTGTTCCGGCATCGCCTTTCACAGCAAATATGTTGCTCCGGCCGAATGTAAGTTGCGCGCATGGCTCGACGTGATTATACCAAAACCGAAGCAAAGGTCTGACAGATGGATCTCCAGTTCCATACCGGAAGTCGCATGGGACACCCCGCTAGCACAGTTCAGCTCCTCGGAATATCACGTGAACAATATGCTGTCACCCGTGTTTTTCCGAGAAGCAATCGCACACATCCCGAAGAATACGATAACCATCGAAATCGCGCCACATTGCCTGTTGCAGGGGATCCTGCGCAAATCGCTACCGTCGACAGTTATCAACATCAGCCTTCAAAATTGGAATCATTCAAACAATCTGGTCTTTCTGCTGTGTAATCTGGGAAAATTGTACATAGCTGGCGCGCAACCCGACATCTCTAAGCTGTATCCGCCGATCAGTTTTCCCGTTTGTCTCGGAACACCGATGATCGGATCTTTAGTCAAGTGGGATCATTCCGCCACATGGGATGTACATGATAATAAGCACAAGTCAGGAAGATGGTCCGGGGAGCATGTAGTGGAAATAAATCTGTCAAGAGAAACGGATGCGTATCTAGCGGGACACAAAATCGACGGGAGAGTAATTTTTCCGGGCGCCGGTCTTGCGCTGATGGTTTGGAAAATTTTCGCGAAACTACGCAACATCGATTTCGAGCAACTGCCGATTATCTTTGAGAACTTGTGGTTCCAACGCATTACTTTTATACCTGAAAATAAAACAATCAGGTTTTCGGTAAGCATCCTCGAGGGAACGGGTGATTTCGCGGTCCGCGAAGCTGACACGGTTGTTTTTAGCGGAAACATCCGCGCTGCTGAGAGCATAAAAAATGAACGGTTGGACCTACCACCTCTACAGATGCCACTCGCCGAAAAGAAACTCTTACTTTTGAATATCGAGGACATTTATAAGGAATTAAGGCTGCGCGGATACCAATACAACGGTATTTTCAAAGGCATAAAATTCTGTGACAGTAATTTTAATATCGGAGAGATACACTGGTTTAACGAATGGTCTTCATACATAGATAATATGTTTCAATTTAAACTATTGGCCAGCGACAGGGGATTGGTATATGTGTCGAAAATTCGATACGCTGCGTTCGATCCCGTTTCTCACAAACGATTAATCGACGAGTTACGAAACGACGACAGATTGCCGGTATATTACTATAAAAATATCGATATCGTCAAATCAGGCGGTATTGAAATTAGAGATTCGCAGACTACCGCATCTCAGCGACAGCAGATTCAAACTAGACCCAAGTACGAACGTTACGTTTTCATCCCCTATGAAAATCCGCGCAGTCTAGACCTAAAAGATCCGATTAAAGGAAAGGTTCATGCGCTCACCGTGCTATTACAAATTGTACGCGAGAATACAATCACATTGAAAATCAAAGCCATGGAAGTCGCGGGCAATCGAGCCGCGAGTAGCCTCTTGGCCCGGTTTGTTCTCGATATTATCTATGACGATATCTTATTTGATGTAAGTATTCACTATAAAATTTGATAGACACAGTCGTGACTTCTAAAAATAAACAAAATAGCTTTGTATAAGTAGTTTTGATTGAGAATCTCGTAATTCGGAAATGCAAATTTCTTAATATGTTAATTCTTTGAGTTTTAATATGCAAATTCTGGAGGCAGTTCCTACGTTACTTTTGTATTCTGTGCAGTATTGCGTTAATATCCAGCCTTTCGCAAGAAACGGTGGAGATTTATTATATACTAAAGAGATCTTATGCCACCTGCAATTTATCAAGAGTCCGAGTAGTTTTGTTAAGATTCTCGTGCCACCATCTACAACATACACCTTTGTCTAATTACTTGAATTTTATTCATTTCAACTTTTTTTGCGTACACGTTTTAAGAGCGTGTGAACTTATCGTTTCTGTTGTTTCAGATTGATTTACAGATAGCCGCAAATTCCGCCAGTGATTACACGACAAATATCAATCAAATGAAAGCGAATGTTAACGTTGTGACGTGGGATGCTAACAATATATATCCAGCTCAGAATATGCATCTCATCATAGCAGCGGAAGTTTTGTCTGATCAATCGTGCACCATTCTTAAAAACCTGACGACTGCCTTAAAATCAAATGGTTTTATTCTTCTGGAGGAAACTGCCGCACAACTTGACTTGAAGACCGCGCTAAAGAAGACGGATCTGATGTTGGTCGGAAAACAAATCGATTCCTCGGGAAAGAGTTATCTCTTGTTGAAAAAGCGAAGGAAGAGGATAGAACCGATCGTTATACAAATTACAGGAAGAGATTTCTCATGGTTGGAAAATGCAAAGGCAGTACTGAAAAAATTCGATCGCGAAAGTCAAGAAGTACTTTTTGTGTCTCAAGGCGAAGAGTCATTAGGTAAATTTATGAAAAAGACTTTACGAAAAGAATTTATGAAAAATTACATTATTCTCTTATATAAATATATGTATATAATAATATTTATATAATATGTATATAATATATATACAAATAATATTTCTATAATGATTATATATAATAATATTTATATAATTAATATTACAAAAACTTAATTCTCTGTTTCAAATTCTAAAAAATGTACATTTAAAAATAATATTTTTGTCCGAACGTTTATCAGTGAATAATCAGATATCTTGTTACTTTTCATTTACAGGTCTAATCGGATTCATGACCTGCATCCGCCGTGAGACTACAAACGCACGTTACGTCTTCATTCAAGACCGTAACGCTCCCAAATTCGATTTATCCTCACAATTTTATGTAGAGCAACTAAATAAAGAACTAACGTCTAATGTGTTAAAGGGAGATCAATGGGGCAGCTATCGGCATTTGCAATTAGATTTGCATAGCGACGTGCAAGTGGAGCACGCTTATGTTAATAATTTAATGACGGGAGACTTGAGTAGCCTCAAGTGGATTCAAAGTCCGTTAACGTACTGTCACACCAAATATACAAATACACTCTGCAGTGTGTATTACGCATCATTAAACTTTAGGCAAGTGTCGGCGAACGTAACTCACCTTATAACATCGGGATAACTTGTTATGATAAATATTAATTAATAAAATAATTTTGTATACTAACAACAGGGATATTATGCTGGCAACTGGTAAACTATCAACGAAGGTTCTTTCATCATTAGGGATAACTACGGAAGGCTGTGCATTAGGACTTGAGTTCTCTGGAAGAGACAGAAATGGCTGTAGAGTAATGGGTATAGTGAAGGCCAGAGGATTGGCGACCACTGTACTGGCAGATTCCGATTTTCTTTGGAAAGTACCCGATAAGTGGACTTTGGAGCAGGCGGCAACAATACCGGTTTCTTACGTGACCAGTTACTACGCTCTAATTGTACGAGGCCGAATGAAAGCAGGCGAGAGTGTGTTGATTCACTCCGGTGCGGGCGGCGTTGGTCAAGCGGCAATCGCCATCGCGCTGCATGCCGGCTGCAACGTCTTCACCACCGTCGACACGCTGGAGAAGCGGTTGTATCTCAAGAGAACTTTTCCCCAGTTAACCGACAAGTGCATCGGCAATTCCCGAGATACAAATTTCGTACGGCTGATTCTAGACGAGACCCAGGGACGTGGGGTCGACGTGGTGCTGAATTCGTTGACAGAAGAGAAACTACGTGCCAGCATAAGATGCCTTGCGACGAACGGTCGCTTCCTCGAGATCGAGAAATACGATGTGTTGAACGATAAATGTATAGATATGTCGATGTTCTCAAATACCAACTCCTTTCACGGTATACTGCTGGAGACTCTGTTTGAAAACTGCGCGGACAAGCAAGAAACAATTAGACTTGTTTCGGAGGGTATCGAGAACGGCGTGGTGCGTCCGTTACCGGCGACCGTATTCTCGAAGGAAAGCATCGAACAAGGATTCAGATTTATGACTACGGGGAAGCACATCGGCAAGATTTTGCTGAAAATTCGAGACGAAGAGCCGCAGAAACACGTACTGCCGATGCCGAAGACGATCGCGGCCGTATCGCGTACCTACATGAATCCGGAGAAATCGTACGTGCTAATTGGCGGTCTCGGTGGATTCGGTCTGGAACTAGCCGATTGGATGATCGCTCGTGGTGCCAGATTAATTATTCTCGTGTCGCGTACCGGCATACGCACCGGTTATCAGGCGTCGCGCGTGCGATATTGGCGTGAGAGAGGCACCAAAATTGTCATCTCTACGGCAGACGTCACGACGTTATCGGGCGCCGAACGTTTGATCGATGAAAGCAACCAGCTGGCACCGGTAGGAGGTATATTTAATTTGGCGGCTGTGCTATGGGATGCTTTGTTCGAGAATCTGCAAGTAGCCGACTTCGAAACTGCAACTTTGCCAAAAGTCAACGGTACCAAAAATCTGGATGCGACTTCGAGAAAATACTGTCCGTCATTAGATCATTTTGTTGTGTTTTCATCCATATCGTGCGGCCGCGGAAATTCGGGTCAATCCAATTATGGTCTTGCGAATTCGGCTATGGAGAGAATGATGGAGCAGAGACATGCTGCCGGTTTGCCCGGTCTCGCTATTCAATGGGGTATTATCGGAGATGTCGGTTTATATATAGGTGTGTGAGCTTTCTTCACCTCTTTTTATAAAACTTACAAGTAACACTACCCAAATGTAAATCGCCGATTTTGATAATTTTTGAATATGTTATAGTAGACGTAAAAATAAGACATACGTATTTTTTTTTATCGGCGGAGAAACATATTTAGGGAGTGTAATACCCCTTTGAATTTAGGGGTGTCTGGGGTCGATTTAATTGTTTTGTATATAAGGACTTAGTATTTTCGGCCCGAACCAAATAAAATAGTTGCATCAGATGCAAGAGATGAAAAATGAAAAATTTTCGACTCGACTCGATCATTTTTAAGGGGTAAACCACTTCTATATTTAAAACGAAAATGTAAAAAAATGCCCGGAAAATTGCAAATTTTATCCAAAAATTTTGAAAAAAATATATGTTACACTCACATCCAAAACAAAATTGACCTGTTTGGGGATTTTTTTAGAAAATCAGTTTTAAAGGGTAAACTACCCTTTCATCGAATTTCTTACGTAACATTTAAATTTATCCCGAAGTAATGGTAAACAGTTTCATTTATCGTCAAATTAATTAATATTTACAAGTTAGTCTGATCAACCCTTCTATTCTATAAGGGGGTGAGGGAAAACCTACCCTTAATAAGAGCAAGAAACCAGGACCACGGCCCTTAGCATTATCCAGGATCACGACGGGGACGTGGCCGCGTGGATCCCATTTATTTTTGTTTTTTTTTTGTTTTTGTGGTTTTATTTTGTTTATTGTTTTTTAATTTTTTCGTGTTTTTATTTGTATGTTGTTTTTTAATTTTTTTGTTGTTTGTTTATATTTGTATTTTAACAATTAAAAAAAAATTAAATTAATTAAATGTTACAACATGACTGACTTTAGTAATGTTAATTAATGACTATAAAGAATAGTCATTAATTAACATTACTAAAGTCAGTCATGTTGTAACATTTAATTAATTTAAATTTTTTTAAATTGTTAAAATACAAATATAAACAAAGAACAAAAAATTAAAAAACAACATACAAATAAAAACACGAAAAAATTAAAAAACAGTAAACAAAATAAAACCACAAAAACAAAAAAAAACAAAAATAAATGGGATCCACGCGGCCACGTCCCCGTCGTGATCCTGGATAATGCTAAGGGCCGTGGTCCTGGTTTCTTGCTCTTATTAAGGGTAGGTTTTCCCTCACCCCCTTATAGAATAGAAGGGTTGATCAGACTAACTTGTAAATATTAATTAATTTGACGATAAATGAAACTGTTTACCATTACTTCGGGATAAATTTAAATGTTACGTAAGAAATTCGATGAAAAGGTAGTTTACCCTTTAAAACTGATTTTCTAAAAAAATCCCCAAACAGGTCAATTTTGTTTTGGATGTGAGTGTAACATATATTTTTTTCAAAATTTTTGGATAAAATTTGCAATTTTTCGGGCATTTTTCTACATTTTCGTTTTAAATATAGAAGTGGTTTACCCCTTAAAAATGATCGAGTCGAGTCGAAAATTTTTCATTTTTCATCTCTTGCATCTGATGCAACTATTTTATTTGGTTCGGGCCGAAAATACTAAGTCCTTATATACAAAACAATTAAATCGACCCCAGACACCCCTAAATTCAAAGGGGTATTTCACTCCCTAAATATGTTTCTCCGCCGATAAAAAAAAATACGTATGTCTTATTTTTACGTCTACTATAACATATTCAAAAATTATCAAAATCGGCGATTTACATTTGGGTAGTGTTACTTGTTAGTGACCCCCCATTTTTTATCTTATTGCTCCTTTTAATTTTATATAAATTGAACTCAATATAATGCCTTATTCATTCTACTCTATAAATATTTTCGATCAGCATAACAGTTTTGCACGATTCTTTGAAGAAGGTATCTCCTTTATATTGTATTGTTATATTATAATTTAAAAAAAAACTTTTGTTGCAAGAAAGGTACAAGAATGTATAAAGGAAGAATTAGAGATAAACTATTATTTTCGTATAAAATATTTACAAGTAATATAGCAAAGTAATAACGTTATGTTATTTAAAAAGAAGGTAAATTGGTAAATATTTCTATATATATAAAATGGATCACTGATGTCGACAATAATCGTTTTTTACGATTTCATTATATGATAATGTTGTTTTTACAGATACGATGAAGAATAAAAGCGTTGATGCAAACGATATTTTACCGCAACGTATGACTAGTTGCCTTGCAACCATGGATATCTTTCTTCAACAACCGTTCCCGGTACTATCATCTATGGTGATAGCCGAGAAAAACAAATCCACGAATAAAGGTGACATAGTTGACTTGGACCAAGTCGTTGCCAATATCCTCGGTTTTGAAAACGTCCACTCGATGAATCTCAATGACAGCTTCGAAAAGCTGGGTGTCGATTCACTGGGCTATACGGAGATAAAGCAGATACTTGAGAGGGATTATAATATTGTATTATCATTTCAAGAGATCCTTGCCTTGACGATAAGTAAATTACGAGATTTAGCCATGGCAAGCGACGTATCTCACGATTCTTCAACAAGTTAAAAGAAAGTGCAGAGATCACAACGTCTCTGCACGTGTATATACTCTTTAACTTTTTATATGTTTTTCTTTTAAAACTCTTATTTCCAATATCTAAATATCTATATAATGGTGATTTTATTTTACTGTAATTTATAAAAGTATCTCAATGGACTGGTGTGATTAAATGAATTATATGATTGTTGTAAAACAATTATTTTTATGTTGATATAATATGCATCATAAATATTTAACAATTTAAAATTTAGTAAGGCTCTCAATGTAAAACATATTAAAAATGTAATCTAAGACAGAAATAAAGTAGGAAGAAACGGTAAAGTTTGCTATATTTTATATTACCGTCAAAATTTTTAATGCAATTTTTCTTTATAATAGCTCCTACATTTAAAACGCGTCAACGCGTTACGCATAAGTAAAAGTGACGTGCTAATCAATCAACCTTTTGCTTTTACGGAATTATTCACATAAAAAACTAACAAATAGTCAGTTCACTGTATTAGGAAGGAAAATTGTCAAAGCTAAACAATCACAAGAATTACTAATAAAAATAGTTACTTTGTCGTTACTATCAGAGCAAGAGAATAAAATTGAAGCAGCTTTTGAAAAAATTATAATAGAACCGTTTATAAATTTACGAAATGCCGTTTTTTAAATGTTATTTTAAATATATATATATCCCACATAGCATGTAATATTACAGCAATATTACAACAATATTATTTATTCATAGCAATATTACAATGAGATATAGCATAAATATTTCTGGAATATTACTGAGATATCAGTAATATTAAAATGTCCACCAAAATGAATCGCAGTAATATAGTGGTGACATATCACAATTGTATTACTGCAATATTTATATAATATTTATGTAATATTGCAAAGAATTAAATCATTTTAATATTTTTAAATTACAAATAAATTGAAATTGTAATTCTTGTGTGCAGGAAAATCAAGCTTATCGTAAGAAAGGTGCAGTTGTATAAATTCTAAAGAAAAGTAAGAATAAGACAGGGAATCGATTGTGTTTATTACACAACTGAGTAAAAATTACAAAAATGAACAAATAATTTATTAGAAAAATTATACTTTTGTTAGTCCAAACCTAACTTGTTCATATTGTAATTTTCATTCAGTTGATACACGATCTTTTAAAATAATTCTTACTTTTTTTACAATTTATACAAACTTTCCTAACAACCTTTCCTAACAAGCTTGATTATTTTGCACCCAAGAATCACAATTGCAATTTGTTTAAAAATTTGTTAAAAAATTTTTATTTTTAATTTTTGTAAAAATAAAAATTGTAAATTTTTTATGTTTTATAAACTTTTTTAAGCAATAAATTTTTATTTATTTGGCGCAAATTTTTAATATTATTATTTTTGTAGGAAATTAAAACTACATATTTTGTACAACTTTTTTTGGTTAAAATATTTTTATAAGCTTTTATTTTTAGTTGGTGCAATTTTTGATATCATTATGTATGTAGGAAATTAAACAACTAATTTGTACAATTATTTTTGTTTAAATATATTTATAAGTTTTTATTTTTAGTTTGCGCAATTTTTTGATATCATTATTTTTGTACGTTATAATAACTGTTTTGAAGATAGCTTTTTACAGTAGTTTTTTACAGTTAAAATAACACTATTTTGTAAATACGTATAAAAGTTTTTCACGAAAACTATGGCGCGTGTACTTGGCGCCTTTTTTTTACTTTTTTTTAAAAAGGTATAATCTCACCCAACTCTAAGGCGTATTTATAATCATATTATACATATAAAGGCGTATTTATATTTTTCCTGCAACTTTCAGCTGAAAGCAGTCTTAAGACGTGATATGATTAAATAGATGAATCTTGATTACATATTAAAATTCATTACATTTGCACTTATGATCTTAATAACATTTTAATTGTATAAATCAGATAAAGCCTTGAGATGCAACATATGCAACATGTTTCTCACGATAAATAATTGATACTTGAAAAAAATGCCACGTGTGTATTTTAATAATTTTTTTATTTCAGTTTTCTTATATCAGTTGAGACGGAATTAATTGCGTATTACTCAAGTGTAATTCGGAGATAATTTAAAGAGATATTGCATAAATGCATTTATTTTTTTTTATTTAAATATAGAAGTGCATTTAAATTGCAAATTTAAGCCAAAAATATTAATAAGAAAATATAATAATAAAAAACAATATATAATAATAATAAATAATATAATAATAATAATAATCATATATATATCCCAAAGAGAACACATAATTCAAAATGATGTCAAAATGACATCTTTCAAAAGTCAGTTCTATAAGTCATGATGACGTCATTATGGTTCCTGGCAAGGACGGTTTTGTGACGTCATAAAACTAAAATTTTTAATGAATAAAGTGAAATAAATATATTTATATATATATGATAATTTCAATCAATAAGTGCCAGGCAATCTCCTCGCAGAAAAAATTATGTTTTCGAAAATATGCGAATTAAAATCCTGAAAGTCAAAATATCGTCATACAATGATTTTATGACGAGTCACTGTACAGTCATTTTGGGGTCATGATAGTTTAGTGATCAACCTCTGATATTTTCCCGTCATCTTGACGTCACAATGACATTATCTTGACTCTTTGTTCTCCTTGGGTATAATAACAATAATAATTTATTTTCTTAATCTTTGCACTTTATTCATATGTACACATACGTCGTATCTTAGGTAAAAGTAAAGGACATAACTATTGTCCTTTGTAGAGCGCTCCTCCCATCGCTTCGCCGCGCGCCTTTTATCAGGTTACAGCGGGAGGTCTCTTCTCGCCGTGCACTTCTATTCGCGCGGATTCGCCGATCTTTATAAATTAATTTCTCGTTAATTATTGCGAAAATAGCAAAACGGTAGATGACTTTTCTATTCGATTTAACCCGCTCTACCTGCACGTTACGAGTGGGGCGCGAATTATGGGACACCCTGTAGAATGGACTGAGTGTTGCGATAGACAAACGCGCGCTCGCTATAGAAAGAGAGGTACTACATGGGAGTACTATTTTGTCTCTCTTCTTGCAGAACCGTCAAATCACGTTATTGCGAGAATTCTGGAGGGGGAACAAAGTCACCAATGAGATGCTAGCAAAAGAGACAAACATAGTACTCCCATGTATAGTATCTCTCTTTCTATAGCGAGCGCGCATTTGTCTATCGCAACACTCAGTCCATTCTATATGTCGATGAGCTGACCCGAGAAGGTAGCAGTCTAGTAATATATAGAAGTCTGTGGTGTCATTCCATGCCGGTGCGATAAGCATAAACGAATTGTGCTGCTTGAACTGTGTATTTTCTGTATTTTTCTCTTAAAACACAGCACTTTAAGATAGCAGCGACGCATGGTGACAGCGCCATAAAGCTATAAATTTAAGGCAACAAATAGCAGAAGATTTAGAAGCAATTCTTGGTATTAAAAAAACAAATATTTATTGCGAAAATTGTTATAAAACTATACTTAAAAGAAAACACGTTTGGAAAAAAAAAAATTCACTTCTGGATCAAAATAAAGAATTAAAATCAATTTTGAAAATGGAATAAAAAAGATTGCTGCCATAGATGATAGTGTACAGCGAGAAATATTACAAAGTCCAAACAAAGTTGTGATTAATGTTAAAGATACTCCACAAACATCTAACGTTAAAAAAGAACAAAAAAGATTCAAGTTTAATTCACAGACTCTATTAAAGATTCATAACGAAAAAGAGGCTAAAAGACCAGAAAGGCATGAAGAAAAAATGAAATTATTAAAAAGCTCTTTTGTAAAAGAAAATAATTCATAAAACATTAATTAACGATTATTAATTAACGATTACTTAACAATTTTCAATATTTTGTATGTTTCTGCGTGTGTGAATTTTGCAAGTACAAATGTGCTGATGATCCAAAGATAATTATTTATTTTCTAATGTTTATGAAATCTTTATTATGAATGCAATTGAAATTTATTTTTAGTTTTGCAATAAACGTATAATTATAGCAACGTATGTTACTATAATTATGTATGTATGAGTATAATTATGTATGTATGAGTATGTTTATTTTCTAATGTTTATGAGATCTTCATTATGAATGCAATTGAAATTTATCTTTAGTTTTACAATAAATATAATTATAGCAATGTATGTTACTGTGTATGTATGAGTATGTATGTGTATGTATAAGCATGTATACATATATCTTACAGTTACAAATTTGTTACTGATAATCGAAAGATAATTACTTATTTTGTAATGTTGAATACTTATTTTGTAATGTTTAAGAAAACAGAAAGTATTGAGATAATATATTTGAGAGATAATATACATGAGAGATAATATACTTGTCTTTGTTTAGGATAAACATAATCATAGTAATGCATATATCATACTACATTTAACGTTAATATACATATTATTTTATAATAAATACATAAAAATTGAGAAAAGGCTCTAGTGATAAATCCAATAATTGGAAAGGAAGAGCCAATTAGAGCCTGGACGCGGTACTTAATGCGTAAACAATATATGTCTTGTATATGCGTAAACAAAATATACATATGTCAGATATATTATTTTATATTCAAATACAACGGGCTAATAAGAGCTGAACGCGGATAGTCGTGCGTCAGTTTCAAAGAAATTAATTTTTGAAACTGATTCGTTGTGCACAGGGCACATATTTTGCTTGGTTCGATACCAAGACTTTTTAAAATTAAATCTCAATTCGAGATTTTTAAAACCCTTTTTACCCCTCTTACAATTTCGAAACACTACCTATTTGCTATTTTTCAATTAATTGTTTCCGAAATATGAAACTTGAAAGTTAAGATGCCGCCGACGTTAGTAATACCCAAGGTGTATCAGATGGAGGTCGTATGATCAGGGTTACACTTTTGGTGTGTGTGTGTGTGTGTGTGTGTGTGTGTGTGTGTGTGTGTGTGTGTGTGTGTGTCACAGAAGAGATAAGGATTCCAAGGTTCGTCGATTCTTTACAATTAGTATGATTTATGACTCCAAAACCTCTTTGCTGTGTGTGTAGGTGGAAGGGGAGTGCGAATGTATGTATGTATGTATGTAACCTTGATTTTACATAAAATTTAAAATAAATGATCAAACTGATGTCCTTGTACTTCTTGGCAATGCGCTAATCGGTAATAAAAACTTAATACCGTGTAAGCCCAAGTAGAAACCTCGGGTTGTTTCCTGTTTCCACTATTTGTATACATGAGTATTTTAGGCAAGACCTCTCGAGAGACCTCTCAATTAAAATATGGAAATTCATTATCAGTCTTCCCATAAAATTTATCACTAAAGAGCGGAAAGAAAAGAATAAGAAGGAATATAGGAAAGGCTCATCGCCCAGAGGCAAGAAATGAACACATTGAATTGATTACATTTTAACATTTAAGAAAGGGAAAAATAGATAATCGTTATATACTGCGTCCCTTTGAAGAATCTATTAAAGAAGAAGAAGAGAAGCGAGCAAAGTATTATGTGTGGTTATGTTTTCGTTGCGCAAAGTATAATTATTCGCTTTCATGAAATTTTATTCATAATTATTCACTAGTTAAAAATGAATATTGAGAACAAAAATGAATATTGAGAACAACTTCACTGAGAAGGCCCCCGCACATTCAAAAATATAAGAAACAAAGAACAGATATTAGCGATTAGGAATAAGGAATAAGGAATAAGGAACAGTTCAACGCACAATAAAAAATATAAGCGATAGATTTCATAGCTTGCACACACCACCTGGAAAAGTCAAGTCAGTTGAGAGAAGGTTACTTGGTTTTAAAATATGGATAGCGTGAATAGTTTATTATTGGCAGGTCTGAGTCTACAAATGATAGGCTTCATGTTATTAATAAAAAAGAGAAAAAAAAATAAAAGATGGGAATCACGACGTTGGTGGGTTCGTCCTGTAAATCTTCATCGAAATGTACTTGGACATTTTGCAATCTTATGTGAATTTGTCAACTTCAAATTCAAACAAAGCATACAATCCCATGGCAACGACGCATATGCGCATTGCGGACAATGATTAGTCACTACCTTTCTCTCTTACACCAAAACACATGTCTTGAACACAGGCTCGGTGATTTTCCTTTCATTGAATATATGTATATTCTAAGACCTTACCTTCGCCTAGTGTTTCGGAAACAAGATTTAAAAATATATAGTTTTGCATAGGTTTTTAACCTTAACAAAGCGAGATTCATCATCTCGGTACTTCGTATGCAAAATAAGACTAAAAGTACACACTTCTGTATAAATTTTCGAAATGAAGCGAGATATATTTTACGCCGCCTATTACATCGGATGCGTAACAAGGTCTAGAAACATATCTAATATCTTCCTTTTATTTTCTGCCTCAAGCCATATGGGATAGACGTTGTTTAAAAAGTCGAAAATATATACGGAACTGTATATTTTTAGATCTCGTTTCGCATCCAAAGCATCGAACCACAACTAATTTTGATTGTTTATAACATTGTAATAAACAATTAACAATGGCTAAAATCTTTTGAATGTTGCTAAATCAGAACTATGACCCTGATCACATATTTTAAGGTTATTAAAATCGGTGAGATCACCCAATATTTAGCTTTATCAAAACGTTAAACTAGCAGAGTTTTGGTGTAGATTTAGTACTCATTTTAATAAAGAAACTTCTTCAAAAATTGAACGATTAGGCGAAATCTCTTACAAGAAAGAAGAACAACAGAAAGTCATTCTCGTCGTCTGGCTAATATGAATTCTAACTAAGAGCAAGAATGACTTGAGTTAAAGTCAGAAAAAATTTTCATAATTTTATTTTAAACATATTTCAAGTTATCTAAGCGTTGGAAATGTCGCATTGAAATAGTAGGGAGACTAGTATCTGTACTATTTTTTACTATATTATTATTATAGAATAATATCTTTAATTTTTGTATTATTTCTTGAAATAAACTTAATAAAAAAATTACGATTTAAATTACCTTCATATACATCTTTGTTTAGATATTCTATATACTCTATATTTATTATTACGATATCAAGAAATAATTTCTGTAATTTCTCATTGTATATCTATGGTTTTGTTATTTTTTAGGAAATTGTAATTAAATAGCGTCTTTTGACGATTTATTTTTAGATCGAACTGAAATAATAAAAATTTCTCGAATACATATCTCTAAACCGTAATACTGTCGTTGAAAAATCATCGCTCCTTTAGAGCTCTCCTAGCAAGATGTTAAATGTAATTCATAGTATTAATAGTTTTATTCATTGCTTGAAGAATAAAATTGCTTATTTACATAAATGTATATATTTTCGTTGCCGATTTTAAAAAGTAACTCGTCATCGTCATCGTTACTCAAAAAGTAACGAATCCATTACAACTAATAACATTCTTCAAAAAAAGCATATAGAGTCGATTAGTCGAAATTCTCTCGATTCTTACCTCTTTTCCATAATGTCGATTGGTTCTTTTGTTTACTTCATGAACAGCATGATTGAGACCGCGTATTTCGACAGTTCGAAAAAAGTTTATACTAATGTGAGCGATTTTATTCGTTTAATACGTGCAATTTTAACATACTGCTTTTGAAAAACGAAGAAAATTGTAATACATTTTAGTGAGTTTACAACATTTATTTATTTATTTATAAACAAAAAGAGGTTTCTTGATTACAAATATGATTATAATTACTAACATCAAAAGACGCAGAGTATAACATTTTAAATAGCTGTCATTGCAGAGATTGTGCGTATTTAAAAAGAATTGTTCATGATTGGTTGAGTTCACCTATAGTAGCATACTATCTATATATATAGCATACTATCTATAGAAATACAAATTCATATATGTATACATGGTACACCATGGCCCCAACTGCGGGCGATCCAGTAGCTTTCACGTGGGAAGAGAGAGAGAGAAAGAGAAGGAGAGTGAGAGAATATCGAGATATCGAGACTCGATCGATAGGCGAAGAATTGACAGTTCGCAATTTGCGCTGTAAAATACGCGGGAGAAGAGCGATTTCCAGCTTTATTTATTCGCGCGACAGCGTGAATCCGATTAGTCCGAGATCTTAAACTGTATAGATTCAAGTTTGTTTCTTTATCAGCCGTGCTTTTTCCATTTTTTTTTCTCGAATCGTGAAGATTTTTAAAGAGAAAAAATTTCGATATCCGGCCGGATTGAGATATCGATACTCTCGATAATCGCGCTCCACAAAGTGCGTGTATGACGCGTGGAGAAGATTTTCTTGGACTTTGACCCCGAACTTATTTGTGTCAACGCATACATAACATCAATGTAATGAATCAATGTTTTGTCTGACATTGTCTAATCATGTAGAATGTTAATAAACGATAACATATGTGTGTATTCAATTGCTATAATATTATATTACAATATAATATAATATTATATATATATATATATATATATATATATATATTTCCTATTAATATAATATAAGAATATTATTAATTATTATATTATATGCTGAAACACTCTGTTATATCGACGATATATAGATACTGATATATATATATATATATAGATATATGTATATATACTGTTATATAGACGCACAGATGTCTATAGTAGTGTCACAGATGTCTATACACTACTAGATCGCTAACTTGGGGCTTGCCGAATAAAAAAGGTGAGGCGCGTAGGATATCCGGTTTCGGCCATGACACATCGCAACAAAATGGCCGCTCGCGCTTTTTTCAAAACGTTAATACTACTAAAAGTACTGAAAAGTAATTTTTAAAACATAAAATATTTATAATATAGAAAAAAGTATAACAGATTAGGATACAACAGATATTAAGAGTAAAAATGCAGAGTTACCGCAAACTTTTTAATTTCTTCGCTATATCGACAACCTTTCTTGTTTCTTTTTCGATTGAGCCATTCATTTTTAAATAATTCGCCGACGCTTCCGCCAAAATTATGAGTAATGATCTCACATGGATCTTTTTCAAGAAGATTCTTTTTTCTATTAATTATATGTACAATTTGTTGAAAATTAATATTAATATATATAATATATATATTATATATATATTAATATTAATTTATTAAATTATATATATATTAAAATATTATATATATTATTATATATTATATATATTATATATGTCCCTAAGCAATACATATTAGTATAAATAAATAAATAAATAACACAAATTAAAATAATGTAAATATATATATAATATAAATATATTTATATGTATATATATATTTATATATATAATATATATTTATATACATAAATATTTATTTTAATTTGTGTTATTTATTTATTTATTTATACTAATATATATTGTTTTGGGACATAGATTTTTATAAGTTATACCGCAAGTGTTTCAATAAATTCTCCAAAGAACTAATTTTTTCTTCTTTTCTTTTTAGTTTCTGCTTCAATGTTTTGATAATTCTAAACATTCGCTTTTTCCGTGGACTCATTTCCTGTTTCTTCAATTTTACAAGCGAACTGTCCATCAGTTTTCTCTTTTTTTGTGTGGTCATTTTAATAGTATCAACACTAGTGTCAAACTCCATCGTAGGAGTAATGTCAGATTTAATCGCAGTAGTAGTGTTAAACTCCATCGTAGGAGTAATGTCAGATTCAATCGCAGTAGTAGTGTTAAACTCCATTGTAGGAGTAATGTCAGATTCAATCTCAGGAATACTATCAAACTCCATTGTAGGAGTAATATCAGACTCAATCGCTGTAGTATCACAAAATATCGACGGTACAGCAAGATTTTTTAATCGTACACCGCTTGCGTTTGGTCTCATCATAAAGTCTGCAGCTGCAAAGTGAGCACTACAGATGTAATGGCTTTTCTTTGGCTCAAAATTTCTCCCAATGGCATCAATCCACATTTTCAGAATATCGGGACGAGTAAAAGGAAGTCTGAAATATAAAAAACTAACCTTAAAAAATTGCACTGTAATAAAATAGAATATTTATTACAAATAATTGTATTCTACTTACCTAAATAAGTGAAAACCATCTATGGTTCTATTTCTGCACTTTGGAATGCAACACCTTCTCGACATTTTTTTTTCACTTAAATATATAAATCACCACGCCGGATTATTTAAACACGCACGGAGTAGTGTACGGATATCTGTGCTTACACATAAAAATGACATTAATGTTTTATTATTACTTCCCGTCTAAATCTAAAATAGATTTCCTCAATCTTAATATCTGTTGTATCGTAATCTGTTATACTTTTTTGTATATTATAAATATTTTATGTTCTAAAAATTACTTTTCAGTACTTTTAGTAGTATCACGTAGTGTATAGACATCTGTGAGTAGTGTATAGACATCTGTGCAATAACGTGATAAATTTGCCGTAGTCGAGATTTTTCATCGAGTCGCTCATCTAGAATACTCGACTCTTTATGATTCATTGACCATAGTTACCAACGTAAACACCGATTCCAAACCATATGATCGCTCTCGTCACGATTGCTCATGATTAAGTACGTACGGCGGGAGTTGCCCGCCTTCTCTTATCGGATAATCGGCTATTAGCGCGAGCAGTAATTAAGAGTGCGTAACGCGCGTGTCATCTGAGCAAGCGATTGCCGATGTGAACAATAATGTCGTAATAACAGCAGCATGATTTCCGCATCTCATGGGGTGTAATTGAACGCCTAATAATTGTTGCGATAATTTCGCTCATATTAATATATTCTCTCACACAAGATGATTAATTTAGCCATAAAAAGCGTCATTGCGTCTCGCTGAGGAGGCGCGGAGAGAGGAAGGATATCTGATTTACGTTTTCTGTCTAGTGTAATCTAGCATCCTTATGGAAGAGACTTCTCTCTGTCATCGATTGTCGTGATCGATCAGGTAGGATCAAAGGACTCGAGATTATGTGTGTTTGAATGAGACGTTATGATGTTTGGCAATAATGACAGGATGTCTGAGAACACTCACACCAAGGAACAGTGCAGGGAACTTCTGCAGATTCTACGATCCACTGCGGAGGGTCTGTTGATCGATGAAGTGTCCAACGTGTGGAACGTTTACGGTGGCCTAAATCGGCTGCACAATGCGATGGAGCGGATATTTAAACATGGCTGTCGCATATTTGACCCCAATGTAAGTTTGCGTTTGTTACTTTCAAAGCTTCTTCATTGAAAATAGTATCTATATTATACCTTGACATATTAGATTATTATATAATAATTATCTAATTACAATTAATAATTATTTTACAAATTATTCTTGTTCAACTTTAATTATATTCATATTGTTTTGCCAATTTTTAAAAACACTTGTGCTGTTGCATGTTTGAGTTTCAATATGAAAAAATTATTCTTGATAAAAGTTTATGATATATAATTATAAATACAATTGTAAATATAATTTATCTGAAAAAATGTTTTACCACACAAATTTCATAAATATATTTTTAATTTATTTAAGGGTGAGCCAGACTGTTGGATATTCATTCAAGGGCTAAATTGGCTTCAACCCTCTTTAGCAACATCACCAGTATTATCGGAAAATGAGGATTATTTATGCAATTTACCAGCTAGAATAACATCTAAGAAGGACATGTTGTGGCTATACAAGAGGTTAATCTTCTTTTTTTGTAATATATATATATATTGTATAATTACACAATATATATTTTTTGTGTAGATATATCCAATATATTTTTCAAAGAATTTCTTTCTCAAGACAAACAATGATTAAATTCTAATATTTTTACAGTTTAGAAAGTCACTCTTTATCACATAAATTATCATGGCTTCTATCAGATAAGGAACATTTGCTCTCTTGTCTGGAACCATGGGCCTTCCTCTGTCAAGAAAATCTGGCAGAAGCGACACTTTTGTATTTACGAGCAGTCGAGAGAAACCAGCTTGTGCTGCTCGCTGAAATCGATCCCTGTTTAGTGAGTAGCATTTTTGGAGTTTTTCACGTTATTTCCAGAACTTGAAATTCTGAAATTAAAAAATTTCTAAATTAAAGAAACTTGCTTTATTTAAATAAACGATGATACTATAAAATGTATTATACAATGGATTTTAATGAGCTCAATCATTTCTATACTTTTCTATTCGTGAATTTACAGTTTCTGCCAACGTCGATATCGCCTAAAACGAGTCCCAGACGACATCGTCGCTCATCCTCATATCCGGTCAATCTTTCTGGCGCTAATCATATTCTTGCGCGAGACAAGAGCGAGAGGGGTCTCAACAGATACTTGAAGGTTCCAACGCAGTCTCCTTTGAAGGCTTCGATGCAGTCTGTGTCCCATGAAATGGACAGCGTCGAAAGTCAGATATCAAAGCCCGCGCAAATTACTACTGACGATAACGCGCAAAGTGATTCCAAGATCAATAACGACATACCTCTGAAAACGTGGAATAGTCTGCCTGCTTTGGTCAAGAGTCACAGTAGTGTTGCCGTGGACAGTCCAACCGCGATTTCACCGATTATTCAAGAAAACAGCGACAACAGCAACAAAAGTAATAATCGCCCTTGTGAATTAGCGAAGATCATCAATATCAATTATTCCGAGTCGAAGCAACCCGTCGATTCTAACACGGATAGGCTCATGGCAAAGCCCAAAACACCCATTAGGAAGACAAGAAGCAGGATGAAGGCCAAGCATAACCAGAATAGAAGAATATTTGCAAATCCGGAAGCAAATCCTTATTCGAGTGTTCATGGAGAAGAAATCAAAAACATCGTCGAGGAGACGCGGCCAATCGTGACGACAGCGGAATCGGCGGAGAGGAGGTTCTTGCAGCAGCTAGCTATGCGCAGGAAGACGTCCTTCTTGGGAAGTTCGGCGCCTGAATTTACGGGCCCGTGGAGCCTCGAAGTGGAGGGTCAGAAGGACATACGTACGCCGCGAAAGAGTTTCATGGAGGACGGTGGCAGTAGCGTGCAGCCAATGGCAACCGGTTATTTTCCGCGTCCGGCAGAAGGCCAGAGCCTAACTAGTTTCCTGTCCTCGGCACGATTCTCGCGTGCCCACGATGCCGAGTTGGATCGCGAGAACGCGCACTTCAGCATCTGCGAGGCGATGATCGCCGCTATCGAACAGGTCAAGTGCAACCGACTGCAACGGCTGGACGTCGACGCGGTCGACGACGAGAGCGACGAGGAGATCAACCGGCTCAAGCAACGGATTCGGCTGCGACGTCGGCAGCGCCAGGAAGAGAGGTGTCGAGGTAAAGGTTGGAGCCGCGGCGATCTGCTGAGCGATGGCAGAACCGACACAACCACAACTACCGATCAGAGCGTCAGCCCGTTGTCCACGTCTCCGGAAAATCCCTCGGACAGCGTGTCCACGGATGACTCTGAACTGGACAACGAGTGGAAATTGAAGAACGGCGACACCACGTCGTTGTCGGACGCGGAACTGCGTCAGCCGAGGTTCGCTACGGAGTCGACCGTGAGCGAGAGCAGCGTGTCCGCTGAAGGGGTGGCTTTGTCCCTCATCAGTCGCTTCAATGAGAAGCAATTGCCTCGGGCTAGCGAGCTGCAGTGGCTGGTTTCCGAAAAAGATGCGCCTCAGCGACTGTTGCCGATGCCGAAGAGTTGGCCGGTCAGCCCCGACGAGATCGAGATCGAAGACACGCGGACGATACCGTTGAGGGGGACGATCGAATGGGCCCCGCCGCGACCACAGATCATTTTCACGCCTCATCCACCACCAGTGTAAGTTAGTCTCGTCTGGATTATATCGAGTGACGGGAAAAATATTGTCGCAATTGCATTGATTGATCTTAGAAATATGAATTCTATGTATAAAAGATTTTATAAATAACGCGTGTAATCTGCTGATAGATCTGCATTTAGTATGAATATTAATATTTTTTTCTCCTCGCCGCGACTTGGAGATTTTTCTCAGCTATTCAATATCTCGATTATTTTTCTTTCAGAAGACGGACGTTGATAGCGAAGCAGAATTACAGATGCGCAGGTTGCGGCATGAAAGTCGCCGTAAAATACGCCAATCGGTTTCGATACTGCGAATATCTGGGCCGGTACTTTTGCACGGGCTGCCACACGAATCAGGTGGCGTTTATCCCAGGGAAAATTTTATCGAAATGGGATTTCAGCAGGTAGAAACTGTTCTTAAAAATTTTTTCTTAAAAACTGTTGATAAAGCGTCTTGATCTTTGTTTTTTTTTTTTTTTTTTTTTTATTCTCTGCAGATATCCCGTGTCGAATTTCTCGTACAGATTACTGGACCAGATGATGTCGGATCCGCTGTTCCAAGTGAACGATTTGAATCCGCTGTTGTATAGACGAATAAAACAATTGGACAAAACACGAGTCCTGCGAACAAAGTTATTCTTCTTGAAAGACTTTTTACTCACGTGTCGATTCGCGAGCAGGTAAATTTCAGAATCTTTTTGCGATGCGAGCAAAATAGCATAATACGCGAATTTCCGCGATGTTACAGTCTTCAAAATATGCTGAAGAAGGAGCCGAATTACATCATAAGCGATCCGCATGTATACTCAATTCAAGATCTGTTAAACATCAAGTTTGGTGAGCTGTATGTCAGGCTGCAGGAACTCGTTCAAGTTTGTTGTGCGCACACTGTAGATTGCGAGGTATCAATATTATAATTATAATATTATATATTATATTATATTATATAATACATATATATATATATATTATATTATATTATTTAATTATATATTATATATTTTAATTTAATTATATTTAATTATATATTATATTATTATATTTAATTAATATAATATATATAATAAATTTAATTATATATTAATATATTCGATATTATAATTATTAATATATAATATCGATGTATTCTCTTTCAGCTGTGTCAAGCCAGAGGATTCGTATGTGAGTTATGCTGTTCCAAAGGTGTCATATTCCCGTGGGATTTGTCGAAGGTGATCCGATGCGAAAAGTGCGGTGCGTGTTTCCATACGGATTGCAAACAGGACTCTGACAAGGTTGAATGTCCTCGGTGCTTAAGGCTGCGTGCCAGACGAATTTCGAGAGACGAGAAGCCCTGACGAATGACGAGGGGAGCGTTCTTTGCCACGCCATTCAGAGTGGGATACGTGTATTAAATCCGATTGCGCGGAAAGCAATCTTCGATAGGTCTTAGAGATTTATTCTCTCATCTGTCTCCCTCCCTTTTCTAATATGACTTCTCAGACGATACAAAATTCTAGGACACTTAAGGCGTTTTATAGATGTCTTTTAGATTTCTATGTTGTCTGAGATATTGTTATACTAATTACCATTATGTAAAATACACATGCAATACGTATTCGAGAAATGAAAATTCTGGGATACACAACTTGTTACAGTATCATAGAATAATTTATGATGATTAGTCAAGTTCGTGTTCAATTCTGATTTCTGACATATTTGATATATATAGAGATGTTAGAGAAGTTGTAGACGGAGACATTTAGATTGTATAATAACTTACTAGTTATAGGAATCCATAAGAGAAGGTCAATACTTTTATTCCCCGCTGCACTGCGGAGACATAACTGAGAATAATATTTGTGCCTCAGTCTCGGAAAAAAAAGAATATTGAATGAATGAGACGTACATTATAGTGAAGACTGAAGCATTGTGATATATTGCGTGTGGGATTTCGATCTTTTTGGAACCTGAAAGAACAACTTTAAAATAGAAACGTCCCTAGGACGTCTTTTAAACCTTTTTTGTAAATCGCTGTCTTGGAAGGTCGATTTATATTTTACAATTAAAAGAGATATAAATCAGATAATTTATTAAACAACATAAGAACAACAGTGTAACTTGGCACATTTTTCACAATAAAGAAGGTATACACACAATACTGCATTTTACATTAAAAAGAAATTAATTGTTATAGAAAGTTGCAAAAATTTTTCTATAAAGTATAAAGTAATTAGTTTTGTGTATTTAAATAGCCTGTTACTACACATTTATGACAGTTCTTTTTTATAGATTTAGAGAGAGAAATATTTTAAAGAGATTTATACATATTTATTCACAGGTGTAGTGAGCAGAAAATATTATTTCCTTGTAATTATTTTGTATTAGCAATAAGAATCTCAAGTCGCAATAGTAATTTTAAATCTGCAAAAAATACTGTCTATTAGTACAAATAAAATTATCTTATTATGTAAAAATTGTATCTAGTATTAATTCCAAGTAATATGTACCTGATTTTTTTTTTAATATTTAAATCGTGTATATTTATTGTTTATTTATGAAAATTGCATGTGCATGCGCAAATTAAGATTTTTAGAAATTTGTTACATTCCTCTGCATGACATACAAACTTTTAATTCTTTATATAATAATTGTGAACAAAACGTTTATAAAAAAATATGTAAAGTATATAAATAAAATTATTAGATTCAAATGTGACTACAATTGATGTAGAAAAAATCAAACCTGTTTGAATAAGAGATGTATTTGCAAAGTTTTTGTATGATAGCTGCAAAAAGTTGATCATTTCATCTGGGAAATATGAGACATATTTAAGTTGTATTTCTTTGAAAATAGTTCTATTGCATACTTTTGCTAATGACTGGACAGAGTTGGAAGCATTCTTAAAAGTCATTTTGTAAAAGCCTTTTTTAAAATTTGTTCAACATAATTGTAAAGACTAATGATCATCTTACTTGACTAGGTACAAATTATGAAAGATTGCTTTTAATTGAAATATTTCGCAATAAAATAATGCAATAAGTTTTTTTTTGTGATTTTATTCATTTATATGCGTTTATAGCACACATCTACCTGAGGATAATAGATATAGTAGAAGTTCTCATTATGATGATAGAAAAAATATATTATTAATTATATATATACACTAGCCTAATTTAGACTTACTTTTGTGATTCGTGTGTATGTGTGATGTATATTTATTACATAAATTTCAAATTTGTCTTAATTTAATTATGGGTATATACACATGTACAGATGTAAATCTGCAATCAAATGTATGTACAGTAGGTAATATGTAATTTACTTATGCCTGCGTTTTTTGAGATAAGAATCTACTGAGGATTAATCATTTTAAAAGTGTGTATTATATATTCTATTATTTGCTAAAAAGCAGAGTGTCATATATAAATACTGCACACAATTACTGAGTGTATATACTGGGGCAGCCATAAAATTCCTTATTTCCTTTTATAAATTAGTCCTCAAATATGCTATGTGCATATTCATCATATATTTTATATCTTTTTTTATTTTATAATTTTTATTTAATGAAAAATACAAAAAATGTCACACACATATGAAGAATTTGGCAATAGACCATCTTCTGCAATGAGAATAATGGAGAACATATTTCGTTCTACCAAGTCATATATTATGATTACATTAAATATATTTTTTTTTCATATTTTATTTTTTATATATTAAAGATTAATTTTATATTAATATATATATATATTATTTAATATCTTGTTTCACACTTATTTTTTTTTATTCAAATTGTTCGATAAATAAATTATGTAAACAGATTATACTGTAACATTGCAAATCGTAATCAAACTCATTTCGTTCTTACATCAAGCTCTTCAATTTCACACTAGGAGTAACAGAATTTCGTGGCCACCCTGTATTAGAAAAAAAGCATAAAAAGAAGAATACTTGACACTTATCGTTTCGACTTTGTGACATTATAAGCAAATGTTAATATCACAGGTGACCCTTTTCATTTTTTTTGTTAACGATTGTTCTGAATGTCTTTGTTTTGGAAAAGCACCATAGCATTTTATATTATAGAGTTGCGTGTTGAAATGTCTTACCCGTCTATGTGTATATAATATGAATTGCATTTTTTGCTAATTATTAATCGCACTTAGTTTTGGCACTCGAGACGCATAAATTCCAAATAATCAGCTATTTTAAGAATTAGAGAAAGAAGGTGAAAAATTAATTTAAGCTTCACTTTCTTTCTTCAGCTCTTAAAGAGCTCTTGATAGAGATTAGATACATCTTATCATGAATAACAACTTAACTATAAACAGTGTCCATATTTTATGATACCTATGTTACAATTTATAATAATAAAATAAACTAGGTGTAATTTAGCAGAGCATAAATATATCGATATTTGTCTCGTAGAGTGCGCGTTATGCATTTTCAATGGAGAAGGGAAATCTTACTTCGCTAAATGTATGAAAAAGGAGCTTAAATCATACGTAGCCAATTACTATAACATATACAGCTAACTTAGATCGTTGAATAAACCTCTATCTCAGTAAGATATCAGGCATACGATTTCTCCGATTGAGAGAATCTCACATTATACGCGATACAAATTTTGGTTCGCGATTAGTAACAATAAAAACTCCGAATTTCTCATCCTGGCAACATAAGCTTCATCATCAGTTCATATACAGTCGAACCACCGTGCTTTTCCTCGATGGGATCGAAAGTTTAGCTTCTTTATTTTTGACTTTCTCTTCAGCGTCAACCTCATATTTTAATAGTTTGATCGTCGAATAGGATGACGCTAGAATGGCGCGAAGACGGAAGAAAAAGTTAAAAATAAAAAAGTTAACGAAAGGCTTAAAAAGATACGGAAAGTCGACTGTAAAATACAACAACGATGCACATAACAATGCGCCATACTATTTATACGACAACACTTTGAGTAAAAATTACCGCACAATTATTCACTCTGAGCATAATCGCGTTTACATTGTTGATCAGCAGGTGGTGGTAATCAATTCTACAGAAATGTTTTTGGAAGAAAAAGCATCAAAGAATTAAGATTAATTACGAGGATAGAAGAGAAGAGGAAAAAATGGAGAGAGAAGAGAGAAAGAGAGAGATTGAAAAGTAATGCACATGGTCGAGTGTCTCAGAGTGACACAAGATACAAAATAATAAGCCAAAATAAGATAACTATTCGGTTACTCTTTACAGATATGTTAAATGTGATTTTGTTTTTCATTTAGCGATTTTTTGTAATAGCATGTAATGAAATGGAGCCAAGTATAACTAAGTTAATTAGAAATTATTAAAACAGTATGTTGTTTAACGAAATTTATCATCGCTTTCAGCGAGAAAATGCGTTACTCTAAGCAAAATTTGCTGTACAATACAAATATTGTAAGCCCGATCGTTTTGAAATTACGGACAAATATTGCAATGGAAAGTTAATTTCGGTGATAGATACAAAGCATCAAATTCAAGTCGACAAATTAGGAGCCGCTATGATTTACATTTCTTTTATCAATTTAAGAAAATTTTTTTTTCATGCATAAAATTAGATGATAAAAGTTTCTTTTCCATTAGGAACAATGTATTAAATATTATAAGGCGACTATATAAAAAAAATTTTATTTTTCTTCGATTTTTAAAAAAATACATCTTTTCGTTTTCAAAAAATTTGACCGTACGCATTACTTTTCATCCTCCTGTTTGTACATTGAAAACCCGGCGTCTCAAATCTCGGTTGAAAATTTACCTCGCAAGATGTAAAAGCATGGCGCTAAAATAAATTTTTTAATATAAAAAAAGAAAAAAATAGTAAAATAACTTACAAATATTGAGATTGTAAAGTGATATAGATTATACACGTCATATATATATAAATAATAATAATAATAAAATAGTAAAATAATAATAAAAATATAAAGCTTTTGATATAAGTTTTATTACATGATAACAATTTTTGAAGTGCGCTCGATGTGTTTTCTACATATTCGTCTACGTCTTATGCACACCTTTTATACAATTTAGAGAATATCAAGTCTTTTGTGAATATAAAAATTATATCAAAAGTTTTATATTTTTATTATTATTATACTATTTTATTATTTAAAGAATATCGCTATGCTAATGACCATTCCAATTGCATATGGTTAGATGGTCGACCCAACAACGGTTAGTCTTAGCGACTAGTCTTTGTGTTTTGCCTCCACTTTATCAAGTGTCATCTGTCTGTACTTATATCGAATTACATTTTAGACAATTGTTTTTATTTATATAAGTTAATCTCAATCGTTTTACTTTTAATTTTATTTGCTTTACCTATATATCTAAAGTTTCTTTTAGTGGCAGCTTTGCTACTTCGAAGAAAATCCTAGAATGCAGACAAGTTGAAATGAATGGTAACAATGCGCGAATATTTTTATTCAAATTAATACTTACTTATGGCTATATTTGTTGCGAACAGTCATTAGACTTTCTTTATGCTTCTTATGCAGGCACTGATTCAAACGATTGCAGATATCTCTTATGTCGTCAAGTTTATAACCGCTATAATATTCTAATGTTGGAGTCCATCCTCCCAGATCTTTCATTAGCAATGCTAGTAGCAGAGCCGCCGCTGCAATTTTGCTATCGCTGAACGTAATCATCGAGTAATCCATCAGCGAATACTCTAATATGTATCGAGCCAGAGTTAACGTTGGCATAGACACCTTGGCACACTATTTTCGAATAATAGCGATTAAATCAATGTACATTTTCTAATAAAATCAAATATAAATATCCCACAAAATTGAAATTATTGAAAATAAAGAAATCTAAATAAAAGACTACAATTAATCTACAATCTGACATGACTTCAAAATAATACGTTTTTCTATATTGATTTTGTTTATAATTGGACACATATAAGATTTGCTTGCTATTACATTTGTATAAGCATGATAAAGTGAACAAAATTTGGACAAATTGAAAGCTGGGCTATCTCACTGTCAAGTGCCTGCTCTTTTACCAATATGTCTAATTTTATCCAGACCCTAATAGCATTAATAC
Organism: Lasius platythorax; assembly: GCA_963971435.1. Classification (NCBI taxonomy): domain Eukaryota; kingdom Metazoa; phylum Arthropoda; class Insecta; order Hymenoptera; family Formicidae; genus Lasius; species Lasius platythorax. The sequence goes on from OZ020549.1 coordinate 1,173,121, forward strand.
TTTTATATTTATATACAATTTTATACAAGTATTAGATGCAGATGATTGGATTGGAAATTGAACTTGGATCTTTCAGTAGAAGATCTTAATCAACTATCAGTCGGATCTTATAAATTATCACTTTTCCATCCTTTTTTCAAAAGAAAATTATTTCATTTACAAAGGGAAATATAATATATAATACAATCTAATATATTTATTTTTAATATATTTGAAGTAGAGGAGAGAATTTTAATAGACTTCGAGGAATAGTTTCTATGTGTGAGGGACAATCCCTGTATAAATCAATAATATTAAATATGCATTACTTACTCTAGCGTAACGCCGAAGAAACCTGTACGAAAGAGGTATTCCCAGATCAAAATTGACCACTTTTAAGACATTCATTTCCATCTTGATGAGATCCCTCTGCGTATAAGCGCCATCACATATGTATAAAAAATCTTCTACCATCGGTGGTATCCTTTCCTATAATCAAAAGTAAGAACACGTACTGTTAGAGAGTATAATTTTATTAGGTAAAAATTCTGTGTGGTATTATGATAGAGATGTGTTCATAAAACTTACATCAAATTTACTCGCTATGAAAAGACTCGCAGCGCCGAGCAACTGCAGAGTCTCCTTGCCGACCGTCATCTTCGTCAGGTAGAGATCGACCAATTTCACGGCCAGATAGAGAGTCTCGTGATTGAGCTCGAAGGATTCCTGTACCTCGACCATCCAGTCGATCAGCAGCGCTCTCATCCACCGCGATAGGCATACTTGTCGCTCCATGTAATCGGCGATGTGAAATAAACGCTCTCGTTCTTTTAGATATTCGAAGATATCCATCGCATATTGCGATACTTGGAATGGATCTAGCCAATTCTCGATGTCAAAGTCCCACTGCACGTCTTTGGATAGTTCTCTCACGGGTATGGCGATCAATTCAGCGGCGGTCAATGCTTTCTTCTTGCTCACAGAAGACGTAGGTTCACTCTTTACGTTCGATTCCGCCTCGATTTTTTTCTCGTCCTCATCAACCTATTTCAAGTCTGCTTTGTACTTTATAATTTCAACAACTTTTATAATTTCAATAACTGTTCATTATGAAGAATGCAGAGTGTAAAAATACACATGTAATTTAATTTAATTACATGATCGATAAAAACATTAAGTTTTAAGACACAGAAGTTAACACATGACACTTGAAGTTTTATTTTATTTAAATTTAATTTTTAAATTTTCGAAATATTTTATCAAATTTTATATCAAAAGTTCAAAAAAAAAAAAATTGTGAAAGAGGTCCCTAAGTTTCTGCTGTGGATATATGTCATAGCTCTGAAATATTGCGTACAATACACCGCGAAGAATACTGATCACCTTATTGTTGCTTCTACGAATCTTCTTCAGGCTCTCTGTAACATCTTCCAAAGCACTAACATACAATGAATTGTCTTCCGACTTTTCTAGATCTGTGCTGTGTCTAATATTTCCGACCTTGTTGGAAATTTCCGTTTTATCATCCTTTTTAATAATGGGCTTAACACGAGGCAATGGTTTCGATTTCACTGGTAAAACTTTTGCGATATTGTCTGTAGGTTTGTCTGTTACAAGAGTTGGTTTTACAAGAGTAACTGTTTTTTTTGGTGCATGATTCTGTCCTCCCAATGATGTACTAATGGCCTATTAAATCCAAGCAATAAAAAAAAAGAGATAAATAATAATATATAGTAAACAGTGCATATAGAAAATAATAATACAATATACAGAGTATAGATAAAAATATAGTATACAGTGCATGTAGAAAATAATAATACAAAAATGTTACAATGCTATGATATATAAATATAGCATATATAGCATATATATTTATATCTAATAATATAACATTTGTAATACATACATTAGTTATGTTTGTGAAGGCGGATCTTTTGATTGTCTTCTCTTTAGGTGGTGAAGCTTCTGCCTTCCGTTTAGGACGAGTATCTCTGCCAATAGATGGTTTTAATACATTGGTTAGTAAAGCATTTTGACTCCTGGTTGTCATTCCTTTCCTTAGGCATATAGTGTTGTTTTGTCTATTCTGCCCAAGTAATACTTTTGGAGGTGCCATTCTTGTATAAAATAAAACTTTGGTACTACCGTTCCTTGCCTAATTCCTATTAAACAAAATTATATAATTTATTTATTAATATATAAGATCTAACATTTCTATAAAAAAAAAAATTTAAGTTTTATATTCGAGCATCTTTAAACACTGGTTGTTTTAAAATTACTTAAATGAATTTAATTAAAGTATTATGTGCATATAATGTTCGTTTATTAATTAAATTAATTCCATTCCATATATATTACACACTAAAAAAATAAAAGAAAACACAGTTAACAGATATTTTGAAAATATAATTATTTGTATGTATTTTTGCTCGCGAGAAAAGCTGACTCTAAATTGATTAAAAAAATAACATAATAGAGCGAGAGATTAGAAATATTTTAATATTTTCAAGGCATGGGGCGATTTTCAATATGCATTAAAAAAAAAAAGAAGAAAATATTACACAAACTCCTTTATATCACAGAATAGCTCGTATACTCAACACGCATTCTCCTCGACAAATTGTATTGAAGAAACGTCGAATTTGTCGCTAGAACGAAGCAGAATTATCACGCTATTCGACACGTAAATCCGCGTTATTCTATATCCGCTTCTCGAATATACGAAAGGCAAGAGGAGATTCGAATTCTGCGAAAGTTTTGCACGGATGAGAAAAACGCGGGAACTTTCCAAGGCACGTTTCGGATCCTCCTCGATCTACTCCGTCACTTTCAGTCGAGTCTCAAGGACACGATCCCGAGACCCGTCGCGAACGATTACCACAGAGTATCGTATACAGGTGATGTTGATACGCGCGAAGGTCGTTGGCAAAATATTTATCCGACGTCGACCGGCAATATGGTGGAGCGGATCGCGTCCGGCGTTGTGTGTTTTGTGCGTCCGAATTCGAAATGCACGGACGTGCTTGTACCTGCGTGTCTCGTGCTGTGCGTAAGGATGATCGGAGTCCACGTTTCTAACGTCCTAGCATCACCGCGCGCATCACTCTTCGCACTCGTTCGCTCACCGTGCATACGTCTCGTTCAGCGTCGGCCTCATCCGTCCTCTTGTCGTTGACATTCAAAAACTCACGGTTATGGCAGCTCGGCCAATCGTGTACCGTTGTGTCGCGAGCGACATCTCGCAGTAACGATGATCACGAGATTGGAACATTTTACGGATGTTTTACCTACACGTAGCTCTCTTTAAATATCCTTTCCAATATCGCGCATCCACGTTCCTTTTTTTCTATTACAATATAAAACATATTTTATGTCAATTGTATTTCATTATTATTATACTACTCTTATGTACGCTTAATTTATTATTTTACTTTTTTTCATACAAGATTGTTTATTGATTTTTATGCTTATATATGTCAAGTCAGATCAAGCTTTTCAATTAATCCTTAGGACCGATAAAATAGCCAATTATATATATAAATATTGTATTCTACTATACTATAGTAATTTATTTATCCATTATATTCAATCTCCAGAAAAATATACGAATTATCGGTTCAATCGAAAATGGAGCGCATTGTCAGTCGCCCGTATAGCAAATTGCAGTGACACTACTTGGTACAAAGTTCATCGGGTTTCTTTCTCGAAGGAAAGCGCATCGTCGCCGAAAACCACGCTGCGTGTGTTTCATCGATTCATGGCCGTGTCGTTTGCGTTGGCGAAATGCAACGCGAACGTTTCGTCGTGAAATATATTACGGCGAATAGTTGCTTCGCGCATCTGTCTGCTATCTGGCTGCGTCGTCTGGAATCTGAGGTTAGTTTTCGTTCTTTACGTAACGTTGCGATCTCTTTCGACGTGAAAACATGCGTCAAGTGACCGACAGGATGCAGTAGCGCCCTCTGCTTGCGTGACGTGCGTTCGCGAGCCGCGAAACAGATGGTAATGCGATTTAAAGCGCCATCTATGAGCGAAATGGCGGACTCGATAGTCAATACGACAAACTTGATCGATACGAGTGCGAGCTTCAAAAAGCAATTCTCTTCGAGAAGACAGATGTACTGCTATCATACATATCCTATTTATAATTATCGAATCTAAAATTATAAAAAACTTGATCTACAAAATCTTAAATTGACATCAATTGCTTGTTTATGTATAGATATAAATGTTAGCATAATAAAAAACAGATAAGATAATAATATATACATATATATAAATTTTTACAGATATTTCATTATTACAAATTTCAAAAGCAATTATAATAAATTATTATTTATTATTAATTATAACAATTGTATGACAATTTGACGAATAATTACAGGAGAACGCGATCGAAGTATCGCACAGAGGGAGGCTGTATTATCTCTCTTGCGTTTCTCGCGTTAATAACGACGAGACATTATGTATCGGAGCGACATTCGCGAGGACTTTGGACATTCAAGAGGGAGACGAAGTACTCGTGTCATCCGTGAAAAACGTACCTTCGTTAAGTAGCATTAAAATCGCTCCTCGCACGACGAGCGATCGCGAGCTTCTGGTACGAAAATACTTTTATCACTTATCGGTTTATCTAATCAACGAGTTATAATTAATCGATCGTCTTTCCATTCGGCGAAACAGGAATTGCAAATGGAAAGGGTGCAATCGAATCTCTTGAGTCAAGTGAGAATCGTCGCGAAAGGACAGCCGATTGTGGCGTGGATCTCGAAGTTCTCTTCCGTAACTGTTATTGCGGGCAAGTGACTTTTTATCTCTCTTTGCAAAAATTATTTAGAGACAATACAGAGTGTTTTAAAAATCGTGACTCTAGATTATAAATGTCAGACTATTCTCTATTTACATCGGTAATTTTTACATAATTTTTTAATAATCGACCAAAAATATTTACAGGTTCTTTACATGAATTTTGTAGTAATTTATCGATTCTCGATATTATTAATAATATGAAGTCGACGAATTACTGTAAAATTAATATGAGGAATCTGTAAATGCTTTTGGTTGCTTATTGAAAAATATTCTGTACTATCCTTTTACAGAAGATTCGGAGCCGAAATTTGCATATGGATTGCTCCAGCAATTTACGGAAGTGCATGTGCTTGATGCGATCCCGAATGCAACGATAAAGGACGCGGATGTAAATAAGAAGATCACCGAGATAGGCAATCCTTTGGCCAAAATCTTGCCTTACTTTTCCAAAAGAAAGGATCATCGCGACTCGAGAGACAACGCTGCGAATTATGCGTTATTGCAAAGTTTTCGCAAAAAGAGCGCACCTCGTGTATTTCGCGTTCATCCTTCGCCAGAGTTCCGGTCCTTCGATCACTCGAACGCTTACGACACGATCCTGCGATGTCCCTGTAATGTCCTGATACCAAGGAGCCATTTGCCGAAAAACGCGAAATCTACAAGTGGAATAATTATGTGTAAATGTTTATCAACAGTCATAAAATAACTTTGCTTATTTTAGCTATAATTTGCTTAATTCTATAATCGAGTTAATTTACTAAGATGCATGTAAATCAAAATGAAATTATATAATTTTATATAACATGAAATATTATATTTATATCAATAGAATTTTTTCAAAAGAACTGAAGTAGTAAATTCATTCGCAGGTAAAATCAGAAAAATATCGGAAGATTTCCAGCAAGGTAACGTCACTAGCACAAATTTTCTGAAGGACGACGAGCCTTCTCCGTTCCCGAAATCTCCGCAAGAGCTTGTCGCAAGAATTTACGTTCTCGAAGATATTTTAGAAAAGTGTTCCGCGTCGTTAGACAGGAAGTATTTCGATCTGAATTCGATTCATTCTTGCGCGTATCTATCGGAAAGTTTGAGGATCACTCTGAAATTGAAAGTGGGAAGTAGAGTGATGGTTGAGATGATCGAGGAGACTGAACGGTCGCAGCCGTCGTCGGTGGACGTTTTTCCCTCCGATCAATCGGTAACGGCGGAAGTTTTCGAGGATTACGTGAAATGTCATTCGAGACACGAGGCACTGTTGCTCAATTCGTGCTCGACAATTTTGCTCGACGACGGCAGACGATGCGTCGCGCGAATGTCACCCGCGAATTGCGACTACGTAACATTAGACGAGAAAAATATGAAAAATCTGGTGGTCCATGTTTGGTCCGTGTTGAGTTCGTATGATGCGGAAATCTCGGAAAATTTTACCGAGGAAAAATTGAAGTTGGAGAGAATTTCCACGAGGTATGCAATTACAATAGTATTTAATTGTTATCGGTGGTTTGACAATAATATCAGTTTTTCAGGGTGTCTACTCAAATCTTGTAAAAAAATTCCTGAGAATTTCCTGATCTTCCAGGTATTTTCGTTTAAAATTCAGAATAGATGCAGCTTTTTAAAATAAGTTTCTTTATGCGCTTTCTAATTTTTTCCATTCATAAGATTACAAAGAAAGTTACCAAGAATGCAGTTTTTTTAGCATTTAATATTGATTTATTAATCGTAAAATTAATTTGAACAATAACAAAGTGCAATATATCACTATATCCAAACGCTAAAGATATATGCAAAAATATAAAATAAAGATATAAAGCAAAAAATAATTTTTTTATAAACGTCTTAAGGAGTACTAATTTATTTAAATATTATTAAAAAAATTGAACAATTTTCTATGAAACTTATATAAAACCTTGACTAAAAAGAGATCGTCAATAAAATTATTAAAGACACAATTTTTGAAAAAATTCCCTGAGTTTCAATAATATTTCATGAGAATTCCCGGATTTTTCAAGATAAAAAAAAATTCCTGACGATCCCCGGTTTTCTCGGTCTTTCCAGAGAGTAGACACCCTGATTTTTACATTGAATCTCGTTGCCTGTAATTATAAATCGGACCTTCATGTCAGACTTCTATGCCGCATGAAAAACTCCCGACTAAAAAAAATTGCAGACTTACAAAGGGTATCCTTGAAGATTGCGAGATTGCGCTCGATCTCAGTTTGGGTCTGCGGAAACCAGTGGACTTCCGGTACGATCGGGAGAATATTTTGATCTGCGGCGATCTAGGCTCCGGCAAAACGACCATTTGCAAAATGCTAATTGTGCGTTATCGTGAAGCGCCGTGTTTCGCGCACACGCATATGATTGATTGCAGGTCGCTGAAAGGTAATACTGCGATGTCATTTCCGCGCAATTAAAGCAATTAACTGCGATATAGCGGCGTATTTTGATTCCTGTAACAAATATGAAGAAAGCACAGTTATCTTTTTTATTGCGATAATGTAATAAAAATAGAAAAGTCTCTTCGACGGGGTCTCTTCCCTTTTAGCTTTAATAAGTTGTGATAAAAGTCAAACTAATTCGCATTCATATTATGTACAATCAAACAAATTATTCTAAAATAGTACAAAAATTTACTGCATTATATATATTTAATTTAAAAAACTTTATGTTATAATCTGAATCAGAAGAATTTAAAGAGAAATTTAGTAAATGATTGGAAAATGCAACTTTATAAGTTTAATTTTGTCATATTAATTATTTGAATCTTACAGTATTTACTAGTAATTATTAATTAGGTAAGAAGGTAGAGACACTGCAGAAAATTATCGTGTCCGCCATGAATGAATGCGTGTATTATCAACCGTCCATACTGTTTTTGGACGATTTGGAGAGTATTAGCAATGCGTCATTAAACGACGAGGAGAATACAATCGACGCGACAAATGCTTCCAGGTAAATGGAGCCATATTTATCAGTCGTTAATTTAAGCCGCATAATTATTAGTCCGGACAAAAAGAAGAGGAAGAGAAGGGTTGATTGCGAGGAATTAATCGTGTTAATTCTCGCATCTCCCTGTGTGTATTGTGTTATAATATTTAGAAAAATATTCTTCAATTTTTCAAGAATTATTTCCCGCGACTTATTCTACAACGTGACGATCCCTCAATTAATTCCACGATTTTAAATTAATTTCAGAATCACCGATATGCTGTTTAATATTGTCACGCAATACCAGGAATCTCATTATATTTCGATTGTCGCTACCTGCGTTAGCCTGAATAAGATCGGCTCGAAATTACGACCGGCGAGAGGAGCGCAGTTCTTTAGGACGGTCCTGCAGATTCCTAATCTCGAGAAGGTATAAACAATCTCGAAATTATTTCGAAACGTTAACATACGTGATATGAAAAATCAATTTTTCATCCATGCACAGAATGATAGAATATTAAAAAATTTCATGTATACATATGAAAAAAACATTCATTGTTCAAATATTGTAAAATTTGATTTTCAATTCATGTTATCTTTACGAAATAATCGATTTAATTGAGGAGTTTGTTCGAGAAAAGGGAGATGGAAAATATAAAATGTGTATTAATTGTATAATGCGATTTATCTTTGTTTCTTTTTTTAATTCGAATGTTTGCGATATTTTCTTGTTCCTCGATGCACTTTTCGATTAATTTCATACTTCCACACCTTTCTAATCAAGCTTTTCCCCCATTGCCGTGTTGTATCTACATTAAGATATTTGCTCGTTGATTCCTGCCTATTACTAACTCGTGTCGTGACTAACCAGGTGGATAGAATCGATATTTTGCGATTAACACTCGAGGACAAGTTGTGCGTGCCCGGAGACATGAATTGGAATTACTATGGAAACAAGACCGAGGGCTGGATGCCTCAGGATCTCGTCGATTTAGCAGAGAAGGCGAGATTCGTCGCGTGGAAGCGTCACGGTAACGAGAGATGCAGGCGATCATAAAAATATCATTGAATATTGCACATTTTTAAACAACAAATCAGAATAAAATAAATATTAATAACAACAATATTAGTAATATTTAATAACAACGATATTTAATGGCCATTTTTGTCTTTAACTGGTCTCAAATTATGAGGAAAAATCGCGAAATTAGATTATCAAGGAATTATTACGCTCTCTTTATGCATCGTCTATTTTTAATTCTTGTCAATTATTATGTCTACTATAATTATTTAATCACAGCTTTCACAAATTATCACATGATCTCGCGTTACTTTAACGTATCATTTTAATTCGATATGATTTTTTACGGCGACGTTTACATGTTTCTGTTTATTTCAAGTAGACGAAACGAAACCACCGATCATCGTGACGGAAGAAGACGTGAACAGCGCACTGGAGAATTCCACACCGATGTCTCTGCAGGGTGTGCAGTTGTACAAGAGTGGTGGTCATTCTTGGTCCGATATTGGCGGTCTGGCAGACACGAAGAGTTCTCTCACGGAAATTCTGCAGTGGCCGCTCACGTATCCGGACATCTTCAAGAACGCTCCGATAAAGCTCCAGAGCGGTGTTCTGCTGTACGGAATGCCCGGTACCGGGAAGACGATGTTGGCCAAAGCAATCGCCGGCGAATGCGGCGTGAATCTGATCAGCATCAAGGTATTAAAAACATAGCTTGATAATTTTTCATCAGAAATGATACTCTGATTTGATGCTTCATTCGCAATTCTTACTTCACACGTAGTTTTATCCCTTAATTAAAATAAATGATATATACGACGGACTTTTCTTTATTCTTCCAAATTGTTTCAGGGCCCGGAGTTGCTGTCCAAATATATAGGTGTCAGCGAGGAATCCGTGAGAAACGTGTTCGAAAGGTATAATGAATTTCTAAGATCCTTTGAAGCTGTTTTCAATCTTGTCATTCGCACTTTCTCATCTCTATGAAGATTTTTAAAGATTTATTATATTCTGTTGTTACATTTCAAAGAGCTCGTCGCGCCAAGCCATGCGTTTTATTCTTCGACGAATTCGACAGTCTCGCACCTAGGTGAGTGACAGGACAAGTTGCTGTAAAGTTTAATTATTCATCTTTCATCTAATAGCGTTTAAAAAAATGTCAACATAAGTAATCCTTTATATTAGACATTGCATCTATCTTGATGTATTTCCGTAATCGTGCTTTCAAGAAAGCTGACAGGAAGTTGAATAAAGTTGTCTCATGTATAAAGAGATAAGATAACAGAAAAAATTATATTTATAGATGAATAATGAAACCTATCTCGTTATATAGCTTCTATCTATAATTTACTCTATTTTCTTAACCTGTGTATTTAAGAAATGAGATATTTCTTTTATCTTAACATTTGTTTCGTTCCAATTAGACGCGGACACGACAGTACCGGAGTCACTGATCGGGTGGTGAATCAGCTGTTAACTCAACTCGACGGGATTGAAGATCGCGAGGGAGTAGCTGTCGTGGCAGCGTCTTCTAGGCCGGACTTGCTTGACCCGGCGCTTTTGAGACCTGGACGCCTCGACAAGTGTTTACACTGTCCTTTACCGGACGCGGTAAATGATCTTTTCGATAATAATCCATCTCTTCAACTCGTCACACGATGTCTTTATGTCAATCAATTAATATTCTTTTTATCCGCGTGTTCTTCTTTCACAGTTGGAAAGAGAGGCGATCTTCGCGGTTCTGTGCGATTCTCAAAACATAGACAAGGCGAAGCTGGATCTGAAGGAACTGTCCCATCTCTCCGAAGGATTTACCGGGGCTGACGTCAACGCGGCGATTACTCTGGCGAGATTGTCAGCGTTCGAGGATGCCTTGGCAATCGCGAGCGTGAGTGTGAGTGTATTAATTTAGATTCCATAAATTCGATTAGCGGAAATAAGAAACGTGTAAAAAAAAAAATATCGTCATTTGTTCCGCAAACTTGATCGTTTACGACGAAATAGGAGTAGGCTGCAAATATGTTCCTCGTAACAGACGTGCATAAATTTGGCTCGAGGTGCGAAATTCTGATTCCTAGCTACGTTGGCTTTGCACTTTTGCAAGAAAACAGAAGACCCCATCGTTAATGGCCGAATCGCTTTGTTGCTGCTACTGCTGCTGCTGCTGTTGTTGTTGTTGTTGCTGCTGCAGTATCCGAGCGGCGTCGTAATGAAAAGCGCTTCTCGCGCGATTCTCTCGAGAATCACTTGTAGGGTAGCTTCCGAAGTAAGATAGTGCGTAATGACGATAATATCGTTAGGTGTGCACCCTACGGTGTGTATACACACAGGGGTGCGCCTGGGAGAAGGGAGGGGTGAGGGGGGGAGAGGGAAGCTGCAAGGGCTGTAGGTGCTGCGATATAACCGAGGAACCGTAGAGACCAGGTTTATTAGCACACGGTGCCGAGAGCACCGGGCGACCAAGCCACCCCCTTCGGCGCTACCCTTCCCCTCCCCCCTCTTCATCCCTCCCGCCCTCCCTACGCCTCGCTGAACGTCGAGGGGGTTATTATCTTATGCGTTATAATGATACACGGTTTAGGGCCCCGCAGCGGTCCTGCAAGATCGAAAGCCAGACAGTCATTCCGCTAGTTAAGGTGCTCGTTAGCTCTCTTCCCTCTTAGACGTCTTCGACGTTCCTTATTAATCCTTCAATCGCGTATGTACAACATACTCGTTTATTCATTCTTCATTTGTCTTGGCAATTTTTTTTCTCTAAGTGATTTCCCCAAAAGCGCTTGTATGACACTTGATTGACACTTGATCGGAAATATTTCCGATTATAAATGAAAATAAATATATAATTCAGTCATTATTACTTTCGTTATATTGATTGCGCGCATCAAAAATTTCTTGCAAGTTATTAGCGTCTAAGAGTTTCCTACAATCAAAGACCATTAGATTGAGCGAATTAATTCCTTGAATTCATCAATCTCTTTTCATATTTTTTAATTTTTATCTAAGAAAATAAAATATATAAGTCTTAAGAGAGAGAGAGAGAGAGAGAGGGAGCAAGTATAATTTTATACGACTATAAAGATAAATTTAAATTCAATCATTGGTCACTCTTTGTGTACATGTATGTGTGCAGCTAGTTTAATTAATCGGAATGAATCGGATCCGCGTGAAAAGGGCAAGACAGAAATACATCTTCGAGGTATACGAGGGACGAGTGGCGCGTCTTACAGGAAGCTATTAATTAATTCGCATCGGAGAAAACGAAGTTATACGGCGGCACTTAGTTCCCGGAAGAACGCGAGTATCCAAACTGTGCGTCTAATTAGCAAGCGAGTTTCCGGAGAGCCCAACACATCTCAAGAGAGAAAGAGAGAGAGAGAAAGCGGGGAGAAGGGAAGTGATAAGTGATTATGTGGATAGGAACATCGAGACTGTCTTCCGAGGCGATGCAGATTGTATCCTATTTCCAATAATTAATTCAAATCGGCGCTGTTAACATGCAACATTAAGCTTTTGATGTCGAGAAACAGACTTGATATATTTTTTTTTGCGCGTTTAAACAACGCGAATAATTATAGATAGTAAACTATACATGTTTTATATAAGAGAACCATAATAATTGTTATATTATATTCTAATATCATATTTTTTTATATACTGACTTTGCTTATCGATTATAGGACGGTAAAGTCGATGCAAACGACATCAAAGTCACGCAAACGCATCTCATCGAGTCCGTCAGGTCGACAAAGCCATCCCTGTCTATCGTGGAGAAACTTAAATACGCCAAAATGTAAGTGAATATGTGCGAAAAAATTGAAATTTTTCGAGAAAAACTGAATTATTACATTTATTATTATATATATTTTTATATCTCGTTTCATTATTATAGTTACGCCAGATTTTCCAAGGAGGATAACTTTGCGGAGGATGTACTAAGGAATCAGAAGACGACGCTGGCTTAATCGGAGAAATTGATTAGAATTTTTTTTTTCAAATAAAGTTTTAGAATTTTTTTCAAATAAATATTTTCCAAACTTTTCAAACGAGAAATATTTTTGTACTAAAAAAAAACCGATAAAAAATGCAACATAATCGTGAAAAAGAACTAATAAAGATTTTTTTCATTACATGGCAATTCACGTCAAATCGGACAAGAAATGACCTCGTATTTTTTAAATCAATCGAAACTTTTTTCACGTGAAATATACATAAAATAAGGAGATACGAATTTTTGTATTTGTCCGAAATATTTTTTTTGCAGAAGTTATAAACAACAAAATTTTCGTGAAAAATGAAGTTGTCAACTTAAAAAATTAATATCTCTGGTTATATTTGTCGTAGAGAAATTTTCAAAAATGCATTTTAAAGCTAAGGAAACAACCTTTTTTATAAAAATAGTTTAAATTGCAAAAAATTGCTAATTACAATTGTTATAAATAATTGAAATGTTTAATAATTTTTTTCACCAAAAAGTACACTTTTCTAAATTTTTGAAATAATGCTATTTTATTCTCCATTTCATTCTGAAAGCGTACATATTTTTTATTTTATGGAGAATCCATAGATTCTATTTTTTATATATTTTTAATAAATAAGGCGCCGCGCCGTGCTCGCGTCACTGGCTCGACCAAGTAGTATGCTACGCGCTATGGCGCGCCGACTTCTTAAGCAGTGACGCGAGTACGGCGCGGCGCCTTATTTATTAAAAATATATAAAAAATAGAACCTATTGATTCTCCATAAAATAAAAAATATGTACACTTTCAGAATGAAATAGCAAATGAAATAGCATTATTTCAAACATTTTAAAAAGTGTACTTTTTGGTGAAAAAAATTATTAAACATTTCAATTATTTATAACAATTGTAATTAGCAATTTTTTGCAATTTAAACCAATTTTTACAAAAAAAGGTTGTTTCCTTAGCTTTAAAATGCATTTTTCAAAATTTCTCTACGACAAATATAACCAGAGATATTAATTTTTGAAGTTGACAACTTCTTCATTTTTCACGAAAATTTTGTTGTTTGTAACTTCTGCAAAAAAAATATTTCGGACAAATACAAAAACACGTATCTCCTTATTTTATGTATATTTCATGTAAAAAAAGTTTCGTTCGATTTAAAAAATACGAAGTCAAAAAGGTCGATTTTTGTCCGATTTAACGTGGAATTGCCCGTATATATACTCAGATTTGAAGTTAAATCGAATCGCGCCGACATGACGTGATAAACTATACGTATAGCGACGCACGCAAGTCGTATTTTCTTCTTGCCAAGTATTTCTTGAGGAATCGACCTCTCCTCGATGAGAATCCGTATAACACACCGTGTAACACACGGTAAAGATTTTACCGGGGGAGGTGAACCCCGCCGGGTGCCGCGAATCAGGCGCGAGAACCGGATGTCGCGCCGGGGCAAAGTTAAATTAAATCACGGGCGAAGGCAGCTAATATTGTAGTTTATCTGGCGGGACATTAGCGCGGTGAAATATGCGCCTCCTTCGCCCGAGCGAACTTAAAATCAAGATCTCAGCCGGCGAACTTCCCAAGCCCCCGCCCACGACGACGACGACGACGACGACGACGTCGACGCCGGCGCGTCCTTCCTGCTAAGTCGCGCGTGAAAATACTAATTATTATACCGATTATTAATACGAAAAGTTGCCGGCGCGCTAAGTCAGAGAGCTCCGAGGAGAGTCTCTCGCGGCGGAGTTTCGCGGCTCGTAGCATCCGGATTACGCTCGCGCTCGCTTATGCCAGTTTAAGGGGAAGGAGAAGGAAAAGCGTCCTTCTCTCTTCCCCGACAGTGGGCTAAGAGCGCATCGCGCGGTGCGGCAGATAATGAGTTTATTAGCGTAAGCGAGATGGTATCGCGTACACGGCGTAAGTCGTCATATTGTCTGGCGGGATTCGCATTTGGATGTTCCATTTGTTCGAAGCACGCGATATATACGCAATTATGCAGTCGCGTATCAATTTGTTCACAGAATGATATGTTCCTCCATGCGGTGAACGTGAACTCAGAAAAGAACCCGAGGAGGGCTTGTACTTGTAGGGTTAAGCCGCGAAATGGCGAAAGAAAGACGGTGGGGGAAAAGGAGGGACGATGAAGACGAAGACGAAGACGACGACGGTAGCTCTCTGCTTAGCATAAAAATGGCCAATTACCTGGCTAACAAGCGACGGTCGAGCGGCATGAAGAGAGAGCCGTTGGACCGACGAAGCCGGCTAACTTTGTTAGCGCCTTCCTCCTCCGCCCGCGCCGAAGAAGATTAGTTAGCGTAAATGCCGCCGGTTGACGCATTTTTATTCCTGATTACCGTTTCTCGCCACGCTAATCCCATTTGTGCTGGCGACATTCGGTAAACTCGACTTCGCGCCGGCAACAAATTGCCATCCTCGGAAAAAGGAGATGGATGGAAGGGAGGAAGGAAGGAAGGAGGGAACCGGGCTATAGAGGGATGGAAAGGTAAGGTAAGGTGTAGACGTAAGAATATAAAGGAAATAGGCTGCTATTTAGGCCAGGGATGTGAGAGAGATCCTTCGCGAGGCGAAGGACAAAATATCGGATAAGGACGGTAATCTTACAGATCGCGGTTTCCTTCTAATAGTATCCGTTGTCTGGGCTTGATTAAGAATAGATAAACAGACGGATAGAAGTGCGATTGATCGAAAGACTTGAAATTTTAGATAAAAAAGAAAGAACGCGGAGGGTTTCGATCATTTTAAAAATTTTATATAAACTAAAGAGACTAACCAGGGTGTCTACTCAAATATTGTAAAAAATTCCCTGATCTTCCTGGAAAAATTCCTGGATTTTTCAAGGTTAAAAAAATCCCTGACAATCCCTGGTTTTCCCGGTTTTTCCAGGGAGCAGACACCTTGCTAACAGCTGTTTTTTCTTTAACGTAAAAACATTCAAAAGTGTGATTAACAGAATAAAAAAAATATATCACCAGTAGATTTAATTAATTTTCAGGATTCTTCTCATCAACCTATGCAATTTGTTCCAGAAAAGACGAATTCTTCAAGAAATAATCGAGCGAGTGAGTTTTCCCCGCGTCTTTTTTTTACGCGAAGAAACGCTACGCAAAGTTTCGCACGAAAAAAGGAATGCGACTTCGAGCTTCTTCGAGAATTCTGTGTAGCTTCCGTATCTTCGCAGTGTTATAATGACAGGAACGACAACTTATTCGTTCGCGAAATTACAAAAACTTGACAAGAAACTTCGCCATAATTTTGCTCTGATATAATCTTACGATCCAAGTACGTTGATATTAAAGATTCGCAAGTTTCGATAAATCCGATTCTTAAATACGAACAATAGAAACATTATCAAAATAGAAACACAATCTGTCTCTATAATGATAATGGTATCTATGATTTCATTCATTTTTCGATATTGAATATCACATCAACGTATAAAGGTCAGCATAGAGTCATCCTAATTTAAGAGAGATATTAAATTATCAAATTGTAAGAGAAATTATCGAGGGTAGAATAAACATTTCCTGTTAAAGCTTGAATACAAAAAGTTAAAAAAGATAGTTAAAATCTGTTTTTAGATATCTCCGAAAATAGACAAATTACATACTTCGAAATTACTTTGCTCTATAAATTCCACATACCAGGTGTCCTCTTAAAATCGGGACGCGATTCTCGAATATTTCTCTTCCAGTGATTAAACTGATAAAGGAGAAAATCTCCATCGCTTTTCGGGGGTGGAAGAGGAGAAGAGAAAAAAAAAGAATGCCGCCGCGAGGAGAGGAGCGAGCTGCTGTGAATGCGGGGTTTTCGATCTCGTGCCATTCTATCATTGACAATTTCGTGCAAATGGGATGATGGCGGGCGATTGACGCCGGTGATCGTCGAGGCGTGCGTCGCGCGCTCACATTGGCGTTAAATAAGAGTAAGCCACCCGCGCCGGTCCACGGCGACGCGGCATAATTGCCTGTGAAATCACCAGATGGATTTTGCCTCCTTGTTCTGCTCCGTGTCCCCGCCGGGCTCCTCGTCGGCGCAACAAACTTCGTAATTGTCGGACGAGATTGTCGGCCTAAACGGATTGTTTCGGCGCGAAACTAAGGTAGCGACTATCATTCGGCCGCCGAAGTGACTGATAATCGGCATCCTGTCGACAATATCCGGATGGATCGATAGATCTTACAAGGGCATATTAAACTTCGTTTAATGGCGATTTTCGATTTTAAGATAGTTGTATCCCAATAGGCACTCTCTTACGATATTTTTGAAATTTTGAGTCATTATTATTTAAAGTTTTTCTGAAGACAACGGCAAAAATTTAAAAAATTATCGACCACATAGAACAGGAGATAATGGCTTTTGAATTTTGGATTTTATACCCTGCATGGTTCGTAATAGGATGATGTCAACTCACACTTTCGTCTATTAAAAAAAAAAACGCTTCTTACGATTTTAATGAAAAACGACTTTAAAATAAAGTAATATCTAACAAAACATCTAAAAAAATTTTTAAAGCTGTTCCTCATTTAAATTTGAAGATATTACTAAAAGTATTTTAATGTATCATAAACATTAAATTTTTTTAACATTAATTATTTGAAGTTTGACAACAATGAAAAGTGAGATCGTTGTCTGTGACTTGAAAAAAATGATTGAAACAGTTTTTTGGTATAAACTTTATTTGTGCATAACTTTTTTTTCTAGTGACCAGCGGGAAGAAAAATTTGGCTCATAAACTAAATAAATCATGCTCTTTAATTTAATACCTAAAATATTCAAATCGCCGTCAAACCAAGTCCAGTGTGCCCTTGTTAGCGCACGATATGATTGATGAATTTATGATAAAAGCTACCTCGATCGAAATTCGACATTTCATACGACATCGTGTTAAATATCCGTAACACAGTGAAAAGTCTGGTAAAATAAATAAAAAAACCTTTCGCTATTTATATTCAGGCTATTTATTTTGAACTTTAATTCGTAAGGATTATTCTCGATTAAACTCGACAAGTAAAATTGATCATCTTCGAGCGACAGCTTCCTCTGTTCTCTTCATTGTATCCAGAGAAAATAATATATCAATTACGCTCTCTCGCGTGATTACATTCTCGGAGATACGTATCGACGTATCGACGCGAATCGAACTCGTTAGCGGATGGTGAGACGTCGTTCGCAAACACGCGGAATTCCCATGATAAATTGCACCGGGAGTGTTCCATCTCTCGAAAGTATCGTAGCGCGTCCCTACACAATCGAATCGAATGGAAAGAAAGCAGAATCGTCCGTACGATAACTCGATTATCAGAGATGCTAGATAAACACAGGCTAGCTCTTCCTTTTCCGGAATAATCTCGTCTCTCTTCGAGCTACATTTCTTCGGCTCTTCGAGGCTCACCTGTGTGACAAGACGCCCTTCTTTTCTATTTCTTTACGCGATAGCAGCGACATTTTTATTGATACATACATTCATACATACAGGGTGTCTACTCAAATCTTGTAAAAGAGTTCCCTGAGAATTTTCCGATCTTCCAGATATTTTCGTTTAAAATTCCAGGTAAAATAAGAAAATTTGTAGATGCAGAGTTTTTCTAGCATTTAATATTCATTTATTAATCGTAAAATTAATTTGGACAATAACAAAGTAGGGTAAAAACAAGGAAAAAAAAAAAATCCCTGGCAATCCCCGGTTTTTCCAGGAAGTTGAGACACCCTGTACATACGTTTCTTAGTAAATACGTTCATTCACGTATTTTTTATTCTCTTTATCTTACACTTATCTCTGACTCTTACTCAATTTTCATATCAAGTTATATATGCTTTTACAAATTGTTTATCTTCGATTGTTACATGTCCCATGAATGCCTTCGAGACATTCTAGCTTGTTGAATCAGAGATTCTTCTAAGCAATTGCGTCACAAACAATTTGTGTCACTTAGGGCAACCCTCGACGACCTACGGCGCGATGATGACTCGCCGGTTACTCACCGAAGAGCGGTTCTCTCTTTGAGAACCTTGAGAGAGGAGAGGAGAGGCGAGGCGAGGCGCCCCGCGCCGACGGCGCAGACTTTATCCCCCACAGCCAGCCGACGTCGTTGGTGCGATATTTACAGGGCGTCGAGGCGTGGGTAACGCAGTTTGCCGCAATTTCTTGTTTCCATTAGGTTGGCCGGCCTGCGGGGTAAATTCCAGGCCGCCTCTCTCTCCCGGAGGGTGAGGAGGGTGCGCAACTTCGACGCTCTCTCTCTCTCTCGTCCTTGCGCGTGGCGTCGGGGCACCCTAGAGGTGGAGACCTCGGGGAAGAGAGAGACGACCCCGGTTGTCGTCGTCCTCACCGTCGCCGTGTAGCTCGGGAAACGGTGTGCACATACAACCGCGGCTCTTCCTCCCGCTGTGCCAGATCAAATGACGCGCGCCAGCGCCCACAATAACGGCCTCTTCACGCTTCAAGCCCTATCCCATTCCGGCCGAGGCCCGGGACCTCTGTCTACCGATCACGATAGTTTGGTGAAAGCCGCGTCTGAGGGTGCGAATTCAATATCGGAGCTCGGACGCCAAAAGTCCCGGAGCTCTGAATTGGAGAACGCGGATTTAAACTGAATGCTGAAAGCGGAATTTTAAACATCGAGCTAAACCCCTTTGCCAAATTATTTTCACCGTTTCGTTCTAGTTGGCTTGCATTTGTTACACATATAGAATCTGTTTTAAATATATCGAAGAAATTATATATAATATAATGAAAATATGATACAAATCTAATAAAAACTTTAAATTTAATCACAGAAAATTAATAGAATTAAGTCTAAAAATTAACATTTTAATCAACTTTATTATATTATACAGCATAATCTATAAAATATAAATATAATTTTATAATTGAAAAATTTTATAACTTTGAAGTGTAATATATATATATATAAAATATAAAGTTATATGAAGCATATATAAAAAATAAAGATATTGTTAATAATTAAGATAATTATGTACTACATTTTAAAATTCCACAAAAATTAATATTTTCTCTTTATACTTTTAACTTGATATTTCTTTAAATATATATTAATGTAATTTAATTCAAAACAATTAAAATTAATATGAATAACAAGAACAAAATAAGATCGTAAAGAATAAAAATCTTGAACAAGTCTAACGAAAATTTAGAAAAGTTTAAAGTTTTAAATTTTGAAACTGTGATCGATCATAAATCTACTCTGAAAACATCTAGAGTGTAAAGCTTTGCACTCGAAAGTTTAACCCCTTTGTCAATGAACAGGTTACCCAAAGTAACTAATAAAAATGTGTCGGAATTTTTCTCCTCTCGAAACAAAATACAAAGGGCCTTCGTATTCGGAAACCTTCTAACGGGAAAGAGTGTTCGATGCCCAGCAGCTGTTATAAAGAAATTGTCGCAGTGTAATTTGTCGAAAACAGTTGGTACCCATACACTGATGAAAAGGCGAAAAATATTATGCATCGACAGAAGGGTTAAAAAGAGCATCGAGTTTTAATATTTAAATATTCCAAATATAAGTATTTCTAAAAATATTTAAATATTTTTAGAAAGCAGGCAAACTTGAAATTTCTCGCTTCCGGCGGAGAGGAACGACGTGAAACGACGAGGCGGAAACGCGATACGAAAAAAACGATAGAATTATTAGTTCGAAAAAAAGGAGATGATGTACACGCGCGCGGGGTTTCCAGCCCGGGCACACGGAGCATCCCGGATTAAGCGCGTCCCTTTTTTTCCCGCACGAGGAAATGATTTGCCTGGCCGGTCTAAGAGGACACGGGCCCGACGATGTGATTCGGATCCGCGAGTGCTATTCGGATGCAGACGTGCGGATAAGCCCCTCAAAGGTCCTCCTGCGTCCCCTTCCTCAAAGGTATATCAACTTCTCTCCCTGGTTATACTTCGCGTACAACCGCTACCCATATCGGAGAGAACACTTCCATCTCCCCCGCTCTGCTCTCTCTCTATTTGTATTCAAACCACTCCGGACACGTCCCCGTAGCATTTTGCGCGTCCCGATTGCGCGACTCTCTCTCTCTCTCTTTACATCCACACGCTGATAAGCGTCCCTTTTATATTTGCCGCGTTGGGAATGGAAGAAATAATTGCGTAACGCGCGGCCAATTGTCAATGCGTGTTCCGAAATGATCGGACACGAGGGTTCCCCCCCCTCCGGTCTATAAAAACGGCCGTTGGTTCTCAATTTTCCAGCCTTCCCTTCGCGAATAAGAGTGAAATGGCAAAAGAGAAGTGGAAGCTCAATTAGTTGGAATAAACAGACGAAGTTACATATGATAGAAATTAATTCTCTAAGATTTCTGGGGTCTTTAAACGAAGTTAAAATTAAACGAAATTGCAATTAATCGACATGTTGTTAAGAAGGTAAGACCGAAAACGTGCAAAACTTGAGGAATTTAATAAACAAACTCGGAAGACTCTATGAGATATCGCGTGCATTATTAATCATAACATACGCGCGCACATATACACACATATTCACATTTACGTGCGCGCGCGAATCGCTTTACTTTAACTTTTCGAACTATCTGGCATAGTTGGAGAGCCGTTAATTGCGTGCAATCTCGGATAAGACGTGATGAATTTATGAAAGACTTGGACAATTAAAAGCCAAAATAATTTATTGGGCAATCTCAGATAACCCAAATTAAAAACCTTAAAAATAGATTAAAAAAAAAAACACTATAAGAAATATATCAAATACATATCACAAAAAATACTCCGATAAGGTTTACTCGTTTTCCAATGAGAAATAAGCCAACACGACGTTCCTCAGGATACGAATTAGATTCGAGTCGCGCTAGAGAACACGCTTTTTTTTCGCGTAGGGATGCGAGATCGCGCTAATACGAATCACGGCGAGCATAATTTCTGTTTTTAAATCTCGCTCGCTCTCGCACTCAGTAATTGAATCCTTCGTCGAGATTACTTCAGGCTTCGTCTGGCGTTTAGGCGAGGCGGCGCTCAGGAGAGCGTCTCTTCTTCAGCCCGCGGGTTATTTAAGATGGATTATTATTCTGCTGGTCTGCGGGGGCGGGTATCAGCGAAAATGAAAATGCTCTCGTTTGCAGGCAGATTAATTGCCGCGAATCAGCTTAGTTAACGACGCTTCTCGTCGACGACGACGGCGCTGAGAGAGAGGAGGCTTGACTCTCTCGACCGGTCATAATAAAGCGTTAAATAAACGCTTGAAAACAGTGCAACTAATCGCTATATTGTATCCAACTTATTTCAAACATTATTGAAAATATAGATGAGAACATGTAACATGTAATGGATTCTATATTGAAAATTTGCAATCACAGTTACATGTTCTCATTTATATTTTCAATAAGTTAGATACAATATAAAGAGTGTACGTGTGTGTGTCTTTCTTTCGAAATTTTTAAAAAATTCTTGAAAAAAATTTCTGCAAAATTTCTGAATTGAGAGAGAGAGTGAGAGACGGTTATTTATTATACGTATGTCAATAAATTAGAGCTTACATTATGCTTCTGAAAATTATATAAGGAAATAAAAAGAGAAAGATAGTATATTTAAAACTAGGAAGATTGCGAGTAAAGGCATTAAATAGATAGGTCCCCCTTGAATTTTCTTTTCGCTTTTCGAGCGGATCGATGACACAAAATCGACGAAATACGAAATCCGTCGCGACGACAATGGCGTTCGCAGAACGGTGTTACATCGTTGACGAATCGCACGTTCACGCACGCGTTTATAACATTCTGAAAGCTCGACGAGGCGTCGATGGTGATGGTGGTGGTGGTGATGGTGGAGAGGATGGTAGTGGAGAGGGTGTAAGGTTTTGTCGAGCTTCGCCTCGCGACAAATCCTCCCTTTGTCGCGCTCGAAAATGGCGAGAGCAGAGAAAAAGTGAGAAAGGGAGAAAGAGAGAGAGAGAGAGAGAGAGAGAGAGAGAGAGAGAGAGAGAGAGAGAGGAAAAAGGGGGGAGGAAGAAGTGCATTATATTTACCTTGTGGATGCATATCCGGTGGTGCATGGATTCCTAAACCTGTATCGGGGTTCGCTGTTACGTGAAAAATAATTTACACGCGCGCGGATATCAATGCGCCCTCTTTCCCTTCCTACACATATATACACACCATATACATATATAATACACAAATGCATATTTCGTGCTACGCATATTACAGAGGAGAATCGGACACGTGCGACGAAAGGGTGTGGCTTGCGAAACAACGCGCTTCTTGAGACGTGTAATTTTCGCGAATTCTCGAATTGTCCTCGTGAATTGTTATTTTAATATTCATGGAAAATTTTGGAAGAACAGTGGCGGTCTAATTTTCACGGGGCGGCGAAGAAATTGGCCATCCGGTCCCAAGGCGACGCGATAAGCCCCGAAGAGTGGTGAGGATCGGCGAAAGGAAATAAAATCAATTTTCCGGCTCGACCAGGCCACAGATTTGATGCGAATAGACCGTCAGTGCGCTAGAGAGAAGGAAGGCGAAGAAGATGAAGAATGAAAAGGCAAAAAGTGCGCAAAAGGAATGATGGAAGAGAAGCCGAAACCGATGGAAACCGAGAGATTGGAATAAGCTAAAATAGTATGAGGAGAAAAAAATAGGAGAAAAAAAAAGGCAAAAAAATGATACTTATACATAAGATAAAACAAAATTGGAGATAAAAAAAGAGAAAGGAGCAAGAAATAAAGAAAGAGGGAATCAATGCGAGGAAAAGAGGAAAGGAGCGAGTGCGAAGAGTGAAAAAATATAAAAAGAGAGCGGAAAAAGAGGAGATTAAAAAAAACAAATAGAAAAGAGAAAAAGAAGAGTCGAGAAACATTACGGAAGGAGGGAGCAGGTATGGTTGTAGAGAGTATCGTTTGACAGTACGGAAGCGCGAGAAGGCAGAAAATCGTGATAAACGTCTACATATATATGTGTGTGTGTGTGTGTGTGTGCGCGAGCGAGCGAAGAGAGTGTATGTGAAGGCACTTTCGAAATATCAATTTGAAACAGCCACGACTATAGGTATGCGTCATGCTTTCCACCGGCCATTACGGCCGGCTTTCCATTTTTATTTGTATTTACCGGGGGGGGGGGATGCCCCCCCCTCGTCGCATTCCGATGTTCCCGGGTCACCCCGCGGTACTCGGTGATAGAAAAGGGGTGTCGCGACGGTGTGCTCTCTTCATATTTTACGACATTTTGTTTCCAATCCGCGCCGGGGGCATCACGTGGCATCTCGGACCTTATTCGACTTTTATGGGGTTAAATCGTGATGAAGTGTCTCGCGAATGGACCAACCTCGCCGCCTCTTTCCCACAATTCTCTTCCTTCTCTCTCTCTCTTTTCTTTTTCGCCCGATCCTGACTTGCGAAGGATTCGCCTCGAAGGTCAAAAGCGAGAATTCCATCACAGCTGATACTCGTGACTTGGCATTTTACACTTTTTATTCATTTAAAAAAAAGAGAGATCTATCAAGATTAATATCCATTTTTTATATATAATTTCTATATATATTATTTTCTTTTGTATCATTTTTCAAGTATTAGCTGGCTCAAAAAAGTTTCTTTATCCTAGTGTAAATCTCCGTTGGTACGAATCTGTGTTTCTCGACGGAAGAACGTGGAGAGCCGCGTAAAAAAAAAAAAAAAGAAATATGAAAAAAATATTTCCACGCAAAATGTGCGACGATTCTTCCCTGACGTTCCCCCGTGAGATGACTTATCCGCGAATTCGATCTCTCGTCCCCTCTCGAGAGATCGAGAGCCGCCGTTGCCGGTCGCCGCCCGGTTGACCGGAAGTCCGACGCTTCTCAGGTCGGCAAAAAGAAGCTCCTCAGGTTTTTCAATCTCCCATAATGTCTAAAGCATGGTCTCTCTATCGGCGCCTTGCAAACCGCGGACGCGATAAGATAGCGCCCGAAACCCGGGCTGAATTTACGCTCGGCATAAGTTCGCCTTATATATGAGCGTCCACGGGAAATGCGACGATCGTATCGCGCGATCCATCCGTGAAATGTTGCCCCGGCCAGTATTTTACTGGTCTCGCTCGCCTTTCGAGATGTGAGCAATACCCGGGGAACGACTCGGCTCGGGTATGCCAGGCCAGGAAGACAAATAGCTCGGTTGTGCTCGTGCATTTGTATTGTTATTCTCGCGGCGTGAAAGACTCGTGTTTTAAGGTAGTTGTATCGCGAACGGCATTAGTCAAAAATAATGGTCACTGCATACGGTGCAATGAACGGAAAACTCTATTTATTTGCCAACTCATTGTGAATTTATTCTTCCCAACATGAGACATGGCAAAATCGTTCATCCTTTATTCGGTAATATCGTTAAATTTAAATGAGGAACTGCTTTAAAAATTTTTCGAGACGTTTTATTAGATATTGTTTTATTTTTAAATCGTAAGAAGCGTCTTTTTTATAGGCGAAAATGTGAGTTGACACCATCCTATTGCGAACCATAAAATCCAAAATTCAAAAACCATTATCTATGTGGTTAATAATTTTTGTCGTTGTCTTCAGAAAACTTTAAATCATAATTACTCAAAATTTAAACAATAAGAAAGTGCCTATTGCGATTCAACTACCTTAAGACTACTTCCTACCTTAAGGCTACTTTCGTCACGCAGAATGTCTTAAGATTGTTCCTATTTCACGTGTCGCAGATCGATCAAATAATCAAGTTGTAAGAACATCGAGGTTTCTGAAGAATTTAAAGTCTAGAAAGTCTTTAGAAGCTTGACTCTGGATTTTTAAGTTAAACTCGATATTTTTTTAAAATTAACAATTAAAATCATTCACTAGCTAAATTCGCTGTGTTGCTCAATTGTCTATCACATTTTCTAGAGAGAAGTGATAGAGAAATTACCGCGAAAAAAATCGCACCAATCCCAAATACTACAGGATATTCTCAGCAAAAAAAAAAAAAAGAAGACTGGCACTCAGTTCCACCCTAAGAAAAGTGCGAAAAATAATAACTATATACGTATCGCGTCCCTAATAAAAATATCGGGCGAAGAGGAGAGGGCAACGCGGTGAAAGTCGCGCTTCGGTCCCGGCGCGAACCCCTGAAAATCCCGAGAATTGTCTGCGGCGCGGCCTGAAACAACAATAACCCCATTCAGGCCGGTGGCATTTGACAGTGGGGTCGGAAACAATGAAACAATCAGTCCTCGCGGCCCCTCTCGCCGGTAAGGGTAGGAGGAGGGGATGAAGGGCAGGGGGAGAGACGCCGAGAGAGAGGAGGGAAGTGAGACACAGGCGGGCGTGAAGGCCGGAAGTCAACAGCGCCGGACAATAGCAGGCAGCGTTTGACTACCGTTCCTAATTAACCAAGTTCGCTAACTTTGGCCAGACTTGACGACCCCCTCCCCCCCTCCCCCCACGTAATGCATAATTACGCGTCGCTCACGGTCGTTCCCGCGACGGGACGGTAACATAAGCGGCGTATAGAGAATAATCTATCAATCGAAAGATACTACTCACAATCAGCTATGATTGTGAGATTCAGACAGATGCAACATATTTGATATATCGGATAGATGTCATGGTCAATGGAACAATATCCTGGTCTTTGATCGTTGAAATGTGTCTAATGTAAAGAATTTAAAAAAAGTCTCAATTTTTGAATATCCCTTTGGATTTCTCGGTCAACAGATCTCTCGTCGCATCTTAAAAAAAAAAAAAAAGTGTTAATTGCAAATTTCTCGGGAAATGTTTCGGCGTATCTCGCGACGCAATGCGAAAAGTATACGAGGTACGATAAAGCCGGTGTTTGTTGCAAGACGATAAAAGGAGACGTCAGCCACGCGGCATCGCTATTATTAACCTTTAGTGCGCCCTATCTCTCGTTCTCCACCCCTTCTCTTTCTCTCTCTCTCTCTCTTTCTCTCTCTCTGTCATCACGCTTTTTATTATTCACATAATCGGATCTGGAGCGGCGATAGCGCCGGTGATTTCGGGTTTGTCTAGGGTAACGCAGTTGTCGGTCGGCACAATGCCGCGCCTGAATGCCTCATTGTCTACTAGGACCGACGCCCACTCAAAACTTCCACTCGCGCCCACCGCCGCCCGTCATTTTCCGCAATCAAACGATCGCGTCCTCCTCTCACCGTCGCGCATAAAAGCGCGGCTGATATCACCGAGCAGGCGCGCGCGCGCGCAATTAAAACGTTCTCCATCCTTTCTCCTCGACGAGAGAGACAGAGACAGAGAGAAAGAGAAAGAGAGATGTGAGAATTCAAGAGATCCCGTGTTTCGTGCTAATTTTAGTAAATTTTATATATATATATATATATATATATATATATGTAATATATAGTATATATTATAGTATAGTAGTATATATATTATAGTATATATAATACAGTAAATAATATATATATAATTTACTGTATTATACACATTTATAATAAATATACTATTATCGATGGAGATTATATCATTTAAATCCGCATTGCGATATAAAATGTAAGAAATAGCGTGTTTCGCTAAACGGGATGAGAAAGTTGGTGTAAAATTTGAAATGAGAATTTTTTTTAATTCAAAAAGTAGGAAACAAAACGCAATATTGTTAGTTATATCGGTCCCCCTTTCTCCGCTCGTCGGATGAACTATATACTTCGGAATCCCTCTCGGGTTCGCACTCTCCCCCTTTCCTTCGGGGGGAGTGATTACATTTCACTCGAATTCGCTTTACGTCTCTCCTTACGGGAGCCGTCCGGAGGCTGCGGAGCTACGCGCAACGAGGACATTCTTCGACGACAATACCCGCCACAATCGAGCGCGGCATACTTCCGCGCATACTAATGGAGAGAGGCACCTAGACTTCTCTCTGGTCAGAGGGTAGTCGCTGCTGCTACCCCCGTCGCTCGTCCTCTTTCCACGTCTTTGTGTATGTCACCCGTAAAACTTACCAGCTCCTCTCCCTCCCTTCGCTCCCTCGTCGTCGTCGTCGTCGTCGTCGTCGTCGTCGTCGTCGTCGAGCAACCCAACAGAAGTTACTCCGAATGATACTCCACGATTCTGGACGGAATTGAATGGATTCTGAATAGAATCGAATGGATTTTGGATTAGAGATGGATTCGAGAAATTTATATCCTGCGATATATATTTTAACCTTTTTGATAAAAAATTAAAAAAAGCGCTCATGTATATAATTTTTCATTAAAGAGACATCTATACTTGCAATGCTCACGCATATATGATAATTTTCGTTATATATGTATATTTTCTTTTTTAAGAATTTCTAGGAATTTATCAATTTCTTCGCGAGATCGATCGCGAGCAACGGCGAAATTCTACTGATTGTCAAGGGGGGGAAGGGGGGGAAGGAGGGAACGTGCCCCGCCACGGTTGGAAACCGTTCTCCCGGCCGCCATTCTCGCCGTTATCTCGCCGCGGAGAAAGCATGATTGCCTTTATGGGGGAAGAAAGGGTCCTTTGCGGTGGCGATAATGTCTCCGCGGCGGCGACGGAGGCGTCGCTATCAGAAATAAAACACGACGAGCCGAGGGTTCCGCGGAAAAGCGCGGGGAAAGAGGGGGGAGGAGAGAGAGAGAGAGAGAGAGAGTACGGAGAGAGGAAACTTTTACCTTGCCCTCTCGACGAGATTTTCCTCGCCCTCGTCCGATTAATTTCGCGGCTTTCCTCGCAACTTTGTGAGGATAGCACGCTAGAAACACGCTCGTATTTGCTCGCATGAGATATTAGCCTTGCGATAACCTGAGTTTATTAGACTTTTATGTTAATATTTGATTTGGCTTGATAAGGAAGTATGAAAAAAAAATGACTCGACTGCAACTCTACAACGGCGCAAAAAAACTCTCACTGAAAAAACAAAAATCTTATTACTTAATATTAATAAATAATAATATTCTCTTGACAGATGCGAGGAAAAATGGGGGCCACAATATTTCTCAATTCGGATCAAGATTTATTTACAAACGTTGCGTTATATATTACAGCAATAATTAACAATAGTATCGTAATCGTCGAGGCGATGATTAATGTAACGCGTTACATTAATCCGAATTAATCGAAGCGTCGCTATGTGTGTCCGTCAAATTTCGCGTGAGAGGGAAAGAAAAAATGAGAAGAAGAAAAAGAGACGGAAGATACGTTTCTACATGTTTTTATAGATATGGTTTACGTTTACTCGCATCTTACTTCCGTTTTTTTCAGGGTACACGCTAATGCGAAACTCGTGCTCGCTACGATCGTTAGAGATAATTGGCGGGAATTTCTACAAGAAGGTGTAAATCGACGGATTTCTCTCGACGAAAATGAGCGACAATATATTTACAACTCAACTTAACAGTCAACAATAATCGTAACTAATGTAACAAAAAACGAGATAGTGCGCATCTAATATATTCCACGTGCGTTAATTTCCATGTAAATCAAACTATCGAAATATTAACAAATGAGGTGTAAAACAAGTAAACGACGCTCTGCAAAGTAGTTGAAGAGACAAAATTCTCAATTCCGTTTCGCTATATATTCAGGACAATCTAACCAATATTGACGAAATCAATCTTTAGTGAAATAGAGCGAGATATATTTGACAACCCCTTCGGGAGAAGGGGAGGGAAATGTCTTTCCGGCTTTTTCCCGTATATAATATATTAGAAAAGAATTCTCAGCTACTGCTTGCGGCCAACCAGCCAGTCAGCCACGCGTCTCCCATTTCGCCGTATCGATGCTTCTCGTCGCGAAAACCGTTTCGAATACAACAAAACCGGGGGGGATGGAAGGGGGGTGTCGTCGGGGGTACGTTGCGTCTCGTACGTTAGCATTCAGAACGTTTGGCTTATTTCGCACGGCCGCGTTCCAAAGAAGAGATTTGCCTCCGCCAGAAGAGCTTTTTTTCTTCTCTCCTTCCCCGCCGTGTGTCCATCCCCCGGCGTCTCTCTCTTCTCGCCCCCCCCACCTTTCCCCCCTTTCCTCCGTTCCGTAATATGTGGCATGCAAGAGAGGGTTGGTTATCTCATCAAAATTGGACTCCTCTTGGTATCCAGCTTCGCGTGCACGATCCGGTCGAAGGGACCCTTTGCGGTCGCCCTTTGTGGGATTTCGGGAGCCGTAGCGAGTTATCGATTCCTGTCTCTCGTTCGCCAGAATGCGGTTTCCGGCGTAAGTTATTTCCCGTTTATCGCGACTTATTTGTATACGCGACCGATGTATATATATATATTTTTTTTAGGAGAGAGAGCACTCTTCAATTATACACAATCATTTTCACTAGTTGTAGATTACCTGTTCGAGAGATGTCCAAGCTATAAAACGACTGGTTCAATAGTTCTCTGATCGCGAGAAGAGAGAATGTCTCGCGACAGGACAGATTCAAAACGGAAGATTCGTCTCCGAGATCGCGAGATACCGAAGAGACAGAAAGAGAGAGAGAGAGAGAGAGAGATATATTGATCCGGAATTCGAAGTATCTCACGTCTCGATTATTGCAATTGAATCATTGCACGTTGGCGATGTGGACGCCGCTCCTCGGTGATCTCGACACGATCGTCGCGTTCCTCTGCTGCTCGTCCTGAAAGTGTACGACGTCCTCCTTGATAACGCCGGTGCTCAGATTCGCGACTGTCGTTTGGGGAATCGGCGAGAGCATCGGAGCCACTCTCCACCAATCGGCGGTCGGCCACGTGGCCGGTACCAGGCTCCCCCGGAAGTTGAGGTCCGGGAGAACCGGAAGCGGTCTTCATATGACGTGTCCGCGCTGCGAGCCCGAATTCGAACTGCCGGTGCTCCCAGACGTCAGACTCTGAACGGAGAACGGAGCGTTGTCGATCCTGCTGCCAGACGTCGAGGACGTCGTCGTCGTCGAGGATTTTTCCGGCTGCTCCGTGGGCGGCGAAGAGGACGAAGACGAAGAGAAGCGGTCCTGGGAGCGATCTTCTTGATGAAGATGATGATGATGATGATGATGCCTCTCCATGCTGGTGGAGAAGTCTTCCTCGAGCTTCCGGTACCGGGATTCCTCCCGTTCCGCGACGACGGCGTCGTCGTCGGCCCTGGCTGGGCTCGGAAAGGGCGGATCGTCCATCTTGGACGACGGAAATGGCCTCTTGGGTTCTTTTGGCGGGCTCGGGCAGTTGCAGTTGGGCGGCAGACAAGCGGCTGCCGACAGGCTCGTCGGCCAGGACGCTATTGTCTGGTGGCTCGGGTAGAAGGTGCCGCCGCCGTAGAGAGCTTGAAAGGCCAAATCGGCGGCCAGTTTGCCGCTGTTAAAGTCATCCCCTAGTTTGTGTTGCAGCGGATAGAGCGGGTAGGTAAACGGCGGGAAGAAGCGCGGGATCTTCAAGTCCTCGTGCGACATCAACGAGTGATGCGCGGGCGGCGCCAATGGCGGTAGAAGACCACGTGGTAGATTCGACAGACCATCGCCGGGCGATATCAACGGCGTTATCGTGAAGCCAAACTTGTTCTCTTTCTTCACCAGAGACTTCGGCTTCCGGCGCGGCCGATATTTGTAGTCGGGATGCTCTTTCATGTGAAGAGCTCTGAAAGGTGGACGGTAATCTATAATATTGCGCTGTAAATCAACTTGTATTTCTTTTATGTGTTGTGTTGTTACTGTGTTGTCGTTGATGTCGTCAATCATTAATTATAGAATGTCTACTCGAATCTTGTGAAAAAATTCCCTGAGAATTCCCTGATCTTTTCTTCCAAGTATTTTCGTTTAAAATTCCAGATAAAATAAGAAAAATTGTAGATGCAGCTTTATAAAATAAGTTTCTTTATTCTATGCGCTGTCTAGTGTTTTCTATTCGTACGATTACAAAGAAAGTTGCCAAGAATGCAGTTTTTCTAACATTTAATATTGATTTATTAATTGTAAAATTAATTTGAACAATAACAAAGTGCAATATATCGCTATATCTAAACGCTAAAGATATATGCAAAAATATAAAATAAAAATATAAAACAAAAAAATTATTTATTATGAACATCTTAAGTACTAATTTATTTAAATATTATTAAAAAGTTGAACAACTTTCTATAAAACTTACATAAGACCTTTATACTAAAAAGATACTAATCATTAATAAAATTATCAAAGACACATCTTTTGAAAAAATTCCCTGAGTCTCAATAAAATTCCATGAGAATTCCCGGATTTTTCAAGATAAAAAAAAAATCCCTGACATTCCCCGGTTTTTCCAGGGAATAAACACCCTTAATTAATATAATATTTTTTATGGATATGTTTTGTATATAAACATTAAAATTTCATAATATGTAAAATATTTAAGAATTAAAATAAAAAATGTATGTAAAATTTTCACACTGTCCACACATAAAGAACAAATTTCTTCGTTTTTCTAGTGCTAATTTCTCTTTTTAATTTCGTTCAGTCCAATTTTCTCGACACGAAGATTCGCGGAGGCTCGTCGTTACGGCAGATAAACGCCGCTGAAACCGACATCGTTATACGTCAGCAAAGGGAAAGGGATAGTCAAGAAGGGTTTCACGCGCTTTTCGGGAGACGGCTTAATTGAATAGTTTCGCAACTGAAAACGCGGTGGTAGTTTAGCTTGCGTTGGGTCTACAACATAATCCCGCGATGGCAAGAGTCGTTAAATCCTGAAGCAACAACTTTGTCATTAACGGTTCTTAATGACTGTAACAATTTTCTGCTACGGAAGAATCTCAGGCAAAAATGTACGTATCGTTACATTATTATATCATTTAATCGAGACTCTCAGAGATGTTAAATTTGCTCGACTGTCAAAATTTTTAACATCGATATGCGCTACGAGAAGTAAATTTTTTTTAGGAAGACTGAAATTACAAATATCTCGAAAAGGGGAAC
Organism: Lasius platythorax; assembly: GCA_963971435.1. Lineage (NCBI taxonomy): Eukaryota > Metazoa > Arthropoda > Insecta > Hymenoptera > Formicidae > Lasius > Lasius platythorax. Next base: position 1,205,664 of record OZ020549.1, read on the forward strand.
TAACCGTGAAATGTCGGGATACATCTTGTATATTCGCATTTTATTCACGAAATATGAAACCCGTGTCATTCTTTTTATCATATATTTTTATTCGTGCTTATGCTACACGATCGATTATCGCAGAAATAACCACCTTTTCACAATTTTACTAAACTGTGCTCTCGCCGACTCGTGTACAATGGGACGTATTATCGCAGTTCCAGGATACGACACGGGGCACCATAGATATTTGCGCTAAGGTAAGGTATCTTGTACACACATACCTCGCCCTCGTCTTCGCGCGACGGAGAAAGAGAGGAAGGAGCAGCGGTATCTCCGACACATAATACTCCATTATATACCCAAGAGGCGCACAAACGCAGTGCTTATTTATGCCTCACCTCGTGGAGATAAAAAAAAGGGGAGAAGGGGCGAGAGGAGGATTGTAGAGATACGTGGGCACCGCGCTTTTTTTTATACCAACGAGCGCCGCGAAAAAATTTGCCGGGACAACTATCGAGGAGAATAAGAAACGTCGGAGAAACGTCGAAGAATTTCGCGCCGTTATAGTAATTATAATTATAAATATTTCGGGAAAGCAAAGTCCTACTACTATTGCTGTTAATAATATTAATTTCAAGCGATACGATATACACTATCCATATTTTTATATAATTTCGAAATGTTATCTTGATATTCTGTTTCGTAAAATAATATTATTAAGAAAATTATAATCTCTTTCCTTTCTTGCGTGATTTAAAATCTTTTCTGCGTTAAATTTTTCTATTGCGATGAAATTAGACAGGATGTCTACTCAAATCTTGTAAAAAAAATTGAGAATTCCCTGATCTTCCAGATATTTTTGTTTAAAATTCCAGGTAAAATAAGAAAATTTGTAGATGCAGCTTTTTAAAATAAGTTTCTTTAATGTTTTCTATTCAATACGATTACAAAAAAAGTTTCAAGAATGCAGTTTTTCTAGCATTTAATATTGATTTATCAATTGTAAAATTAATTTAGACAAAACAAAGTGCAATATATCACTATATCTAAATGCTAAAGATATATGCAAAAATATAAAATAACAAATAATTTATTATAAACGTCTTAAAGATTACTAATTTATTTAAATATTATTAAAAAATTGACCAATTTTCTATGAAACTTTGATACATGAGACCTTGATACTAAAAAGAGATCGTCAATAAAATTATTAGACACAATTTTTGAAAAAAATTTCCAAGTCTCACAATAAAATTCCACAAGAATTCCCGGATGTTTCAAGATAAAAGAAAAACTCCTGACAATCTCCGATTTTCCCGATTTTTCTAGGGAGTAGACACCCTGTTAGAACAACGATAAATAATTATCACGGAATTTTTTCGGACACGAATTATTCGACGAGGAAAGTGCGGGCGGGGAAATTTTTTCGGACACGAAATTCGAAATTTCAGGGGGATGCTGCGGCGGAAAGTGGAGGGGGGAGGGGGCGCGCGAACACTGTCGCGACCGCGGAATAATAATTCCGGGGACAATGTGTCCCGGCAGATAGCACAAAGCGTAAATCAGCATAAACATCGGTAAAGCCGCGCCGACAATAACTCAGCATAAATGCATAAACATCGGCCGTAATCTTTACAATTCCGACCACCGCCCACCTGGCGGCCGATAAACAACGCGCTATATCATCCCCCATTGCGACATAAGCTCGCCGCGTCGCGACAAGGAACAATAACAATTAGTTACGATTGTCACTGGAATGCCGTGCAACCGAAAGCGTTATTCGCGGAGACGGATACTTAATCGTGTTTCATTGCAAGAGTTTATTTCGGGAGAATATCAGTAGTCAGCGATATACATGTATCTTCTCTTTTGTATTTTTACTTTTTTATTACAAAGATAACAATATGTTATTTTGTAATAAATTTTGCAGTTAACTGAGTTCTTAATTTTTACAATTGTCGCTGAAGCGCGTGGATAAATTTTTAACAGATTCAAAAAGTCAAGTAATTGCTATCGATCGGCTTTTCAGCTAAACAAGCAATTTTCATCTCGCTCTCTTGTATCTCACGCAATATTGTATGTGCTCGATATATAAAATCCACTCGATTAACGAAATCATGTTGAAAAATTATGGATTGTCCATAATTTAACCATATCAATAGATTTTTCGGCGCGATATCAACAGAACGTTCATATGCGACATCAAAGCGCGTAAAAAGCCCGTTTCGCCGCGACGAGAGAAGCGAGAAATCGGGAAGAGGCTGCGGAACACACGTAGGGGGTTGAAAACGCGAAGCGGGGGACGAGAGGGTGAGAGGTGGGATAGGAAGACGAGAGAGAGAGAGAGAAGGAAAGAGAAAGAGAGGAATCGTTGAACGCGACCGGCGGCGGCGGGGGTGCGGAGAAGCCGGGCAAATCCTTTTAAATCCACACAATTGCGACAATGGGGCTTTATTTGTTATCTCGGGGGCCACATTGTGAGTCGCCGTGAACGAACGGACAGATTACGTCGGGCCAGTGACGGCGCGGGTCCAAGGGAACCCGCTCCTACCGACGACGACGCCCGCTCGCTCCAAGAGAGAGAGAACGACTTTATCCCATCCCCTTCCCCTCGCGCCCCTTCCGCGCCCCTCACCCCTTTCACGTTTTCCCCCTTTTATTTTACGACCGCCGCCCTCCTCATCGTCGACGTCGCTGCCATCCGCCAGAAAAGCGGATTCGCCGTTACACGTCCGCGTCGAAATTTCCCTCGAATTGCCGTCCATACCCCTCCCTCTCCACCCTCTCACCCCCTCCGTCCGTTCGCACCTACCGGTCCTTCTCATTTTCCTTTCTTTTCCAGAAATTTTCCGATGGAAAAATATGGCCTTTTGTTCGCGTTTTTGTACGCCAGCAAGCGAAACGTGAGAGAGATGAATATCGCTGGAAAATTTATTAACTTTGATATCTAGCGCTGACTATCTCTGACAATCCTATATATGTAAAAAAAAAAAAAAAAAAAAATAATAATAATAATAAAGTAAAAAGTTACGACACGCAAATTAATACAAATCCTTGCCGAGAATGTAGAGAAACTGAGCTTTCTTGAAATGTATATCGATCAAGTTAACTAAAGTCGAAGGATTAATCGAGATGTGATAAATTCGTATCGCATACGAAGAGAGGAAGAACGTTATTGCGTTTGATTATCGTTTATCGACGCGATTGCCTATCCTTTGCGCGCGAATGCAACGGCAATTTATTTACGGATGGGTTAAGACGATGTCGTATTCGCGGTCTCACCGAAAAAATTTCAACGGCATCCCGGCGTCGCAAAACATCCCTCTCCCCTCCCCCCTCGCTTTCTTCCATTTCCTCCTTTTTTCTCCCGACGGGGAGAAATGTAAATCGAGGTCGGGATATTTTGCAACGCGGGCACGGGGTTAGAGCGTGGAATCAGTTTAAATCTTGTTCCCCGGGACGAGATCGAGAAGCGAGAGAGCGGGAGAGATCGTTCTCAAATTTAATCTGCACGTACCTTGCGCAAACCTATTCCTTTCCCGCTCCTTAAACCTCGAGATTTTTATTTCAATTATTGAATGCTATATTATTAAGACTCGTCGCCATTCGTCTCTCGAGAGACAATGACATGCGTACACAAGGTACTTAACTCGTTTATTTTAAGAAATCTGTTCAGTTAAAATTGAGACAAGTAAAAACAGGTAAAATAATGAAGGATAATTAATAATTAACATATACCGAAATAACATCTATAAAATAAAAACATTAATATTTAGTGTATCTCATAAATATTATTCACACATGCAATACTCAAATTATTTATCATAAAAATGAATGTCGCAAATTGATTAATCGGAATAAGTCATTTTAATTTAATAACATGTAAACAATCGTCAAATATCTAACAATATTTCCGACTTTTGAAAAGTGTTAAAATTAATTGCGAAGTTTGAAACAATATCGAAATACTTCTCAAAGTTTCCGTAAAATAATTATTGCACGTACTAATTGTTTTCGTAAAATTAATACCCTCTTTTTGACGAGATTGCAAAATGTTATATCAATAAGGCTTACAAAATTACAAGACGTTACGAGGACTCTTAGAGGAAGAAGGTTCTCGCGAGATTGCGGGATCTCTTTTAAAAGGGGGGGAGGGAAAGGGGAGAAGGGCTGCTTTAAGAGCGCGTCGGGCTCGAAAAATCGGCAGCGCACGGCTCCGGCGAGCTAAATAAACTCATAACAGTGATTAAATATTCAGGGTTGGTAATAAAGAGAGCTCGTCTCCCCCGCTCTATAAATACCGGCCCCGTCTCACCCTATTTCAGCGTAGCACGCCCCTAAGCTTCTCGGCAACAATGTACTGTATTATGAAGTACGAGACGATCGCGTGGCGCGCTTTCCCGCCCTTTTTGGATCCCTACAACTCTGCTGATACGGACCCCCCCGATCAACGCAATCATCTCGCTGGAGTATTTGTGACTAAAAAGCAATTAGTGTCGACACGAAAAAAAAAGCCGCCCGTCGATCGAAAAAGACCGCAAAATATTGCCCCATTTTCTATATTTTATATTTGTGGATATGTTGTTACAGAATAGAGTAGAGAGAGAGAGAGAGAAAAGCTCTTGACATATATTATAATAATATGGTTTATATCACGGTTTACTCCATAAGATAATGCATATCTACTAGACAAGTATATTTATCGTAATTATTTTGTAATATAAGATGGAAGAATTTTTTGTAAGATGTCTCAACAGCTTTCTCTCTGATAACGAAGCAATATATATTAAAAAGAATAAACTGTACTTTGGTTCAAAATTTCTAAGTAATTAGATTAAAAATATGTGTGTTGTAAAGACTTATTTTAAGTGTTAAAAATCTGCGTTCAAAAGCACAGTTTGTATATGTATAAAAAAAAATGATTTCCTCGTCTCGTATAAAATGTATAATTTGCTAATTTCACATAAAAATGTGTCACACGTATATAATAATTTTTACAATATCGGCTATTTTATCCTTTACAAAATCTATCATTGATTCACTTATCATTTTTTACATTTTAAATTATGAAAATTAGTGACTGAACAGACACAACGTATCCAACTGGAAAATGCCTAATCCAGAAATGAAAGGCATTACTGATCTCTTTTATTCTTTAAACCACGAAACAGACAGCCTCCATTCAATACATTATGACGTATTTCGCGAGCTCACCTCAATCTTTTTGCCTCGTCGATGAAAGGGCGCTTTTCGCTCTCGGTCAGCAGCTTCCACTCTGCGCCGAGTCTCTTCGAGATCTCCGAATTGTGCATCTTTGGATTCTCCTGTGCCATCTTACGACGTTGACCACGCGACCATACCATAAAGGCGTTCATAGGCCGCTTAATGTGCTCGTTATGCAAAGTCTTGGACGACATCTCCATGAGTCGTTCTCTTGCGATAGCGCTGCTCTCGATCTCTAATTGCTTTTCTCACGCATACACAACATTTCTGACAGATTGATCGATAGATCGTGCCTATCTTACGTGGGTAAGGTAACTTTCTTTGAGTGGCATTCTGTTGACAACCTTTTTCTCAACGATCCCAAACACAAATATGTTTTTAGGTTTTTATGATTTCCAGATATTTCAGGTGTGTACTAAATATATTTGTTGTCATTGAAGGCTCGGAGAATATCTTCTTACATTATCGTTTTCTCAGATAGAAACTGTTTTCGAAATTTTAACAGAAATTTTTGTTAAATATTTTTATCGTCACTCTAACGGCAAGCGATTCTAAGTGATTAATTAAATCGTGCGATTAATTAAATGATTCTATTCTCCAAGTTTCTAAATTCACATTCACTGCACGAAGATGACGTTGACAATTAAGAGATATCTTGAAGCTTTATGATAATTTGAGATATTTCTATATAAGTATTTCTCAAAAATAATTCTATTTATTCGGATATTCAGTAGTATCCTGCAAAGACTAGACGTTTTCGAATTAACAAATAAATTTGTATACCACAGTCGCGACCGACGGCAACGTTCTTAAAATCTTTTTAAGCGACAATCCAAGTGATGAGCGTTTCTCAACAAAATCGTGCATTCGTCAAAAGCCCAAGATGTTTGTAAAAATATTGTACACATCTTAGACGAGTATCAGCTGTTTCGGAAACAACATTTAAATCTTCCAATTGTCGCTTTCGAGAAAATTATACGGTTGTCTACTGATCACTGGATCCTCATGCTTGGAGCATCTTGTTGGCTTCTTGATGAGCGTTTTTGATGAATCTCACAATCAATAAAATATAAATTCGGTTCTTTCAATTACGAGAAAAATCGTATCTTCAGTATTTTTTAATTGTCACAATTTCTTCGATCCGGGAAGAGGTTCTGCACTCCTGCTCGGACTTGACTGTCTGACGAACACGGGTCCTATTGGTATACTGACTAGAACTCCCACGGAAACTTTTCGTAGCATGGATCGCACATCTGGGGCGAACCCGTGGGACGACGACGGGTCTTCTGCCACGGTAGCACGAACTCCTGTAGGATGCGGGGGAGAAAAGATTGGCTGCGGACCAATCGGACGCGGTATCACGGCTCCCACTATTTCACGGGGCCAATGGGCGATTGTCGATTGGTGGGTGAGTCGACATGGCGGTTTCACAACGGATACGAGGGTTCGTGGTGCAACAGGTGGAGAGAGATCTGTCTCTCTCCATCTCCCTTCTCTCTCCCTTTCTCTCCCCCTCCTGGTCGAGTACCACGCTCACGAAGAAGACAACGAGGTCGCGAGGCGTGGGTGCGTTTGTCGCGCGGATTATCGCGCCTCCGTTGCCTTTCTGATCTCTCCGCCTTCCGTCGACGGTCAAACCGGGTGCATCCGGTTTATTGATATATCCCCAAGGACAATCGCGGTTAGGGGAGGCAAAAAGAAATTCGACTGCATGTAATTACGGGACTTTCAAAATACTTTCGGAAGCTTCGAATTCTTGGTTGTCGATGTCAAAAAAACCTTTCAAAGTAAACTTTTTTTTGATAACGCGTTAAATTTAGTTATGTATACGAACTGGCATTTCTTTTTAACAGACAAAAAGAAACTATCAATGTCAACAAGTATGTATACACACAATGATTGTGAAAAATATTTCAATATTTTTCTGAAATTTCTAATTAAAAATTAAAGTAACATAATGAAGAAATAATTATATACAATCAAGATGCATTTCACAAAATTTTATATATTGACAATAATAAAACTGAGAGATCTAGAAAGGGCCGAGAAATAAATAGTTGAGACTAAAATGACACGAAATGACATTGCTGATGCGTTCATCGATCAGTCGCTACTGTTGTCATCAGACGAGGAATTTCTTTTCTCGCTTTGTCCGCTGCGAAAATACACAAGCGTGAAAAGCGAACATAAGAGACAAGTCTTATAATAAATCTTATCAGTTGCGGTAGTGTCTTTTCGCAGAGCGAGCGAGAGAGAAAGAGAGAAAAAGCTGGCCGGGATGCAACGAGGGGAGGAAAGTCGGATGACGTCTCGAATGATAAAAGCGATAAAAAGAGAAGGTATAAAACGAGACAAGGGGGCTGGTGTGCAAGCGACAACATCTCTCGGTTGCCATAAAGAGGGAACTGCGCCGTCGCCATTGAATTTCCGGAACGCGCAGAAATATTCATCTGTCGCAGAAAAGCGAATCTGTGTCACCCCGAAGAAATAAAAGAAATAAATAAATTTTTTAAACATATATAGGAAAGGTATTTTTTTTTTCGTTAAACGAAATAAAAACCAATATCGTATAATAAAATATTTACAAAAATTACGTAAATATACAATTGTATGTATTATAACAGATGAGAAATACATTTGAATAAGACAAGTTTTGTCTTTGCTGGAAAATGTAAAATATGATTTTCGAATTTAAGATAAAAATATTACGAACAAAGATAAATATTAATTGCACTCTATATAAAAATATGAAGAAATAATTAATTTCCCAAATTTTCACACAAAGTATTATTGAGATTAGAATTTTGGAATTCGTGTGTCCCGCTTCGATTCTTTCTAAAGTATCATTCGCCAATTTATGATCGATCTCTCTCTCTCTCTCTCTTCCTCCCTCTTCGCGTGACAAGGAGAACAAATACCGTTATCTCGGGATAGAGTATAATGAAGGATCATCTACTCTCCGGAGTAGATAAGCGGGCGCGATCGGCTGTCACGCCGTCCCATTATTAACCGCACAAATAATTCGCTCTTCAACGGTGTCCGTCAATAAACGAGATACAGCGATCGGCTGTCGTTCCAGGGTCCCTTTATCGGCCCTCGTCTCTTCGTCATACATTCTGCCATTCACGGGGCGTGAACGCCTTTTATCGCACGTCGCCGACAAGAATCAACGCGAGGGGCGACGTGTGTCTCTTTTCGGGCAATTCAACGCCAAAATCGACACGAAACTCCACGTTCATATGTCGTACAAAATAATTAGATGATCATTTCACGTCATTTAATAAGCCTCTGATGTTTGGAAAATTTCTCCGACGAAAACTGGAGTCGAGATAAAAAGATCTCTAAAAAAAAAAAAAAAATTTAGTTGAAATATACTAATCGCTCAATAAAGATTCAAATTACTCTCAATTACACGTTACGATTTTTCTCATAGATTTTAATTAAGGTAGTTGTATCGCAACTATTAGTCAAAAAAATGGTCACTGCATACGGTGCAATGAACGGAAAACTATTGATTTGTCTAAAACATTTTGACTGAGCTTGTACTATTATCAATCTATTCTGTACGATATTATCAATCTGGCATTCATTTCATGCCTATTATATTTCTATAATATTTAAAAATTTTGCATCTGCGTCTTTGCATCAATTTTTAGAGCGTCATAACAATATGGTGTTGCCAATTCATTGTGAATTTATTCTTCTCAACATTAGACATGGCAAAATCGTTCATTCTTTATTTAGTAATATCTTCAAATTTAGATGGAAAACGGCTTTAAGAATTTTTGTAGATGTTTTGTTGGATATTGCTTTATTTGAAAATAATTTTTCATTAAAATCGCAAGAAGCATATATTTTTTTATAAATGAAAATGCGAGTTGACATCCTATTATGAACCGTGCAGGGTATAAAATCAAAAATTCAAAAGCCATTATGTCTTGTTCTATGTGGTCGATAATTTTCAAATTTTTGCCGTTGTCTTCAGAAAAATTTAAATAATAATTATTCAAAAATTTCAAAAATATCGTAAGTGCGATACAACTATCTTAATCTAAAACAAATTCCGCAACTCTTTTTCTGTTTATACAACTGCTTACTTTGTTTCTAACTTGAGAGGATCGTGGGCATTGGATCATTTCGAAAGAATAAAATTCTGCGACGAAAGATCTGCGAGGAGAGATCGGAAACGAGAACACACTTTCGAAATACAAAACACGACGAGGCGGACTAAGTGATTTTTCGCGATTCCGACGTCACGCACAGATGAGGGGTTGGGGGGAGGAATAGTGGGCGGACGGGTTTCACGGCCTCTGTCTCTTTCGTTGAGCACGGGGGTGCCACGCGACCGCTGATTATACCATTCATCGACTGCCACGGTCCGAAAGAGGGTTGCGAGCGCGCGTAAACGCCGTAACATCTAATATACCCCGCTTCTCCTCCCTCCCTTTACTTCCCCCGCCCGTTCTTCGATCCTGAATGCCCGCTCATCAATGAAACAATTCGGTTTCTCGACGATGCTTATCGGATGCGTGTCGGCTTCTTAAGATCCCGTCCCCTCTTCAGTCTCTCGTCAATTAGCAACTTCCGTTTAGTAGAGCGTATGCAAAACTTTATTGTTTGCGCACGTAGTTTTCTTCAAGTATATACTATACATTATATCGAGTACTGTCATAAATCTCTCTAACAATAAGCCATAACGTTTTGCAGAAAGCAGTGCTTGATTATCTCAACATGATATAACGTAAAAATTGTTTTCCTTATAATTATAAAAAAAAGTGTTGTGATGAACTAGCTGGATTTAAATATTTTTCCAGATCAGAGCAAAATTATATAACATGTGCGATAGCTTAAATAGCGAAAATGTCGATTCCAGCATAAAAGTTCTCACTTTTACGAGCAGAAAAGAACCATCGTTATTTAATGACTTAAGTTTCATCCAATTGTAGAGCGCAAAAATCAGCGCGTAATAGCGAAAACAATACGATATGACAAAGCAGGACATGATCGTATAGTGATTGCTGAAGCGACAACAAACGCGTCCCGCGAGAAAGGGATTGGCAGAAGCCGAGGGGGGGTTGGAACGGCAAGAGGGTAGTCGAGAGGAGGCGACAGTGGCGTCGAAAAGCTCGCTGATTACTCCATTGTCGAGTCGGTTGTTTCAGTTAATCGCAACGCGCCGTGGACTTTTGTCGTCCCTTTTACGCGCCTGCAGCACGTATTCGGGGGCTGATGCGTCCATCTTTATACTTAATGCCGTTAATGTATTTGTGAGTTATAGTTTCTGAGACGGAAAGTGTGATTCTTAAAATAGTATAGTGCGATAGTAAAATTGATCGACGTAAAATGCAAAGTCACTCTTGATATATACGTTTAATTATGGAAAATAAATTTTCAAAATGTATAAACAGTAATAAAAATTATGCGTCTAATTTAGAAAAAAATTGCAAAATAATGTCGAGGAATCAACCCTTGTTTTTTTTTATTACCTTTACTACTAAACATTTTATATATATTCGACAAAACTATACCTACTCTATCTATATAGAAAACATCTGAAAGTACGAATAGAATTTAAAAAGCATCGTATCTCTCTAACTTTATCAAAAAGAAGAGAAGCCAAGGAAAAAAAAATTATTCCACAACGCGTTGTGGGACACTCTGTGTCAAGGAGTTCCGCGGTGGGATCGCGTCATAAATCTCGTCATAAACGCGACTCGATTGTCTCTGTCTCTCTTTCTCCCTCTCGCTATCTCTCTCTTTCTGTGTATCATTTCTCCAGCGGCCGGGCGAAAATCGAATTCCGTTTTGTTTGGAACGAATCTATACCGGCATTCGGTATTCAGCGCGCGGCCCTCGACATATCAAAATAGAGCGCGCACAATAAGTTATTCGGCCGAACAAAATTGTGGGGGTAGCGCGGGGGAAGAGGAAGGGGGAGGGGGCGACGGAGGGAGGGTGCGAGGGCGATGGGTGGGTAGTATTTTATAGAGTCCCGTTCCCGGTTACATACCGTGAATACATCGCGCGGAAAAAGGATGGCGCGGGACGCAGTGGGACGCGCGTGTGACTGGAATACGTCAAACGAGGGCTTGCGGGGGTGAACCACCCCCGGCGACGCACGTATACTAATCTTTATTCGCTGTTTGACCGAGTGCACCTCTAAGTGTCCCTTGACGTTAAGTCGGGAATTTCGGGATTTCGATTCTACTTTGAAATTTCATTGGAATAACGAAATGGAAAAACTTGTAAGAGAGATCTCTCTCTCTCTCTCTGCAAATATCGAAGAAATTTTATTTAGTAGCCCCTCCACTAACTTAGACACTTCGTATAATTTAGATTTCATTCATCTTAATTAGAAAAAAGTTAAGAAAGGATACGAGCGTAACATGTAGGCAAAGACCGACATATTCACCTTATAGGAACATTGTGCGAACGTGACGCGGCGGTAACATCGTACGGGAATCATTCAAAACATCCATTATATACAGGGTGTCTCGCACGCACGAATGCTCGACCGATATAAAAGAGTCTAGACATCGCGGGTGAATCGGAGGCCGCGACCTCGCGGCCTCGAGTCCTCCTGTCAGAAGGATATCCTGACCATCTCCGTTCCTCTGCCTCTCCCCCCGCGCTAGATATCCCCGCGATTATGGCTGCACGTCGTCGTCTCTCCCGTACTATTAATAATAATCGGAAAATAATTATCCGCGCGGGCTCCGAGCGGACGGTGTGTGGGTGGCAAACCGTGTGGCGGCTGTGAATCGCCGCTAATTGTGAGGAATGGACTCGCGTGTCGGTCGATCGCTGATTCGACGTACGAACGCTCTCGTGACGGACAAGGCCACGTACTAACGATCCCGGGGATCCATTCTTACGATATCGAGACGACGGATCCTCCGATCGCAAAGCCGAACCGAAATCAGGATGAACCTGATATGCCTTTTAGAAGACCACCTACGACGAGTTTCCGTGTCGCTTTTGGAAAATGCTCTTATTCGAGCTACCCCTAGTTTTACATAACTGCCGTACGTTTTGTTACTTAAACAGGGTATCTACTCGAATCTTGTAAAAAAATTGCCGCAGAATTCCCTGATCTTACAAATATTTTCGTTTAAAATTTCAAGTAAAATAAGAAAATTTGTAGATGCAGCTTTTTAAAATAAGTTTCTTTATTGTACGCGCTTTCTAATGTTTTCTGTTCATACGATTACAAAGAAAGTTACCAAGAATGCAGTTCTAGTATTTAATATTGATTTATTAATCGTAAAATTAATTTGGACAATAACAAAGTGCAATAAACGCTAAAGATATATGGAAAAATATAAAATAAAAATATACAACAAAAATAATTTATTATAAATGTCTTAAAAAGTATTAATTTATTTAAATATTATTAAGAAATTGAACAATTTTCTATGAAACTTACATAAGATACCATGATTCTAAAAAAATACTAATCATCAATAAAATTATCAAAGACACATCTTTTGAAAAAATTCCCTGAGTCTCAATAAAATTCTATGAGAATTCCCAGATTTTTCAAGGTAAAAAAAAAAAAAAATCCCTGGCAATCCCCGGTTTTCTCGGTTTTTCCAGGGAGTAGACACCCCGTTAAACTATTCAAAGTAGCAATAAAAATAAAATAAAGCGAAATAGAGATTTTTCACCTACTGCTTCTAATTTTTAAGTGAATACAGACCGCGTCAAAAAATCTGACCGAGTCTTCTAGCGAGTTGCAAATCGAATGAGAATGCAGCGAAAGCCCGAAAAAAAAAAAATAATCGCGCCGTTCTGTCCTTTAAGGATTACGCTGTCGCGTAATTGTCGCACTCCGTGCACGCGACCCGGCAAAGATACTCTCTCCAGGCAATAGAGGACAATGGCGGACTGTCGACATTACGGGGGACATTGTCGTGGCTCGATATGAGCTCGGTTGCCTCGGGTATACAAGCAGCAATATCGAGATCCTGCCAACCGCTCCTCGAATCAACCTCCCCCCTCGGGCCACCACCTTTCACCCACTTCCTAGTCCGGAAAGTAGCGACGCCTCGAAAGAGCGAGCATTCGTTTTTGCCCCAGTCTGTATTTTTCGTATACTAACAATAAAAAATGTTTGCTTTGAGATCGCGATTACGTATGTGATTCGAAATATTTTACAATTTTTATTCATGACACTTATTTCGTCCTCGTCGTTGCTTTATTATTTATTCCATTTCGCGAATTCGTGACAATTTGGCGGGTTGTGTGTTCCGGCCTTTTATATCTATCCCTTCGTTTTCCCTAAACTTTTTTTTTTTTTTAAATTAACGCGCTATTTTAGCCTTCAATTTGCGACGAATTTTTCGCGCTCGTTCGATCGAACGTACGCGTTCATAAACGCGTCTATTGTGATGGCCGAGTTTTTTCGCAAAGGGCCCAAATAAGCCCTTTATCAGTCTAATCCTATATATACGCGCGAATGGTTGTCTGTGACAACGGCCCTTTTTCCAATTATCGACTCGATCGCGACCCTTTCCAGTTGACTCTCGTGCCAAACGCGACCCGTGATACAAGGCGAACCGGCTCGATCAATGCTTTCTCTATCCTCTAAATGAAAGTAATAGTGATTCACGATATTGTAACGAAGGTCTCCTTTATTTCCCTTTGCTTCTTCATTTTTCATACACGCGCGCGCGTAATATTATATTTCGTTAATTTGGATAAAAGATAACACATTATAAAAGAGAAAGAGAGCAACTGAATAATACATCACATATATAGATAGAATTATTAATCGATTCTCGACCGATGATTGACTCTGCTTGTAATCGATTTGCGGAAGTGTAAATGAAAACGTTATCGCAGGTTTATCTGGGAAAGATAAACGAAGCGAGCAGTTTGTCTTTCCTTCTTATAAAGAAAGAGATTATTTGACTTCGAACGAGAATATCTAACATGATCGATAACGCATTGGTAATGTAAAGACAAACTTTGACAAAAGTTGTAGTATCTTTTGATCTTATTATATGAACGCTTGAAGATCTTATAAAATGCAACTGAAACGAAATTCTTTTTAAGTCAGTTATATAAATTAAAATACACACACACACACATATGGGTAAATAAAAGATATTAATAACGCGTGTTGTATTACGCGTAGCGAGGATATAATTCAGCAATTAAGATTCATAATTAGCTCAATTCTAATTAACGATTTGAGAACATTTATTTTGTCGTCACAATTGATCGCAATTAATTGCGCAAAATCTCTTCTTATCCATTCTTCGGCATTGATCGCGTTGTATTCCGCTCGTATTTGCGCAACGAATCATCTTTCCGGCGGAATCTTCTTTAGGTGATTCTCATTCGAATCCGCGCCTTTCAAGTCCTCCACGAGAATAACGCGTCTCTTTACGCCGCGGTAAGCCACCGGCGAACCGTTATCGGAAGAACTTTCCTTTTTCCCGGCCGGAGAGAGGAAAGAAAGGACAATTCTATATTATTGTATTATATCCGAAGAGAGTTCGGTGCCCCTCTATGCGCGAAAATTGCCTCTTCCGCGGATTACCGAATTATCCCGCGCGCGATCGAGAACAAAACTCTTTTTTTCTTTCCAAGGGTGGAAGAGAGGGGGGGATAGAAAAAAATATCTATTTAATTTGTAGAAAAATTTTCTCTAAATTTTAATAAAAGTAATTTTTCAAAGGATCGTGATTTAGAGGAAATATTCGATGCCCGAATGTAAAATGCTGACCATATATTTAAAGTATGATTGATTTATTTAAAATTGATTGGAAAAAAAAAAAAATGCAAGAGCTAACGTTTTTTGAAAATTTAAGTGTTCGAGATTTCTCATCGCCGGGTCTTTTAATCGATCGCAACGCGTTCGAATTATCGAACGAGGTACGCGCAAATGAACTCGGCGACTCCATTTCCGTTATCCTCGGGCGAGAGCCCGAGTTACGATAATGGTGTGCGTTTAATATAAGAATCAGTCGTTGCTATTGCAATCTACGGCAGACATAGGTAATTGCTTGCCGAGTTCTCGTTATTGCGATCGCTATCAGCCCGCCTTCCGAAATACTAACTGCTCCTCACTCTCTCGCGCGAGAATACAATATTACGGTGCAATGCAATTATACAGAATAGGTGGTAATAGGCGCAATTGGCGGCTTCTTTCGAAAATTGAAATGACTTTCATTTTCGCGAAAATATCGAAACGCAATCAATTATAGATATGTATGAAACGTTTCTCAAAATAAATCAGATAATATTGCCTAAAAAAACGCAAGAATTTGTTTACGTCTTCCTTTATCTCAAGTGCCCAACCTCAAGAAAATTGAGAACTTTTATAATATATTATTTAATAAATAAAGTAGCGTATCTTGCGCGATAAGTCGTAAAAAGGGTGTAATATGGTCGTAATGACTAATATCGAAAATAAAGATAAATCGGATAAGAGGGAGGGGCGCTTTATATTCTGTCTCTTTCGCCATAGATAAAGTGTCGTTGTGTATATCGAAGTCGAGAAACTGACGACGCGCATAAATGTCTCATACACGTTTCGTCGCGGAAATGAAGCGAATCGGCAGATACCGCATAGGAACATTAGAGACGCTATCTGATACGGCCGAGGCGTTTAGGAATTACCAGATAGTGGTTTGCTCCCTACTATGAATCTCTAAGCTCGCATGTCGCGATTCTTCGCCGCCCTTTATACGATTGCGATCGCGGTTTTTGTCAAACGCCTTGGCGACGAAATTTACCTGTTGCGATTCGATTAGGATTTATTCAGATTTATATAAGAATTGATTCGAACGCTGGATACACATGTCATTTCAAATTACCATGTCACTTCATAACATTAATTCTACATTGCATAAATTTTTTTCACTTTCTCTTCTTGATTTATTATATCTAAATAAATTCAAATTTATTTTTTATTTATATTTTATAAAAAAAAACATATATATATCCCTCTCTAAAGAAATAAAAATATAATTTTTTCATTATTTTATAAATTATTTTCCATTATAAATTTAATTTTTTTATTAATAATTTTTTAAATATAAATAAAAAATAAATTTAAATTTATTTAGATATAATAAATCAAGAAGAGAAAATGAAAAAATTTAGCAATGTAGAATTACATATATATACATATAAATATATATAAGATATATATATATGAATAAATAGATATATGTATATAAGATAAAATATATATATATAAATATATATAATGTAAGATATATATATATATATATATATATATATACATATATATATGTATATAAAAGATATATGAGATATATGTATATACATACATACACATATATGTATATACATATATACATATATCTCAAGAAATAAAAATATAATTTTTTTAAATATGCACTAATGTTAAGATTAATAATAATGTATGAATATAATAATACTATAGTCGTTCATTGATTGTTTCGGTACTCCTAAGCAAGAGCAACCGATCACTACTGCATCTTAACTCGGTCCTGATAGCCGAGGATGCGATCGGATTTGCTACCTTTTGTGCCTTTGTGGGTAATACGGATCCAATTCGGATCCGCCATACGGTGCTATCGGAATCCTTAAATCCTGTTTCCTCCCATTGTCCAGTCACTGACTGGTCTTTCGTCCTTTCAAAACACCGACTACTCGCTACTGTAGCAGGACGTGATTCAACTCACCTTTACGTTAGTTTGCCAATTTATATCTTTTCTTTCGATATTTTCTCTCATATTTTCGATTTCATTGTATTGATTAATTATTTGTATTTTGTTTACAGAGTATTTAATATTTTTGTATTTAGATTATTTCTCTTTTCATAAAGGGGAAATAAAATTTGTAAGAATAAATGAAAAATTTTTTTAAAAAACTTGTTACATTTTTCCGAAATTATTTTACTTTATGGCATTTGATCAACTATATGTTTGTTTATTCTAATTGGACATAGATTTTATTTTTAATAGAAATTTATCAAAAAGTATTTCTTTTATCGACAGTCGTGTTGGTACATCGACATATGGGAAACAAATTTACTCGACGGTGGATACAGCAACAGCTGCAGTCAACTGCAACGAATTTAAATTTCAAGCAACGCTAATTTATTACGTTAACTCTGCAAATTATTTATTGTGGACTGATGTTATCGTAACGAGAAAAAAATAAAAATATACAATGTTATTACAAATTATTTCGTAGATGTTGAAATTATCGATTTCTGCCGAAGCGCCGAGCTTGGAAGGTTTTCTTCAAGATGGCAACTGCTCAACTTAAAGCTTACATTACGCATAACAATGTATACGTCATTATAATTGTCATTAGTTTTGTGATATATTAATGTTGACTCATTAATATATTGCTGTCAATTAAATAAATCATCAAATTTTTGTCAAAGGTCTAATTTAATAAATCGTCTTCAAATAGACACGTTGTAATAGGAAGATGATAATGATAATAATGATATTTTGTCAACAATTAAGTCGCAAAATTGCGAGAAGTATTCGATCACCCCATTGTCGTATTTACTTCATTAATATCGGCTTTTCCCCTCGTTATCACTTATCATTGCCGTCGTTATTCGCACGGCTATTATCGCGCAGCGAGGCAAAGTTTTCGAAAACACAGAGGGAAATTTGTCGGCGGATTAATTATTCGATTCGAGGCGCGGCGAAATTTTCTACATTTGTGAATCGCGCCGAATTAAAGAGACACACAGACGCCGCCGTGTGTCAACACGCAGGGGAATTCCCTCTCTTTTTTTCTTCTCACGCGCCCAGACCACCGTGTCAGTGTGTCGACGCGCTTAATTGGCTCGTTATATTAATTGAATTTCATTATTCGTCGGCGCGACAATGAACAGCGTCGTTCAACGAGCGAGAATGAACCGTGGGGGAGGGGAAGGAAAAGGGGGGGAAAAGGGGGGAGAGGATCGGCCGAGCAGCCGCATTTTCCGCGCTTGATTACCGAAAAACGTTTCACGCGCGCTTGCAGAGCCGGCAATTCAAAAAACGCAGACAATCCGAGCGGCACAAATCGCACAAGCGCTCTCGTCTGTTGCGAAAATGTTTTCCGGCGCGTGTGTAAACGAGTAAAATATATCTCGCGTATCTCGTTGATTAAACTTGGCTAATTTTTTCCTCTACCGACGATCAAACACGATCGATACAAACACGATCGATACAAACTCACGATATAAATAGGATTTTTCAAAGCAAGAAATTTAACTTCAATTCATGTTTGAGTTTGATAAAAGTATATAGATAAAAAAAGGGAGGAAAACTAAGAAAATTTCCAAAGTTTAGTTTACGTCTTTTTTTTTTAAGTGTGATCGACTCATCTAAATTCTTTACGTCTGAGATAAGTTAACGAAAATGTTTCGATTCTAATCTTTCGATTTTGCCGATACGATAATACAAATTGTTTCTCTTTTACAGCTTGCGCGAAAAAAAAAAAAAAACTATACATAAGGTGGAAAAATCCGGAAATCTCAAAGTTAATTGATCATTTCGTGCTAGCGATTCCGGGTCAATGTCGCGTTTTAAAATTTTATTTTCCAAAACCGGTACGGTTACGTCGTTGCCTTCGGCATCTCTCTCGCGGCAGCCGATTTATGCGACTGACAGCAAAGCCATTGTGCGTGCCTGGGACTGTCATTGTCCATTCAAACAAATTGACCACCGGCCGGCCAGTCGGTCCATTGAGCAATCTGCACAGGGAAAAGGGAGAAAAATGCGCCGGCAGATGCGGTGGAAAAACTCTCGCGTCAGAAACTTCCCCTCCTCCCAGTGTCTTATTATGGGACCTTGGCCGCGGATCGTAAATCTCTCGCCGTGATCGGCGAATCTCGTGCACGCACGAATAAACAGTGACGAACAAAACGTGTTTCCGATAGATTTACAAAATATCGCCCTTTGTACCGAGGGGGGAAAATTTCGTTGTACGAAATCGAGAATTGATTTTTCGACTATTAGTGTATTTTCCAGACGGCGATAAACAAGGATAAGCAAGATAAGCGTTGATCAGAGTGAGTTTTTCTTATAAAAATTATTTAATATATCTAGCTTTTATCAAGAAGATGATACTAGAGTGAGATAATACGCAGAGTAAATGTTGGGTTGATTATGTTACATCATTAAAGCAGTAGTTATCTTGAGATTTAACTTTTAATGTTGGATATGAAATAATAGTGTTCTCGTTGTATAGAGAAAATATTTCGTTACGTTTACTTAATTTATTAATTGCGAGAAAATGAGACAGACGGGTCAGCTAATCCTGACATCGCACATATCGAGCATCAATTTTGCAATCGACGATCTTATAAAATGTTTTCTCCTCTCCAAAGTCTTCTTTCAAAGACTTTAATCTTAACCGAGTAATAGCAGCCGGCGGGAGGTGTCGATAAATTTTTTTACCCTGATCTGCCATTCGTTTCCGCTCGAAGAAACCCGCGAGAAGCAGAGTTTTTGTCTTCGAGAGAGATGATTCGAATGGAAGATTAGTTGCGGACGCGTCCGCGTTTAGGTCAGCAGTGTAAAAAAAAAAAAAGATTGTACCGACCGCCCAGAGTGCGCAAGGAATCATTGGCACGTGATTCTCGATAACGTCATGTCGGTCATGCGTTCTCCTCGAGAAAATCAAGTCATGGTATACTGTCAATTATAAAAAAAAAAAATATATATATATATATACCGATAAAGTTATGTAATAAAGACGAAATTTCTACAAAACTCTGTTATCTCGGCTTTTTATGACGGATGGATGAATAATCGATTATCCGGTATTGGTTCCGGTTCGCCGATCGCGAAGAAATTAAAGCTGAACTTGGACAATTCCGTTCGATCCCAATTCCTTTCTAAGACGATTTTGTAAAACAGTTTCTCTCAGATTCGGCGTAACGATAACATACATATCGATGAATATTTTTCACCAGATCTTTCCGCAGATTGAAGCAAAAATATATATTTCAGAAAAAAATTTAGATAGAGAAAAATAGCGAATGTTTTCTTACAATTGAAAATTTTCACTATTTCATCCACATCATCATTTCATATCTGTCCTCTTGTTCGAGAAATTTACCAATATTAGAGAAAAGAGAAGAGACAGAGAGAGAGAGAGGGAGAGAGAGAGATACAGAGAAAGGGAGAAGGAGATGTGTAGTTAATAACCCGTTGCTTGTGACTCTAATATTATGGATATCGTTGTTTGCTCAGCCACCGAGAAGGGACGAGTGCGAACCGAGAGGAAACGCGAGAGCGCGATCGATGCATTTATGCATGACGCGCGAATCGAGCAATAATATTTTCCTTCTCCTTTCGTCCTGCCCGAGGAAATACACTGCACGCACCCCGCCAAGGATTGTACCTGCTCCTTGCCGAGGATCAAGATTGTGGCAAAGCGCGACTCGCGCGCAAAGTGGACAAATAGATGTACAAATATATAAACAGATAAATTTACGGTGTGTTTTAAGGGATGTTCGATTCTGAATCGATTTTTTAAAGAATCGATCTTTTCTTATCAGAAAATCGATTTTTTTTTCTATTCACTTTTGATACAAATCGATTATTTTAATATAGAATCGATTTTCAATTCGTTAATAAAAATGTCTTTAGGGTTAGACTTTAACCGAATAACAAATTATTTTATTCTTTATGTTGACAATTTTGTTAGCGCATTTTAATCATAGATTACTTTTACACCTTCTAATTGTATAGATTTATTAATTCTAAAACAAGATGTTTCTATTTTAAAATATAAGGTAATCTTTAAATCTTTAAAATGACATCTAGAATAAAGTTAACCCTTTTATTTGAAACAACGTAACTCTGATATTAAATATGTTTTTAATAATTATTATTTTTCTAAGGATAATCATAAAGAAAGACTAAAATGGGTCATTCTGTATATTATATGTAAAAAGTGTTGTATTAATATACATATATACGTATTTTTTAAATTGCGCACGATTTTTTAAAATCGATTTTTGAGAAATCGACCTCTTTGGTCTGCTTTTTTAGTAAATCGAACATCCCTATTTAAGACTAAAGTCATAAGATTAACATTAATGTATATCCATCGAGAGGCTCGTATATCGAAACTTAAACTCGATACATTGAATTTTCTCATCTCTTCCCATTAGTCTCTTACTTCCGCTCATCAACTTGTCGCTCGAACAATATCCATTCTCGCTATCTGAGCATTTGTTCGGTCGATCTCGAAGATTAAGTAACACCCGCCGTATAATTCAATCCAACCCTCACCAGAGCCGTGACCGCCTTTACCCCTTTCAATGCGCAAGACGGACAATAAATACCGGTGCGCTCTTCTGAGCGTGGCTTTTTCGCGTTTTCCGAGACGAAGGCAAAGTTACCAAGGAGGGACACGAGACAGATGCGGGAAGGAAAGGCGGGAGGGGGATTATTCGCGGGACGGCGGGAAAAGGAGATAGCGGGAGTCTCCTACGAGGAAGACAAAGGGCCAGCGGAGAATTAAAAGTATCGCGGACAAAGCCGCGGGACAAGATGCGGGAGCTCATTTGGTGTCTCCCGGTGAATGGGCGTTCATTATGATGCCGCCCGGCACTAACAATCGGGTTCATTTTGTCTCTCCTGCTCGCGGCAACAATGGCGCGGATGGGAGTTGAGAGAAGAAGGGGGGTTGAGGGGGGGAGGAAAAGAAGGAGAAGGAGGGTGGGTTACGAGAGACCGCGTTGGAACCCCACCGCCATCTTGACTCTGCCGCGATGTTCTTTTGTCGTCTTATAAAGCAGCCCCGGGGAAGAAAAAGACGTCGGCTTCCTCGAGAAAGGGAGGAAGCGGAGAAGGAGTAGGAAGAGAAGGAAAACCTCGGTGAGAGAAGAGAGAGAGAGGGGAGGGTGGTGGCGGGGTAGAGGATAGGAGAAGGAGAACTCGTGCTTGGAGGTGGAGTGACTACGAGGAGAGAAAGGGAACAGCAGGAGGAACGACTGGGAAAAAGAGGTGGTGGATGAGGAAAGCCGCGCTTCTTGGTGAACGAAGAGGTCGAGTCAAAATGGCGGAGAGGGAAAGGGTCAAACTCGATAGTCGGCGCGCGTGATGACAAATCCCGCCCTTGCCTTGTCTTGCAGGAACGATTAAACGATATCCGCGATTTTGCATATAAGTATAATAAAAATTTTTGATTATATAATTCGCGTAATATTTAATTTATCTCCAGAAAATTAAATTATATCAAATTAAGTGCGCGTGCGAGTTTGATTGAAGTTTAATAGACCTCTTTATGGTTGAATTAAAATAATTAAAAAATGATGAACTCTGCAATCCATCACTATATAAATCTTCAATCGCTATAAAATATTTATACGAGAGAGAAGTTGAACTTAATTAAATGTAACTTAACGTACCGCAAAGTCGAGATTCGTAGCGCGAGTTAATTTAATGCTCTTCTATGTCTTACAGCGAAGGTACACGTGATCGATAGTTAATCAATCATCGACCGAGAATCCATCGTAATTCACGGCGGTTGTACGCGATCCTATCCCTTCTCGCCGCGTTTTTCCACCGATTTCCTTTTGTTGCGACTCGGGATTGAAGGATGCGCGTCGTCGAAAAAAAAGCGTCATGAATCCAAGAGTTTCGTCGCGCGCAACGAAAGCTACCACCTTTTCCTAGACGCGCCGTGGCTAATCGCACAAAATCGAATCGAAAGTGATCGATACTGTGGTCCCCTATATATACAGCCGCAAATGACCATGAATTATCTGCGTCAATGTTACCTGAGGGTGACATCCGCGCGAAAAGGGAGACACCCCGGGAGACTCTAACAAATTGATATCGTCCCCGCAATTGTTGATAAATAAATTGTTTTTTTCCGCGACGTGGCATAAAAGACATTATGTTCAAAGACATTCTATTCAGTCATAGTTTCCGTTCTCCATTCTAGGCACGAGTGAAATCTGGCTTAATAAAAATTTTTTCACGTGCACTTCTTCCGATATGCTTCTTGTTGCCGCTCGCAACATTCAACAGTCTCATTCATACTGCTACAAGCAGGGTGTCTACTCAAATCTTGTAAAAAAATTCCCTGAGAATTCCCTGATCTTCCAGGTATTTTCGTTTAAAATTCCAGGTAAAATAAGAAAATTTGTAGATGCAGCTTTATAAAATAAGTTTCTTTATTCTATGCGCTTTCTAATGTTTTCTATTCATACGATTACAAAGAAAGTTACCAAGAATGCTGAATTTAAATGCTAAAGATATATGCAAAAATATAAAATAAAAAATAATTTAATACTAATTTATTTAAATATTATTAAAAAATTGAACAATTTTCTATGAAACTTACATAAGACCTTGATATTAAAAAGAAATCATCAATAAAATTATCAGACACAATTTTTAAAAAAATTCCCTAAATCTAAATAAAATTCCATAAGAATTTCCGGATTTTTCAAGATAAAAAAAATCCCTTACAATCCCCGATTTTCCCGGTTTTTTCAGGGAGTAGACACCCTGTACAGAAGCATATTTACAGCATATATCTATAGTAATTAAAAGATCAAATTGAATTAAAACTGTCGTCTATAACAAGCCGATGATTTTTTTTCTTTGACGGTACTACAATCTACAGACTTACACAATCATCTCATTACGTAAACGTTTCACTTGAGATTTCCTAGTTTAACCCCCGCCCCCACCGAACATCGGCGATATTCTTTTTTATTCATACCTGTCGGCAGAGTCCTATATGCAATTTCCATTAATTTCACCGATATCACAGAGGCGGCAGGCCGCGGGCAACAAGGTAACTTCATTAGAGAAGCCGGACGACCAATGAGAAGGAGGATGCCAACGCGCGCTGTCAACGCCGTTCACCCTCTAAAACCGAGGCGGAGGGGGCAGCGGGGGAGGATTCGAGGGAAAAAGAATGACGGGCCATGAAAACCGTACAGTCACGTTGTTATATTGGCCGGTAGTCTCTCTTGCGAGCTCGCAGCCGCCTTCGATGCCGATGCCGATACAAGGAGCAGGAGAGAGAAAGAGAGAAAGATAGAGAGGGGGGAGGGGGAAGGGGGGGAGACTGCCGCTAGTACCGGTTGCTCGGTGTGTACCCTCTATAGTGTGATTAATTCTATTTACCTGCGGCCGGTGCAGCGGCGGGTACACCCGTGCCGTAATTTATCAGTTTGTCGGGCCTCATTGTCGCCGGCATGGCTCGTTGCTAATAGTCGGCCATTCAGGAATCGAGAGGAGCCATCTATTCTTATTACGGGGGCCGTTGTCCGATGGTTCAAGACACCGCTGCACACAATTCCTCCCCCCCCTTCTCTCACCCGGCTTTATCTCACTCGGCTTCTTCCCTCCTCGTCCCCCCTTCTGTGTTTCGCTTTTTCAGTATAATAAGCGTCTTATGTAAAAATACACATGGTATTTAATAATTGGTGTCGAAAACAGCTGATTCTTCCTCGCGTATAAGGATTTAAATAGAGACAGAAATATAAAGAAAAAAATTACTGCTAATTATTCTTTATATGTAACTTAAATTTAATTAAATTTAATTCGCGTCGACATAATTTCGATTTTAACTACGTATGTGCATTTCTTATATTTTGACTTTTTTAGATTCCAATTAATAATAAATTAATAATAAATTTTTAAATTATATTAAAGTGCTTTATAAAGGCTCGAAAAAAAATATCAAAGCTCGTTTTGGATGACAATTATGGGATGCGATTCTCCCGACTGTTTGTCGCCCCCCCCTTTCTTTCTCCGTACGGTGAAATATTTTCACCGGAAGCAGGAAGAGCCGCTAAGCTAGACGAGATATCCCGGGAGGGTGACTCGGCTACTGTCCTCGATACTCTCGCCCCGTAATCGATTAGGTCGCGCGCGCACGGGCATGGGAAGATTTAGTAACTGAAACAGATGGGGAGTTTCGGACGGACGATGTCACCCCTTGTCTCCGGTAGTCATTAGCCCTGGCCATTGTGTATACCTGACGAGGCCTGCCGTGTGAGACCGACCGGTATCGATGGGTGTGTAAAGTTAGCACCCCTATGCTATAAAATCATAGTTCTGTTAAGAGTTTCGAGTTATTCAGAACAAAAGGAAGATCATTTTTAAAAATAATTCCGTCCATTATAACAATGAAAGTAGACTTCGAAAAAAATGGGAGGTGCCAACTTCACGATTTCTGACACATCAGGATTATATACGTAGTCCCGAACACAGTTCTGATGTTCTTTTGAATAGTTACTAGTCATTTTTTAATCCAAATTTTTTAATCCACTTTCATTGTTATAATAGAGAGAACTATTTTTAAAAATTATCAAGAACTCTTCCCTTTTTTTTTGTTCCGAATAACTTAGAACTCTTTAACATAACTAAATACTAAATATAATAATTAAATATATAAATACTATAAATTAAATATACTAAATACTATAAATTATCATGGCGCAAATAATAAATGACAATATCTATTTCAATAACGGCTAAATGAATAGCAATCGACGCCGATATACGGAATGCAATACAATTTCATAGACACAGTTATGGCCGCATGTGATCGATGATTTATGTAGAAAGAGATCCGAGATACGACCGAGAGCATTCAAATGATTACGATCCGCGCCCACGCGCGCTGCAACCCATATTACACGTGCACGCTCTCTAATCAGAATACGTATGTTATATATAAACCGGAATAAGGATATATATATACATATAGTAGACACGTGCGCACGATTGTATGGCTCGAATGCATTACAATTTACATGCCAAGACCGTGAAGAATGCGGATGTAACGTCTTTATAGCGTATAAGTATATAGCGCTGAATGATATGATTTAGAATTAAGTCGTACAGCAAAACTGAATTAATATATAGTCCGTTTTATCAGGAAATATTTTCTAGCTTTAGAACAATGTTATTAATTTTTTATTGCTTTTGTAATTGCTCGATGAGTTAACATACAAGTATTATTAACAAAAATGCGAAAGGAGAAAAATAAAAATTTTGCTTATCAAAATCAAATGTGGTTAATAAAAATAAATATATATGTATATTCAATTTGAAGCATCACGATATCGATGGCGCGTTATAAGTTGCGAGATAAAGTGTACTCGAGAGAAAGCGAAATTTCATTCACGAGTTATATTAATCGTGGGGAGAAGGAAATACTTTTTGCGCGCGTAATGAACGGCTACATCGGAAATGAGAAGATTAGAGGAATATTATGCAAATCGGGCAAAGCGTCGTTCATCAAATTAGGATACCAAAATCCTATTGACGAGACATGGCTGTCTGGTGTGTTCGCGAATTAGTATTCCCCACACCCCTTCGTGGCTTGCACGGTATATCATATGTCGGACAATGGCCAGATAATGCCATTACGTCCCCGTTAACAGCCATAATATCGAACGACAACGATGCCAACAGCTACGTCGGCTACGTCGAATGATAAATGTCACCGTTGAAGTGGAATAGCACACTCTTGCATAGGGGTGCGGGAAAGGGACAGAGAATGTACGCTTTGCATGTAACTAGTCCGTCAGGTACCCTGTACCCTAAGTCCAATTGTAATTTACAATCCTGTTCTATGGAAAAACCGATAAGAGAAATCCGATATCTAAAAATCTTGAATCTTCGGTGGAAATAAAAATATCCAGAAATCCAAGAGCTTTAACAGTTTCAAACTTTATAAATCTGAGAGTTATAATAAGATCGAGGAGATTTAAATATTTAAGAACCGAGGAATTTAAAAGAATTTATAAATCTATAAAAATTTTAGCGTATAAGAAATCTGAGAGTTTAAGAAGCGAAGATTGCTATGACAATAATAAGATTTAAGAATCTCGTAGTTACGATGTTGCGGCAGAAAGAATGACGAAAAGTCAGAAGGGTGAGAGCTCGCGTTGACAGAGTGAGAGGGGGAGAGGAAAAATAAATGCTAGCCAGTGGAGCGAACTAAACGCCACTAAACGGGGGAAAAAATACGGGGATAAAAACATACGTTTCCGCTTTTCTCCCATAATATATCATAAGCATGCGCGAAAACCGGTTCCCATTGTGCGGGCCATTGTGCAAGGATAACGAATGTTTATTCGTGATCCTTGGGACCTTCTGACGATTATCGTACTACAGTGTTTTGACTCTGCGATTTTTCATGGTCCTATCTCCCTCAACCTCGGCCCGGATTGTGATCCCCTTCTCGCGGGGGAGGGAGCGGGGTGGACGAGGTCCTGAATGGACCACTGACGAATCACCGTTGTCGCTCACATTTATGCTAAACGCGGGAAAAACTTATCGGCGCGATCGTTCTTGGGATCCCGATCCTGATTTATCGGTCAATCTAAGTTCGCATAAATCAATGAGAACATAGCATCTCGAAGAATCTCGCAATATTATATTTGAGAAAAATGTTTAATTGTCGCATTTGTTTACAAAATTTAAAAATCTAAAAATTAGATATCTCTCTCTCTCTCTTTTAAAAATCTTTGGCTGCTAAATGAATTTATTTCTTATAAGTTTCACTTCGCAGAGACAATAGTCGTCGATTTTGGGGTCATCGAGAGCGGAGGGTTCGTTTGACGCAATTCGTCGCTCGTAAGGAGGTCGAAAGTGGTTTCGCAGGAGGGAAAAGGGGACAAACACGCGAAAAATCGTCCACCGTATCTAAAAGCCACCCTCCTCTCCGAAGTTTCCTCCCCCCTCCCCCCCTTCCCATCGTGTTGAAGACAGGATGGCGCGTGCTACCGCCGCCCCGTAATGTGTATATTATGTTAACAAATAAGTGGTCGCGGTAATAAAAGCCTGCCATGCTACGACGACCACCCCTTTCCTCCCCTTCCTCCTTTTCGCTTGCGCACGTAATGTATGCGCGGGATGTCTTGAACAATATTCCCGCGACTCCCGGCTGACATATAATGGCGCGTATAAATAATAACGTCTCCGCTCGGCATCCCTCCCTTTCCTCCCCTTGCAACCCCCCATTCGCTTCTCCACCCTTTCCGCCAGAGACGGTGTCTGCACGATGGATGCCCTATTTTGCCAGGCGCATTGTAAAACTTTTTAAAGTTATTAGTTTATTAGAGTTTTTGTAGTTTTTTTTCTTCTAATTTTTGCGTTTCATAATTTCCTCTGTAATAGTTTTATAAAATTTATAATTAATTACCAAGTATAATAATGTTAAAATTATACGTTTTATAATTAATTTTTACTTCTATTTAATAACACGCGGACAAATAATTTTTCGCGCGGGCTTCGCAAGAATGCAGCCAATGTAGCCTTTTTTTTCTATCTGTTCTATTTGCTACCTGAAAATTGAGTGGAAGGGTGGTAAGACGCTGGGAGGAGAGAGAGGGCAGGCGAAAGGAAGGCGGAAGAGAAGGAGGAGGGGAGAATAACGGGGTGCAGAACGAGAGCAGTGTGGGGTGGGTGGTTGCGGGACTGAAATATGTACAAACTTGCGGCTCCTTGTTATGAGCGGTGATAAATTACATCAGCAGAAAGAGAGCGGTCGGAGAGGACGGGAGCGAGGACAGAGAGATGGAAGGAGATGGGCGAGGGCGGCAAGGGGGGAGGGGAGAAACGCTATTATAAGTATCGCGGATATAGCGATTTCGGCGTGCGTGAAGGGGATCCGCTATGTCGCGTGTCTCGGTGATTTTTCACGGACACCGTGTATCTTCTCGGGAAAATGTGTCGCCCCTTATTTTCCCCCGGATTGGTGTCTCGGGAGAAAACGCCGGAATACGTTAATGTAAATATTGAGAGGCGCAGGGTTGCTGATATTTTGTACTTTATATTTAGACGATCGTTCTCAATTCTTGATTATATCTCGGTGGTTGGCAATTTTTTTTGTAAAATGCAATAAAAAATCGACGCTAAATTTTAACGGAATAACATAAACGAAACGAGATAGGCGGCGGGATTAGATTATAAAGTTTAATAAAAAAATACAAACGTTTTAAAATTCTATAATACTACTTGTAAAAGATTCGATTCCTTATAAGTACTATTTCGAACCTTGTAGATACTCAATCTAAAATTCGAATATAACTGTCTAGGTTCGATTACTTCGCAAATATAATATATGAAATATTATTTCTTATTATTATTCGAATCCTAGAAAATGAAACTTGATTATTGGATTCGACTCGGATTTTTAAGTATATTGAACTTGATCCCATCTCTAACTATAAGTGATAAGTGAATGTTTCTGACGCCAAGCTTAAGCTTCATTAGCCACATGGTGTATCCGCCCGAGAATGTGATTTAAGACGCGACTCGGTCAAGCGAATAGAAATTCAGTCTCGGGAATTCAGCCGTGTGGATGCGGCATGATCGTGCGGATCGCCGCTACGATCATGAAGAGAGAGGATGATGACTAGAAGGAAAATCGACGCGTCTGATCTCCCTTGATGAAGAATTCGGCGCAGCCGAAGGCAGATGCGGATCGAAAGACTCGGTGAATCGATTTAGGTCTGAATCGATGTAATCAACAGCGCGTAAGAGGAGGGAATCGCTCGCACGTCGTTTATTAGATTGATGCGCGTTTAAACGTCAGATTAGAACAATTCGAATTTGATTTTGACGCGAGAGAAACGTCATTTACAAAGTTATTTTATATTAAACTACATGAATCGTCGACAATCGTATACATTTCCCTTATTACTTTTCAATATTTTTGTAAAATATATTTTTTTTTTAGATTTTCCAAAACAATAATATTTTCTAATTGCTTACGAGTATCATTGGCACATTTTGTATTTTTCTACTTCCCCTCACTGAGTTTTCATAATCAACACCAGCCAAACTGTGTGTTGAGAAAGGAATCATGCATCGACAATGCATTTGAAAATTTCGCATAACATCGTGGAATATCGAAAATGATTCTCGACTAGAGATTATATGTCTTCGACGCACAATAATAATGCGACATCTCAGAGACATCCCTCATCGGGGAAGACGAAGACAAGAAAATTCGAACGAGGGTGGAATGCATGGGAGAATCTCGCTTCCACGTGGCATTATAGCGAATAGCATAGGATGGCCAGAAGATAAAACCTTCGTTTGTATAAAAATATTTTAACGGTTTCGAGATATTTCTGGTATACTATTACTTCTAAAATTAATACCTTGAAAATAACTAACATGTAAAATGAAAGTAGAGTATCGACGCGTTCGAAAGGAGAGAGATCGATGAATGCACCGAC
This sequence comes from Lasius platythorax, assembly GCA_963971435.1. Lineage (NCBI taxonomy): Eukaryota > Metazoa > Arthropoda > Insecta > Hymenoptera > Formicidae > Lasius > Lasius platythorax. The sequence continues at coordinate 1,236,061 of OZ020549.1, forward strand.
GAATCGATCCGACGTGAATATCGATTTGCGTATCGATTTCGCGTGTGTGAAGTTGGTACCCCCGTGCCAAAATAATTTTTGCAAAGTCTACTTTCATTGTTGTAATTATTTTTAAAAATTATCAAGAACTCTTCATTTTATTTTGAATAACTCAGAACTCTTAACAGAACTATATCTCGAGACCACACATAAACTTTCTTCAAGATTCAGAAATCCAATTTTCTCACGAATTTACATACAAGATGTCTCAAAAGTTTTAAAATACGCAGAGTCTTTTAAGATATCATCCCTGTATCTCGCGTTTTAACTCGGTTTCTAAGTCGACGTCGTGCCTTAGCAAAAACAGAGCCGACGAATATTATTTTTCTTTGCTCTACAAGTTTCGTAAAAGTCGAGACGGAAAGGATTACAATTATTTCTTAGTCGATCCTCGTACTGGACCCTTTCGGTAAAATCGGTGCTACTCGGCCACGTGGCGCCGGCTGACTTTCAGGTCCCATTAGCGCGATCGCGTAGCGTCGCGACGACGAGGCGCAGCGCGTGCACGCCGTCATCCGTGAAACGTCAGCACCGTCGTTGAACCTCCTCGCGGTGAGTGGGCGAGGGTAAGGCCGAGTGCTTCGTAATGGATGACGGCGGCGCGGAAGGGTGGATGAGCGATATATCGTCGGGCTTGTCATCGTGCGGCTCGTAACCTTGCCAACAATTACGCGCGTCGGACGGCGAACACTCGTAAGTTAACTCAAAACATCGGCGGGCAACGAGATTAATGGGATTAGAGAACAACTCGACGAGCGTTAAGTTTTTTTAACGGGAGGAAACGCATATTGAAGCCGCGAAGTATGTAAGAAGACGCGATACAATGAAGTAGAATGAAGTAAAATTGAGAAGAGCAACAAAGTCGCCTCATATGATAGTTTCACTCGATAAACATATTTTTTTTATATATTAAAATATATTTTTATATACAGGTTGTCTACTCAAACCTTGGAAAAAATTCCCTGAGAATTCCCGGTCCCTGTTCTTCCAGGTATTTTTGTTTAAAATTCCATTTCGTTTAAAATAAGAAAATTTGTAGATGCAATTTTTTAAAATAAGTTCCTTTATTGTATGCGCTTTCTAATATTTTCTATTCATACGATTACAAAGTTACCAAAAATGCAATTTTTCTAGCATTTAATATTGATTTATTAATCGTAAAATTAATTTGGACCAGTGCAATAACAAAGTGCAATATATCACTATATCTAAACGCTGAAGATATATGCAAAAATATAAAATAAAAATATAAAACAAAAATAATTTATTATAAACGTCTTAAGAAGTACTAATTTATTTAAATATTATTAAAAAATTGAACAATTTTCTATGAAACTTACATAAGACCTTGATCTAGACCTAAAAAAAAGATCGTCAATAAAATTATCAGACACAATTTTTGAAAAAATTCCCAAGTCTCAATAAAATTCCACGAGAATTCCCGGATTTTTCAAAGTAAAAAAAAAATCCCTGACAATCCCCGGTTTTCCCAGTTTTTCCAAGGAGTAGATACCCTGTATATATAATTTTATACATATATTGATAGTACTATCTTCATATAAGAGAATGCAATAAAATATTTTTCTTTTTAACTTTCATTATGTCCGATTTAACGTGTGCACAGTTAAAATAATTATGCTATTTTTGCAAATCGAAAGAGACGTTAGATCCCGAAGGCGGGAGCTGCGTGCGAAGGAGAGATTCTCGGTACGAAGACACTTTGTCGACTCCTTAAAGCCGGAGGACGCTTTAATTCGTGCGATAATAAATGTTTGCGTTTTGCATGTATCCGGGGTGTGTTGGATGCGTGGCATGTGGCAGGACCAGTATTTGTTCAGGCACGAATGGCAAATAGAACTCAGAGCCTGAGACGCGTATCGTCCCCCGGACGTTTTGTCATACGTATATACGCCTGCATTGTACCCGATGCACTCATCCGACTCGCGCCAATGACATAAGAATGTTTTCTACTCGAGAAGGTTTAGCGAGACGGATGTAGGGGCGATTTTTTCCCACATTTGAGACATGTACGTCGAAAAAAGTCTAGATGTCAAAACACAAAGTACAGATTTTTATATGAAATAAAAAAAAAAAAAAAAGAAATGAAGGGACGAGAGTGTAAGATTCGAGCACGTTCGTAATAAATAAGCTCCTGGAAATCTTTCCCCGATCGAAAGTGTCTAATCGTCGCCGAAATCCGAGAGACAAATATTTTGAGTTTAAAAAAAAAAAAGAAAAACACACGCGTTAAAGAGGTTCTTCACGAGCTGTGAACTCGTGTAAACTCGACGGAACGTACCCGTTCATTTCCATACATGCCAGCGACACACATCACCCTTCCACCTCGCGTTCCTAGCACCCTCTCCTACGTCGCCTGCATTCCCCAGCTCCCGTGCACGTCGGAGACGTAACACAGTAGCTGCAGGTGCTTCAGATCGGAGGCGTCTGGATACAACTGAAGTACCGGAAGCGAAATCGTCTTTGTCGGTTTCGGAAGAACGATTTTGCCAACCCGGAGGAGCTATAGATCCAAGGTTTCTGTGTCGCGACGTTTCGCGCGACTTTGCTCGATCGATCGCGGTTGACGAAACTGATGATAAACTATTAAGGCAGCTGTATCGCGACAGTATTAGTAAAAAAAAGCCATTATCTCCTCAAAAATATCGTAAGAAAGTGCCTATTGCGATACAACTACCTTAAACATATGAATATGTAAGAATTAAGATCCTAAATTCTAAAATTTGAAGAATAAAAAAATGACAGTTTAACAAATCGATTAATTTAAGAATTTAAGAATTACGGAAATTCTAAAAGCTCCAAATCGAAAAAAAAACAATTCAAACGGTTTTACAAGCTAATAATCTCGCTCGCCTTCGCAAGGTGGATTAACACCAATTATTCAAATATTATCTTATCTATCGTTTTGACTTTCGACATCTCTCTCGTCGCGCATTTTAATGACGAGAAACAAACGGCCTTTCGATACGCAAGATTGGCGGAGACGGACGGTAAAATTAGAAGTGCGGCCGTCCCTGTTCGTGAGCAAATAGCACTCGACCCGCGCTCCTTTTCACGAACAATGGAAATGTTAAGCTAACAGCGCGCCCGGCAATTGACACAAGTGCCGGCCGCGGACTCGTTCTTTTTACTCGTGGAAAACTTCCCCCGGCGCCTGTTTTTCCGCCGCGCCCTCCCCTCGTCTCATCCTCGTCTGCCCTATCTCGCACTCTCCCTGATAGCTTTGTTTCTTATTCATTTTCTCTCTCTCTCTCTTTTTCTCTCTTGTATTCTTCCTTCTTTTCACGCTATGCATCGAGATGCACTTGGAGTTCGATGCACCTTCATCATCGCTTTATTGTCGCAGGTGTGCGTATTATTTTCAGACAAGAAAAACAAGCGAAACGAAGAAGTCGGCTACGCCACATATAAAGGGTAGAAGAAAATAAATGTCGTTGATAAGTTTCAAAGTTTCACAAAGATTTTTACAGATAAATAAAAAAAGGTCTCTAAGTATATAGTTTTTTTTCGAATAATGTGTAAAAGGATCTAAACTTGAAGATTTTTCAAATTTTATAAAATTAAGATAAAACATTTAAACTTTTAAATATTAAATTCTAGGGTATCGTTTCTTAAAAAGTCCCATAAATTTTAAATTTCAAAGCTTTCAATGTTTTCACAAAAAAATTTTTTTAAATAAAAATTTGATTTATAAAATTCTAAATTCCAAAGAAAGCTTCGAACATCTCCAAATATCTTTATAGATTCGAGACTCACCGTAAGAAATCCCAAAGTACGTGGTCAATGAAAACGAAAAAGGATCCACGTGCGAAAAATATACGAGAGCTAAAGAACGAGATAGCCGAGGAGAATCGCGAAAAATGAAAATGAAACGTTATGTTCGATTTTTAACAACGTTTTCGCTTACCGAGTTTTCAAGCTGAAGAAAAGCCGGGGAGTAGTCTGAAATCGGAAGCAGTCGCAATCGCGGATGCAATCGCAAGCGAAAGTTTTCCGAAGGAACGGCGTGAAAAATGCGTTACGAGATTACAACGGATATTCGAGCTTTGATCTTCGGAAGATTGTGCGCGAGATAAAATCGTCTTACATGTAATTTATAAAATGTTAAAAGGTCGTTCGAAAGGTCGTGAAGGAGGAGGAAATAGATGCGTATAATATTGTCTCCGTACTCTTTCAGCGCTCCCTTTAATTCCGATTTATTACATCTTCAGAACGAGAAGTTTACGAACAGACGCGAGGTTGGGGGAGTTTAGTTTCGCGTTATGAGTTTCGCAGAGTAAAATCGACTTTTGCTTTCGCGTTATCGACGCGATCCGTGAAATACGAATGTCATTGAATCGGCGGAAAAAAGGGAATCTCGCGGAAGTTTAGTACAGTGATATTCGAAGCTCTCTCTCTCTCTTTCTCTCTGGACTTTTCGGGCAGAGATCAAAGGGGATAATCGTCAAGGCCGAATCGCGTAAATCCGCCTCTCTTAGCAGCAGTGTATCGCGAGGAGTGACCGCGTTCCGATACAAATATCCCCGGAATGTAGAGGCGCTCTCGAGATTCCCAAGCTGAAAAGCGAAGCCGCGGTAAGTAAGCCGCTTTGTGGCCTTAACCGCGGTCCGCTTAAGAGGGTGGAAGTATATTACGGGCCAATATTACGCGGATGAATGCCAGCCGGTGCGAGAAACAGCCACTTTGGCCGATAATCTCGTTACGCACTTCGCTAGTGATGGCGATGACACTCTCTCGCGTGAGCTATCAAAAATTTGAGGGGTGTGTATTAATTTCTTACGATCCTTCAGAATCGATTCGCGAAGCGTATCGATCCGTTACACGGATGATCTGTAAGTATCGAGCCCAATGCACCGAAATACATTACAATTTTGTACAAAAGTTTGGTATCGGTTTGAAAGCCGTCGCTACTTTAAGAGCACGAGGGAAAATTAGTTTGATCACCACAGATTTAAATGCAATAAATGTCGAATAAATTACTAGCTTATTCACAGATTATTGTGATCACTAATAATAATAATCCGCGACTCGAATATACTTCATCCGCTAAAATTGTATGTAATTTCGGGCTGAGAGCAAGAGATACATTTTATTTATTAACGCTAATTATGGTCTTATATATTTATCTCGACAATGCTGACAATTATGTCTTTTACGCGCAAATTCTCTTTCTGCAAACCCTCGTAAAGAATTTACGATGTATTTATACGCGCTCGGAATTGTTTGCGTTTTCCTCGATCGAAAATCTTCGATGTTCGACTGTCGAGGTTTATCTCTCTTTCTCTCTCTCTCCCGCCCCTCTCCTATTCCTCCCAGCATCCTAAGGGTACGGCGAGCCTTCGGCGATACAATGGCCGTCTTATATGACACCGGGGGATGACACTTTAAATTTAATTTAAACGCGGTATTGTGCCGCCACCACCGCCATGGTCGTTGTCGTCCTCGCCCTTCTGCGTGAGCAGAACTGCACTAGTTTCAATGGGGGCTCTCTCTCTCTCTTTCTCTCTCCCCATTGTAGTTTTCATAATGCGTCTACGCTCCCCCTCTCACGTCCCCTTGGTACCCTTTCCCCCTCCATCCCTCTCACGAAACCGCGCGCTTTCTCTCTCTCTCTTCACGTCGGATTTTTTTTCTTCTCGCTTACCCAGAAGACTTTCTTCGTAGGGCGATGCGATTCTGTTACATAAATATTGGCTCGATTTCGAAGCGCACACCCTTTTACCAACCCTCTCCCCTCCCGCCGTTTTTCGCTCTTCTTCTCCGGGGAAGGAAGGAGGCGGGGGGGAGGGCAGTGGTTGCACGAGATTTACACAAACTGAAACGGCGTGTCGCGAATCCGTTGAAAGCTGTTTAATGTCGATAACGTAATTTGAAATCGAGCGGGGGTTGCGTCCGGGTGCGCATGAGTGACATAAGCGACTGCTGTTAAATCGTTCTGATGTTAGCGTGGCAAAGAAACGCGTTAAAGACAGCATCGTGTCAAAAACGAAGCCCTAGCGAAGCATAATTACCTTTTAATAAATGAATTATTTGTTGCTCTTTGACAAATAAAGACAAAAAATCGACAGATTTTACATAAAGATCTAGCGTTTTAAATTTCTTAAAAGTTTAGGATTGAAATTTTTTTCATTTTTGTAATTTGGCAGGGTGTCTACTCAAATCTTGTAAAAAAATTCCCTGATCTTCCAGGTATTTTTGTTTAAAATTCTAGGTAAAATAAGAAAATTTGTAGATGCAGCTTTTCAAAATAAGTTTCCTTATTGTACGTGCTTTCTAATGTTTTTTATTCATACGATTAAAAAAGAAAGTCCAAGAATGCAGTTTTTCTAGCATTTAATATTAAATTATTAATCGTAAAATTAATTTGGACAATAACAAAGAGCAATATAAACGCAAAAATAAAAAATAAAAATATAAAACAAATAATTTATTATATAAACGTCTTAAGAAGTACTAATTTATTTAAATATTATTAAAAAGTTGGACAATTTTCTATGAAACTTACATAAGATCTTGATATTAAAAAGAGATCGTCAATAAAATTATATATTAAAGACACAATTTTTGAAAAAATTCCCTGACTCTCAATAAAATTCCATGAGAATTCCCGGATTTTTCAAGGTAAAAAAAAAAAAAAAAATTCCTGACAATCCCCGGTTTTCCCGGTTTTTCCAGAAAGTAGACACCTTGTTTTAATTTTTGTTTGTAGATAAATATTAAATTTAGGGAGGGACGTTAAAATTGTTTAATTTTTACTGTATTTTAAATTTTCAGAGTTTGACATCTGGATATTTCGATAATACGCGCTCTTTACAAATCTTAATGCTTGTTATACAAGAATTAAGCTTGTCGCTGACGAAACATAACAGCGCAATATACAGCAATATAGAGCAATATGGTAATAGAACTTATGCAATTCTCGTTGGGCCGACGCGCAACAACGCATCCCTTTGCTTACCCCGAGAGCACGAACTGCCAATAAATCGCTGCTCGGGACGGTTACATAATAAGCGCGCACGAGATCGCGACGGGTGCGAGAGGGGAGCGGAGCACATAAATCGGTTATAAATTCCGATCCTAAAAATGTCCGTAGTCTTGTCAGAAACGGGGTGAAAATGGGACCGGATTTGCGAGACCTCTCGGTATATATAGCAGTCGGTGCAACGACACGACCCGCCTATTATCTATGCCAATTTACGACTTTTTTTCAAATCACATGTCTCACTCCCTATTCGACAGTGAGATCTCTATTCTGCCAGGACCCCGAATTCTCAAATTGCAATAAATATAACGATAAAAGTAACGTTACTCCAAGAACTCCAGGAGAGTTCAGAGCCCTAAAAAATCCCAATAAATAAGAGCTCACTTTATTAAATATTAATATTTATTTTTTATTTAAGAATTGTATTAAATCTTTTCTAAAATGAGTTATACATAATATCGACCGCCTTAAATTTAAATTTAAAGAATGGAATCTCTTTAAACAACATTTAATAACAAATGTCAAATCGTCGAGCGGCGGAAGAAATCGATGTTATGGCGACCGATTTGTCCGACGGTACTCGACGAAGGTGGAGGATGGCGAAGGCGGGAACGCAGGAAACAGGTACACGATTCCGGCGTAAAAAGGAATGGAACTGACGGAGTAACACATTGTGCTCGGTACAATAGTTGTTTACTGTCTCCATTCCGCGTCCAACAATGCACCGTCAGTTTTTGTCTATTATCGTCGCGCACCACATATATTTATGTACAAACATATATTACGAGACAGCGTAGGATTGGAATCGTCGGAAAAGCTCCCGCATAATTTATCACGTTTGTTCAATCGACTGACCAAAAGAAACGCATTATGTCGCTATTGTAGAAATTTTTATAATCCCGATCTTTATAGTCGTCCATCGTGAAAGTGCCGCGGCTTCTAGTTTCAGATAAGTCAAAATTTCTAATCTTTAAAATTATGAAGGGGAAGAATATCAAGGTTCGATATAATATATACCAAAAAATCTAGAAACTTTTAAAAACTTTAGTTTATAAAAATTTGAAAATTTAGAAAAGGAATTGTGTAAATTCTCGCAAATCTAGATGAGTTTACCATAACTTTTAAATTTTTAAGATTTTCAGAATTTCAAAAAATTTAGCAGGTTTTTAAAGACTTTTATTTTTAAGAAAAATTAAATTTTCTAATTTTCAAGATAAGTATGAATACCAAGGTCAGCTGTATTTAATTTTTCTTTAACAGTTGAAAGGAACTATTTTTGTTTAAATATTCAAATGACTTCTGGCGACAGATAATGGCACGCAGTCTAAAAATAAGTAGAACAAGAGGAGTTATAGGCGACACATAATTCCACATAAATTACTTTTATTTTTAAGGGAATTTAAATTTTCTAATTTTCAAGATAAGTATTATAGTACTAAGGCTCGCTGTATTTAATCTTTCTCTAACATCAGCTGAAAGGAATTATTTTTGTTTCAATAGTCAATTGATTTCTGACAGACAATGGCACGCGATCTAAAAATAAGTGGAACAAGAGGAATTATAAGCGACACATATAATTCCACATAAATTACTTTTATTTTTAAGAAAATTTAAATTCTCTGATTTTCAAGATAAGTATAAGTACTACGACTCGCTGTATTTAATCTTTCTCTAAGCTGAGAGGAACTATTTTTGTTTCAATAGTCAAATGACTTCTGGTGGCAGATAATGGCACGCAGTCTAAAAATAAGTGGAACAAGAGGAATTATATAGGCGACACATAATTCCACATAAATTACTTGCGCCGTTCAAAGCAAACGGGATTCGTCTCGTTCGAATCGACTTTGGTAAGCGCTCCGCGTCGCGGCCGGAAAAGGCAGCGAACAATAGCGGCGCCGCGAACACGGCGCTGCAGACCACTAATTATAAATCCATTGTTACGCTTATTTTTTCGCCCGACGTCACTTCTCTACTCGCTTCTAGAAGGCACAAGAAACGAAGGAGAGAGACAGAGTGAGAGATAGAGAGAAAGAGACGGAGCCGCTATTCTGTTCGCCGCCTGCTAGCCGTCGTAATGTCGGCATTGTCTCGCTATTGTGATGACATTGTCGCACGATAAAGCGCGAAGACAAAGCCCATCTACAAAGGTCCTCTTTCGCGTAACAAGCTGTCTTTGTCTTCCGGTTTACCCCCCATCTCTCCCCGCCGCTTTTTTTCTTATTTTTCTCCTCTATCTCTTACGGAATGAACCTATTTCAAAGATATTCAATTATACTTAGCTTCTCCCCCCACCACCTTTTCCCTTTTCTCGACGGTTTCGAAAACACATATTTTTATAAAAAAACGTATAATATGTATTTTCTATAAATATATTTAAAAAACTTCTATATGAGTTACACTATGCAGCAAAGAATAAATTTGTGTCGTAACTGTATGTCGTTGTATCTTTCGGTGTCTTTCAAATAACTTTGCTTCTAATTTTGTGTTAAAATTTGAAATACGCCAACATCCGGAAAGTCTGAAAATTTCCGGGACTTTAATATGTGAAATTTAAGGCTCCCGAAATACCGAATGCTTTTTGGAATTTGTCGCGCCGGGAGCCCCGGGTAGACGATGCCGTTGCTAGGTAGGGCGGGTAGGGTACCTCACGTTCTCCCTATCAGGCCGATAACGAGTTAGCGTTCGCAGTGTTGTACGGTTGGCTTGAATGTGCCGCTACAATGTACCCAACGTTCAGGCATTCAGCGGTAGACAATGCTGCGAACATAATGTCATAATGGAGCGGGATGCTCGCCAGGACCCACCAAGAACACAGCTATAGGATAGAGAGAAAGAGAGAGAGAGACGATGGGGGATGAAGGGAGAGCGAAAGTGGATAGAAAAGAGAGGAAGCCAGAGATAGAGAGCGATGGATTGACGTATAACATACTCGAAACGCGGAAACAAGGGCGATAGTTGACAGAACATTTTCTTTTTTTTTTTCCCGCAAGATGATAAAACGCTGAGTAGATGAAAGAAATCATCATCACGAAAAAAGAATTGAGATATTTATAAACTTTATTTTCTCACATACGTGCATATGTATGCGAGTGGTTCTCTTCTCGATTAACGAAAAAAATATCAATTATAACAGGGTGTCTTATCAAATCTTTTAAAAAAATTCTTTGAGAATTTCCTGATCTTCCAAGTATTTTCGTTTAAAATTCCAGATAAAATAAGAATCATTTGTAGATGCAGCTTTTAAAAATAAGTTTCTTTATTGCATGTGCTTTCTAATGTTTTCTATTCATACGATTACAAGGAAAGTTACCAAGAATGCAGCATTTTCTAGCATTTAATATTGATTTATTGATCGTAAAATTAATTTGGACAATAACGAAAATAAAATAACAAAAAACAAAAAAAAAATAACAAAGTGCAATATATCACTATATCGAAACGTTAAAGATATATGCAAAAATATAAAATAAAAATATAAAACAAAAAATAATTTATTATAAACGTCTTAAGGATTACTAATTTATTTAAATATTATTAAAAAATTGAACAATTTTTTCTATGAAATTTACATAAGACCTTGATACTAAAAAGAGATTGTCAATAAAATTATCAGACACAATTTTTGAAAAAAAATTTCCTGAGTCTCGATAAAATTCAATAAGAATTCCCGGATTTTACGAAGTAAAAAAAAAAAAAAAAAATCCCCCCGGTTCTTCCAGGGAGTAGACACCCTGTATGATTGTATTCCGTGCTTTTAGCCCACTTGTTTGTGTCTACAGATCATCGACGCTCAACAAGATGGCCACAACGTCATCGTCACCGTTCTTACCCGGATTCCTGCGGGAATTTCATCCCTGATCTACGGAGGGGATGGATGTGGCTGGGGCGGAGGGGTGGCTCGGGGGGACGCGGGCGCGTCAATTGATGTCGTGCCGTAGGTACCAGGGGCGTCGGCCGCCACATTGTTTCAGCACAATGTTCACCCCCGACCCTCGGCGTCGCACGGCTCCTCCGTGTTCCCCTCCCGGTTACCGGGGGATTTCTGAAGGACACCCTCCGCGCGCCTAGTCTCGTTATTTTAATCATCCCCCATTTTATGCCCGCAACACCCCCGATATCGCGGCCCCTTCGCGGTGTCTTCCCGCGATCGCGATCGTTAATAGCGTTCAGTTAGCGGCTTTTTGTCGAATCCGCCGGCAATCCGACGAACATTGAGAATAATTTTACATCGTAAAATGTCAATAATGTTCCATCGTGCTTTGGTTTTTTGTATTAACTGTATTTATCCTGTAAGCCCCCAGTTTTGCTCATTCTTTACATACAGCTAATGGTGTTTTAATATTTAAAGCTTATTTAATGCCTAGAACGAAAGTATGTAACTGACAGCCTCTCAATGACATTGTCATCCATCGATCCGAATTTCCCCGAGAATGACTTCAGGAGCGGGATAAACAACGTTCTCTCTCTTTTGCGTTCGTCTTCCATTTCTCTCCCGGAACGTCTCATTACACTCGCGGAAACGAATGGATCTCGTTACGATTATGAGAGGAGGGGAGAGATCGTCCCCGTCGACGCGGAGTGTACGACGAGCGACGTAACCGACGTTATTTTTTTTCCGTCCTCGAAAGCCGGCCCCACGGTCGGAAAGGGAGGAGGGGGAGAGAATAATTTAAAAGCTGAATTGAATTTTTCGTCCTCGGAGTCCTTCGTTCGGGCATTGGGAGGCGGACAATGGCTCAATGGCGATGTATCAAGGAAAGTCGACTCGCGGGAGAGGCCGGCATTGTATCGGTCTTCTATCCACCCCCTTCCTCTTCCCTCTTCACCCCCCACGAGAGCGCGAGCGCGCGGTCCTATATCGTCGCGAAAAAATATATATACTAAAAAAGAGAAAGAAAAATAGAGAGAGAGAGAGAGAGAGAGAAAGCTGTAGAAGCTCCATCGAACTCCGGAAATACTACGAGCAGCTATGAGCGGTTACAAGCTGATTTCGTAACAGAGATCCACACATTGCTGGTACCGATTATAAACAGTCCCTGTTCTTGGATGTGTCTCTTTATACATATAAAGTATTTATATTTAGTAGTTTCTGACTCGCTCAATATTTTAAAAGTAATTTCTAAGTAAGAATAATTCAATTTGACTTTTATCTTTAGATCACAAATTCAATGCGTAATTTAATATCGATGCTAATTTATATAACAATAATTTAATAATTATAAATTTTTTGACAATTTGATAATGTCAATGATATAAATTACTCTCGTATCGACATATAATGTCTCTATAAAAATCCTCGTAAATAACTCTGATTTTTCTAGATCGCAATAATAAATAGGAAAAAAATTATCTTTATATCACGAAAGAACTATGTATCTCTCAATTAACGTTTTCGTTAATGAATCGTGCGTCATCTCGATTATCAGGGTGATACGTAACCTTTCTACGGTACTGATAGCACCATATATCCAGAGTTTCTCCGTAGTACGGATACTTACCGGTGTAGGTAACAGTGTACAACGCATTTCGAACACGTGTGTACTCGGCACACACCAGTGCATACGTGGAAGGGGGAACAGTGTATGTGTTCGTCAGAGGATCGACGTGGGAGGACATTACCATATCGCTAGGTCGCCCATTGTCGAGATCCGGCGTAGGATTTGCATTGGATTCGCATTCGGCTACGAAAGTGGATCGCCGCACTTTGTTCTACGAAGATGGATGGCGGAGGCTTTCTCTCTTTCCTGTGTCCGGTGCGCGAAAGGGTCGAGGGTTTCGCTTCTCGCGAAAGAAGGTCGTGAGGGGGGCGGAGGGGGTTGCCGCCCCGATAAGCGAGACATTTCGCGTCAGACGGTTACTTGGGCAGATCGGGACAGATAACGCTATCGTAGATTCTCTAATTTTATCAATTGTAATGCATTCAAATTGTAAGATATGTATGTTTCTTTATGGATAAAAAAAAAAAAATAATTTTTATTGATACACAGAAAGGAATGCACTGAGATAGTGAAATCGACGTGAAGAATGATAAACATCGATTAATTCTAATAATAGTTAATTAATTTTTTTATATAGATATATTTTTGTCAAATTTAACGCATTTGTCAATCCTTCTTAATAAAATAACGATTGAACACAAGCCGCTAAAGTTTCTTCAAACTTTTACATCTACTTTTAGTTTCTATACTGCCTTTATCAGTCTCGCCGCACTTGTACCCCGAATTTAATTAACGAAGCGGCGCGTTCCGATTTTAGGATCGCGCATTCCCGCGGGACAATGGAAGGGAAAAAATTACAGAAGCGTGACGTTCCGTCCGATTTGAGACCAGCCGTCTCTTACCCTTTCCGGAATCCTTTTTACCCGCGTTTGTACTCCACCCCTTTCCACCCCAACCTGTCCGTCCTTCTCTCTCTTTCTCTCTCCCTCGATCTCTCGCCCGGCATCATCGTCCTCTCGCGCTGGCGCGAGGAGGCGAGAAATCCGGCCACGGAAAGGTACAAAGGGTGGAGACAAAGGGAAGCGCCGCCCTCGAGATACTAGAACAATGGAGAACGAACAATGGGCAGCTGCTGGAAATTCAACTGACGATGAAAAGCCGCCCTCTTCGAACGAACTACTTTCCAACGTGCGCGTTTCATCGAATTCTCTTCCGTTCCTCTCGTTAAACTAATTACCTCGGAATTAACAAACGCCTCCAGATGGTGTAACTAACGAAAGATATTCCTTGAGGAGAAGAAGGCGAAGGTGATTATTCCGTTTATTGTTTTTCAGTCCAAAGAAATATTTTGTTATCCGATTCTTTCTAGGGAGAGAAAGCTCACTGTATAAGCTCAACTGATACATCGATATAATAAATTCAATGTGTGTGATACAATTTTTATATTTTCTTATTAATTATATAAATAACATAGAATTTAAAAATGAAATGCAAGAGTAAGGAGAGATAATATTCAGCAAACCCGAGATTCAAGAATTCGATATCGATTTTCTAAAAGTCAGAAAATATGACTTAATTTTGAAGAGACTAAATATTCTAATCATTTAAAGGTCGAGAAGAGTTAAAGAGCTTGAAATATGGTCTGTAAAGTTATATAAAGGCGAAAAGGAACGAAAGAATTCAGATCCTGTACATTGAAGAAGATTTAACAATGGAAAGACGCTGTTTACAGGTTTATGAAGATTTATAGATCTAACAGCTGATTGATCTCGCAAGATACAAAGTCAAATAATCGAGAGAGATCGAGAGAGATCGAGAGAAAGAGAAAGAGAGCAGAGATTTTTTGCTCTCCTCGTCACACGGAAGTCCGAGCAGAAATTCGATGCCGATCGGAGATCGTCACAAATCGACGCCATCGACGGAAGGTGAGCAACAATGAAGCCGAGGATGAAGACGAGGATAAGGACGAGGACAAGCCCGAAGGGCGAAACGCCCATGACGTCGGGGGTACAATGGACGATGTTCGCCGTACGGGCGCGCTTGTACAAATGCAAAAGCGGGCCGAACACGTGAAATCGATTTCGAGCAAATAATCGGATACTTGGTTCAGGGGCGAACGAGACGGTGTCGCCGTCGCAGAAGGGGGAAGGGGAATGGCGGAGGAAAGGGGATGAAGGAAAAGGAACGCAATGCGCGGGAAGGGAGATGAGGAGGCGGGGGTGGGGAGGAGCGTAGTCGCATAATTCAGAATCGACAAAGCGGCAGATTATGGAAATAGAGTCCCTGAGTCGGAGGCTTCTCTCTCTCTCTCTCTCTCTCTCTCTCTCTCTCTCTTTCTCCCTCAGTTCTCTCTTCTCTCTCTTTCCCTCTTTCTCTCTCTCTCTATCTCTCTCTCTCTCTCTCTCTCTCTCTCTCTCTCTGTAGCGTTAGCGCAGCGTTTCCATAGCGACCATTGTGGCACTCTCTCTTCCACCTCCATCGTCATTCCACCTCCTCCTTCTCTCCTGCGCTGCACTCCCTCCCCTTTCCACATCGCTCCGGGTTCCACTACCCTCCGCGTAGGCGAACAGCTTCGACATCGCCTCCTGTGCGACTCGCAACCCCCTTGCTTTCTCCTCCTTCCCTTCCTTCTCCTCCTACGTGTTATCCGTTGCTCGCGTCTCCACAGCCACCACCTACATATCCCCCTTTCCCGCTCTTCCCTTCCTACACTCAACAGCAAACCCCGGTGCGTACCTCATCTATCTAACGACTTGTTGTTAATGTTGTATCAACTCAACCCTGCAAACAGGCTCTGCGTCTGTAACTCGGTGGAATGGTTGCTGGCTTTTTGCGAGTGTATATATGTATACATATATATATATATATATATATATATATGCGTGTATGCGTGTGTGCGTGTATATGCACGTACGTCCGAACGACTTCATCCGCGGGTATGTGTGAGTGCCGGAGCGAGAATATACATATCTGCCGCACGAACGTCGGATTGCGGGTGAGGGGATATAACGCGCGGAGAGAGAGCACGCGTGCACGCGCGCGTGACGCGTTCTCTGCCAGATTATGTGTTGTACGCGTTGTTACTATTGTCACGAAACTGCCGGTACTTTAACGGCTTCGTCGAATTATATTTGACATATTTCTCGTTACTAAGAATCGAGTGAAAAGTCGGATTTATTAATCCTAGATTTATCGTGCCGTCTTTCATTTACGCGCACCTCTGACTTTAACAAAATTTAGTCTCGCATTTCGTACGCTTGATTAAGGTAGTTGTATCACAATAGGCACTTTCTTACGATATTTTTGAGAGAGAGAGAGAGAGAGAGAGAGAGAGAGAGAGAGAGAGAGAGAAATTTTGAGTAATTATTAGTTAAAAAAGTTTTCTGAAGACAAAAATTAAAAAATTATTAGGGAGATAATAAATTTTGGATTTTATACACTGTATAGTTCGTAATAGGATGGTGTCAACTCACACTTTCGCCTATAAAGAAAACGCTTCTTACAATTTTAATTGAAAACAATTTTAAAATAAAACAATATCTAATAGAATGTCTCGAAAAATTTTTATAAAGTCGTTCCTCATCTTTTAAAAATATTACTAAATAAAGAAGGAATAACGATTTTGTTATGTCTAAAACCGTAAGAGTTTGAAAATATTTCCAAATGTCAAGTTTTAAAAAAATGTTAAGAGTAGAGTCGCAGACATATGAGGCGTGTTATATCGATTAGATCGCTTCAAGCGACGAGACGATCCGTCACGTGGCCCGTCCGCCGATGATAAAAGCCGAATCTGCATGATTCTGCGTTCCGCGGGGATTAGTTCCAGAAAATCGGCGTCGAAAAAAAGGTCACGGTACGTCAGCGTAATTAATGATCCGGCCGGTTGTTTCAGTCCCCAACCTAGGAAAAATGGCTCTTCGGGGTCGCTTCTTGCTCGCGTTTGCGCGTTCCGCGGAAAAACATCGTTTACTAGCGTGAATCGGCAACGGCGACACGTGGATCGGAACCATCCTATCCGGACTCGCTTAATGCGTGTACACAGAAAGATCGATCATTCGCTTCTACATCGTTCAATATGAAAAACTCAACAAAAAGTATAATACGTTTCATTTCAGTTTTATAATTGATTAATTTCTTCGTTCACATATGTTTTCCATGATTATGCAATATTCTCGAATATATCTTTGTAATAATCTATGACAGTTAATTGACTCGTGTGAGAGATGTATGCAATTGGAGCAAGATGCTGAGAATTTCAGAATCTAAGCAGCTGGAGGTCTTAAAATTTTGTTTTCTATTACGTTCTCGCATCTAGCAGTTTCTCGATATCCCGATTTTATAGCTAAAATTTCCAAAATCAAAGATCTTAACGACACTTTATTAATAACAATCTCTCTAATCTCTACGTACCTACTTTATCTTTCTAATAGATATATCGCGCGAGCAGCGAGTGCAATTCATCCCGCAATGTTCTCGCAAACATTGGGCGGTGACGAACAAACACGAGTTCAGTTCTCGCGAGCAACAACAAGCCCTTGCGAGATGCGCTCGCGACAATGCGACACAGTTAGCGTACAACGTCCTATGCACAACGTGAGGAGGGATGCGAATGTCGGTGTGCCTACATTATATAATGACACGGAATGGATTAATCCTACCGGCGAGCGACGCGATGGCAACTCGGTCCGGGATAATAGATATGCTTTTTTCTTTGTTTCGCGTACTCGTAATGGTTGCGTCTCGCAAGAAAACGCGGAACACCGCGAGCATTATGCAGGTCCGCCGAGAATAAAGTCGGGCGAATGGCTTTCTCTCTTTTTCTCTCTCTCTCTCTCCCCTCGAGTTCGTTTCTCTCTCTCTCTCTCTCTCTCTCTCTTATCCCTTTCTCGCGAGACACACACATCGGCCGCTTTTCAGACTTTTTCCCTACCGGATGCTGAAGCGCGGCGCGCGATCGGAGACAGAGGTTCATGAAGATCCGAGGGTGTTCCGCTTACAATACCGGCTGCGAAAGGCGCTGCTCTTTAAGGAAGCTCCTCGGGCATCGCGCATTATTACATCACGAACATTTGCTCTCGTATATTTCTCGGTTAAGAGAAGAAACGGCGGAAGAAATGCGAAAGGTGAAAAGGATTCTTATTAGGGCATCGTGAGATGACATTTTCAAATAATTCTTATGGTTATTTCGCGAAACTGCATTCTCTCCGAATCTATATTTTCGACGCAAAAACTACGAGAGAATAAATAAGCGAAATCTTCGAACCCTCGATCTTATTCTTCCAGGGTGTCTACTCATTTTGTAAAATCTTGTAAAAAAATGCCCTGAGAATTTCCTGATCTTCCAGGTATTTTCGTTTAAAATTCCAAAAACGCTAAAGATATATGCAAAAATATAAAATAAAAATATAAAATAAAAATATAAAATAAAAATATAAAACAAAAAATAATTTATTATAAACGTCTTAAGGAGTATTAATTTATTTAAATATTATTAAAAAATTGAACAATTTTCTATGAAACTTATATAAAACCTGATTCTAAAAAGAGGTCAATGAATTATCAAAGATACAATTTTTGAAAAAATTCCCTCTTAATCTCAATAAAATTCCATGAGAATTCCTGAATTTGTCAAGGTAAAAAAAAATCCCTGACAATTCCCGGTTTTTCCAGGGAATAGACACCTGTCTTCGAATAGTAAAATTCCATCACTTGACATTTGCAACTCGTTGCTTCGCGAAAAAATAAATTAAGTCAAACTAACAAGTCCAC